>CM040752.1:32578585-32671085 GCA_022829145.1 Albula goreensis
TGCACCCCTGACCCCTCACCTAGCTATCTCACCCGACTACCAGGCTGTTTGTGGTCTGCCAATATCTGATTCAATGCCCTGATAATAACATGCAAGACAAACCATTAGCTCACTTAGCGAGAGAAAAGAACAATGAGAGAGCCATTTTTACTCTTGTCCTCATCTAGTGGACTGCAGTAAGGTTCAGTGTAAGTAGGTTCTGTAAGGCTAGCTGTATACCTGCTTGTTTTGCAGACGGAGGGTATTTTAACTGTGTAGCTATGCTCTGACAAATTCATGTCGGATAAAATAATAAGGTGAATGACCCTGGGTGGCACAGGCCCAATCACGGATCACAAATAAAAATGACATCGTTGATGGGTGATTTTATTGGGTAATGCTCCATTGGGCAACTCTCGGCTTGGTACATCAGGTGATGCAGAGGTTTGGAACTCCAGCGTGATTCCAAACGGTCCTCGGATTCTGAGGCCAGCCTAGCGACTGAGCCGATTCAAGCAGCTGAGCACAGCACCTACCCATTTGGCAGCTGTGGCTGCCCCGGCCTGCTCCACTCAGCTCCAGGCCAGTCCCTCCAGTACCCAAACTCTGTGTCCTTGAGGGGGTGTTGGGATGGGGGAAGGGGGGGTTTCCCTGATGCACCCTCAGCAGCAGCTGCTATTCTGAGCGCCATACATTCCAGCTCCGGCACAGGCACATTCTTTCCACCAGCCATTCAAACGGCCGGGGCGGCCATACACACACACACACACACACATACACACACGCGCAAACACATGCGTGCACACAAAGAGGGCTCGATCGGCTGCGTTTCACCCACAAACAAAAACACACACACAAACACATGCACAGGCATACAGAACACATAATCTCTCTCTCCCACTCTGTCACACACACACACACACACACGCACATGCGCACAAACACACACAGCATGCATGGTCTCTCACTTTGTCACACACATGTGCACACACAATACGTCCCTTTCTCTGTCTCACACGCAAACACACACACACACGGACACACACACATGCATACACATGCACACACACACACAATACATCTCTTGCTGTCTCACATACACACATAAACAATATATCCCTTTCTCTACCTCTCTCTCACACACACACTCACACACACACACGTGCACATATACAAATAGAGCAGTAACAAACAGACACAATAATACAAGCACACAATGATTGGAGGGATCAGGTCTGTAACACTGTACCACCTCAGAGAGAGGCTGAGGAGAGGTGGAGATGACCTCACTCAGCCCGGCGCTCATTAATCATTTGGACAGCACAGCCAAAGTCATCATGTTTACGGTGAGATATCTATCACCACGGAGACCGAAGAAAAGGCAGGCATGTGACCTAAACAGCCAGCCAATCAGGGGGGCATTTTTGCATAATCTCAACTAGACTGTCGCCATAACCATGTGCAAGTCATCTTAAAAAACATCACCAGACACCGCCCCCAAAGATACTAGGAGACCAGGGACCCCAAATAAACCAAAGGCACAAGATGCTTACAGACATCCTGGAGATAGCTAAGACCCACCCCTCAACCTCTTCAGCCGGCCTCCTGCATACCCCCATGTAACACACAACACACCTTCATCCAGTCATTTCCTGTCTCTCTGCCTGACCAGCAACAGCCTCATGTGACCACAGACCTGGTCATGTGACCCACAATGTTCACCCTCGGAAATAATATTCTTCTGTGTCAAAATGTATTTTGTTATTCTTTCCACTCTTTCTTTGGACATGGGTGGGTTTCTCGCTGAAATGTGCTGCAAACCCTCTGAAAGCATGGGGAGGCCGTCTCTCTCCCAAATTCAAAGCCTTCCTGGATACAAGTGTCCAGACACTGTCACCTGAGCCACTGGGACAACCAGACAGACTGAAAGACACGCAGACATACGGATGGACATGCAAGCCAAGGCAAGCAGGCAGGCGCACTGGCACATACACTAAGAGGCCATCTGACCACACACTCCCTCCTACAGACCCCCATGTTTACAATGCAGATGATTGTGAAATCTGTTTTTGTCAGACTTTGAACGAGTTCCACAGAACATAATTTGCATGCTTGAGAGATGTTCTACATCCACAGAAAATGGACACACACTCACAAACAAAAAAAACACACACACACAAGCTGAAGACACACTCTCAGAGGTGCTTGAAAGTTCTTAATTAATATGTTAAAAAACATAATCTTAAAATTGCAATTAAAATTATCACGATAACTTGCATACTACATTTGATCCACATTACCTAAAGGTCACAATAATCAAAAGGCCACTTTTGTAGTTACACAGATCAGGTACATTGACTTCAATAATTTTTGAGGGTGCTAGTCCTTTCCATTGAAAACCAGTTTACTGAACCTGTTGAGTCTTCCGTCTACCTGCCTCCCCACCCCCAACCCCCGGAGCCCAGTTACACTCACCGTCCCGGATGACCACTTTGATGAGCCTCACAGCCCCCGCTCTCGCCTTGGCCAGGAACTCCCGCAGCTCCGCGGTCGCTATGAGAACCAGAAACATGATGGGGTCAGTGTGCCCCCAGAGCAGCCGTGCAGAATGCTCCTCTCACTCGCGATCAGTCGCAAAAACGCTCCCGGAACAGCAGAGTACGCGGAGAGAACGCCGGGCGAGCTGGGTGTTTTGCTTTTTCCGAGAGACGTATACGGTAAGTCAGCGGCGTACACTTGGCGTCGGGCTTGAAACGGCGGTGTGCGTCAGGGAGAGAGTTCGCTTAAGAGCGTATGAGTCTGTGAGGGACACTGTGTCTCAGTAATTAGGGCAAGAACATGTGATCTGACAGAGAGAACCCGATCCCCCTATTCCCAAATTTAGCTGCCGTTCGCTCACGGCAAGGCCTCAGGTGACAAGGGGAGGGGACACTACCCGGCCCTCTCACCCGCCCCCCACCAGGGACCTGCCAAGACCAAAATCACCCACCCAGCAAATCAGAAAAATGGGAAGTTCCACCCAGAATGAATTGATTTTATTTTGACATCTGATAGCACAAAAGTTAAGACAAATGCTGTGAAATTCTATTACCCCATTACTGTAAATGATTGCCCCCAAAGGAAAATATTAATAGGCCCAGGTGGTGAAATCAACACTGTCTGCAGGGAAAGAAAACTGCCTTTTAAAACTGTCTCATAAATCTCATTAAAAAATGAAGGGATGAATAAACAGAGAATATCAGTATTGTCCTGCCATTGAGAATATGGTACCATTCAAAGAGCAGCAGAGGAATACATTTTTCTATTATGCCATTTTTCTTCAGGTTAATATCAGAGTTGTTATGGGAGTTGCAGAATATCTTGTATTCAACAAAGTGTTCCCCTGCCTTCAAAAATATAATGAAATTATAATATAAAACCTGAAAAATTGTGGTTTGATCAGAAAAATAGTTTCTTAATGCTGCTGTTACACAGAAGAAAATGCCATTTTAGACCAAAGGTTTTTTTTTACAGAACGTCAAGTTTGTGATGAATTTTCATCAAACATGATGAGTCAGTGTGATGTCTGTACATATGCCTTTAAAAAAACCACACAGGAAACGCTTGATTTTTATTATTTCATCAAAACTGTTGCTTTGTGCAGACTGTTCTCAGTGTGTTGGAGGTATGACCACCACTGCTTCACTTACAGGTGTTCTTTTTAAGACCTTTAAGGTAACTGTCATCCTGGGGAGGAACAGTCCTTATTTTGGGGAAGTATATTTGGGGAAATTCACCCCTTTTGAGGGGTGAATTTTATCATGTTTACTATGTTTTCATGATTATTATTATTATGGCAAAACAAACGTTGAAGTTTAGACACAAACATACACCTACTGAGGCCTCGTCCAGCGCCCCTCTGCCCCCCGTCCTCCCGCGCGCTCCAGGTAATCCAACACATCCTGAGTATGAAAGATTCAGCAGCAGGTAACCCAGGAGAAGCGGGCAGAGGTGCTGGAACCCCACGCGCATCCGTCCCTGCGCTCTGGTTACCGCTGACCTCAGCCGCGCGGAGGGGTCGGGTTCAGCCCCGTCACCTGGGCAGAGCGCCGCACGCACATGCAACGCTGGCCTTGCATGCATGGGTGCACAGACCCATGAAAGACTGCATCCGCATACACACTCAGGTGCAAGCGCCAGTAAACCATCCAGCTGCCGCAACGTTTCAAAACCATAATGGCCGTCTTTAAATATAGTGTTAAAAAAACAAGTTTAGACAAGAAATTTATTTAATCTGTGGTGTAAAAAAACATAAACTCACACCTCTCCACTGCTGGGCAAGTAGTTTGGATTTGCAACTGGGTCACTGTGTCACAGTCTCAAGACTAACCAATCCAGACAGCATGTTTAGATCTTCCTTCATCTTTCTGTAGTAAAGAATGATGACAGTCTTTTTATATGGGGTAAACACATGGTACACTTTTTAAAACTGTGTACTTCCATGTTTAAACACTTACTTTATCATTTATCAAAAAAGATGAACATTTTTAAAACTGAATTTAAGAACTTCCATGTAAACTTCTTAGAGGTTATGACAACTGATGGCCAAACTTTTGCAATTCAGCTCTATATTTGAAAAATAGCTAGCCTGTATTATGGATACCTTGAAGGATTGTTCAAGAGCTAACCTTTTCAAAATGCTTTACAAAAAGCAGACGCACCACTAATTACATACTGATTATGTCGTCTGAGGATGACAGAGTAAGCATATACTCAATTTGTTCACCTGCAAGTACCCGAGGAGTAACTGCTGGAGAGCGATGAGACTACCGAACTTAACCACCTTATCCCTAATTTTCCCCAGCATGGTATAGGCTACATTGACTTTGCAGCAAGTGGGGATGCATCTACAGTGTGGAAGGAAGTGAGGGTCAGTCTTCATATGAATCAGAGGAGTCATGCATGTATATGGCTTCCCCCTTATGAGCTAGCTGGGAAAGGTCGCTGTGGAGGCCTGGTATGTTTGGCTCAGGCTCAGGAAGAGAAAAAAGGGGGAACCCACCCCGAAAATGTATTTAGGGGCTTGGCGGCTAACACGTAAGAGAACCTAAATTCTGAATGTACAGGAGGTCCTTGGTGCCTAAAAAGCACCAAGCGTGTCACAGGCAGAGAGAGTGTCATCCACAGGAGGAAGTGGCTCTGTACTTCTTCTTTCCTTGTCTCACACAAAGAGTGTCTCAGAGGCTGCTGGAATACTCCAGCCTCCACACTATCACACATTCACAGATTCACATTTTCCCCTGCCTTCCAGCTAAACCACTAACGCAGCGCAGAGTTATGGGGTAACACAGTCCTATAGATTTTCAGTCTTGATCGTGCCAGTTTAGACAGTGACCAGGGGTTCGTCAGACTGAAACCCAATTGTCTTTAGTGCTACTTTGTAGTGGAAGGGTTTGGTCACAAAAAAAAAAAAAAACCCATTTCATTACACAAAAGCAATGCCAGTGATTAATCTGCAGAGCTACACTATACCTGCACCAGCTGTGTTATGGTGAAGTGCTCTGGTCCAATGACCGTGCAAATCAGATAGTGGACTCCTTGATAAGGATGACTGGCAGTCACTGGCATGAGTCGTCATGGATGTTCACAGTAATCCACTCATTTGATAATACCACCGTTTCAGCAAAGGGAAAGCTTGCCAATGTATTTCAAACCAGAGACAAAGGAAAAGCAGAGGGTAAAAGCTTTTGCTTCCTTAAGCCCATTTTCTTATCAGTGGTGAAGCACATTGGCCATCAACATGAAAGGATCAACATTGATTCCTGCAGTGGTCTTGAGGTACAAAGGACACAGCTATGTAACCTTTTAGTGTTAAATGCCACTACCCTTCACTGTTGGCCCAGGGCTCTTGTCTGGGAATTGATGCTTTCAGTTTGTTTGTCAACAAGTGATTTTTTTCCCTTAATAGTGGATTTTGACAGATGGCTGGGTCTGTCTAAAGTCCATCGATTAGGCTGAGATCATACCAGATGAATAAGGACCAGGTTTGGGCTCCCAGCACCATGTCTCAAGTAGTGCTGGCTCCTGACTTGTGCTTATTTCAGAGCCTGTGATGCATTAAATTAGCCACATTTTCTCTGTGACCCACTCCTCATGAAAATGTTGCTTAAATATATTCTAGGTTCTAAAATAATAAAATGTTTGTTTTTAATTACGTGTGTCAGAAATAACTGCGCACAATATAGTGGTGTATACAGTTGGTGCAGGGTTTATTCTACCTGGGCCAACGGTGCAGTTAAATTGGTAGACAGCACGGCTCGTGGTTAGGAAGTTGTTGGTCTAATGCCATTTTACATTTAGTAATTCCGAAGAAGGGCAATACCGTTGCATATTTGGGCAGAGTACTCCATCCGCATTGCTCCAGTAAGTATTCAGTTGTATGGATGGACATCGTTTAAAAATGTAAACGGTGCGCGTCGCTCTGGATAAGAGCATCTGCTAAACGTCTCAGTCTAATGTGTCTGGTGTGAATGTCATTGGAAAGTATTACCTACGGCTAGTTATTTTTTCATATGTCATTCCAAAACTCTCTTTAAACACCTATTCAAAAACCCAGCAGTGGGTCTCAGCGAACAATTTATAGTCTTTGTTCAAAATGACCTTGTGAAGTTTCTATGAATTGTGTATTTCAGGTAGAAAATAAAAACAATCATACTCATTCTTCTTTATTTTGCTATGCTCCATAGCACAGAGAAAGTTATAGTAATGGACGAAGCACAGGTGGTAAGGAGCCATTCCCTGAGATAAAATAGAGGTGTGACTAAATGGACAAAGCCGTCCGATAGTGATTCAAGCAACACAACGCGTAATTTCAGCCAAAACCAGTCTGAGAGAGCGAGTCACATTTCTAATGCGACGTTTCCAGGACACAGCGCTGCGCGGTCTCTCGTCATCTGCTGTTCACTGGGCCTGGAAAGGGGCGTTACTGAGGTGCCTCTCCACACGAATATCGCATCGCATCGCATCTGCTACACATTTTCTCCTCATGCCGCTTGATACAAACGTCTAACTGCAGGAACAAATCGATACCACACGGCTGAGGTTCTATTGCTTTCTTTGTTCCTCACAGTGCGTTTCATTTTGTTTCTCGGTGCTGTTGCACAGCGTATAGCGCAGCTTGATGTCACTAGAAAGCACTCAGGACTTGGACAGAATCAATTCATTTTTATTTGACAGAAGAACCGTTAACCTAACTTTGAGCTTCCGGTAGTGGGGCGCATCCTGTCAACGACAGCATCGCTTTTGCGGCGCTCTCAGACAGCAATTCATACATTTTCGAAAACTTTCTTTGAGCAGACAAACTCTATTGCATGCATCAATAACATGACATCACAGAGAAATTCTCGAAGAAGCCTACTTCTGACTAAGAAACAACACCTGACATTTCTAATTTTGCTGTGTAGCTAACGGGAGAGCGTCGCCTTACCGTGGATGCCCGTCTGGTGGGACATTGCAAAGAGATCCTCTAATTATTTTTAAGCGATGGCAGTATATGATTCTTTTAAATTTTATTTTATTTCGTTGCGTGTGTATCCTTCCCCCTTCTTCTTGTTCACTCTTGCCCTCTGTCAATTAGATGGCTCTTCTCACACCGCTCAGCCTGCGGCAGCTAGGAAACATCTCGGGCCGCTCTCACTTCCGGATCTGTGTCGTCACCACAGTTGGATCTGAATTTGGGGGTTTCAGAGTTTTGGAGCTAACCACAGTCAGTCTGCAGCTTCATCGCCTTTTGTTGATGTAAGCTTTAAACGGTTTGGCTACACCGCGGTGACCACTTACCAAAAGCAATGTGACCTAAGGCTAACCTCAGCTGTCACTAATTTGCAAATGAATTGTTTCACTGGGGCAAATAAACAGTTACCCTAAAAGGAGAACCAAAAATATTCAGATATACAAATGGGTACCAAAGCTGCAGGTCACCGTTTTGATCCTGAGCTACAGTGACATGGAAACTAACAGCTGTTAGCTGCCAGTAGAAATGGGAGAGCCAGTTGTCAGAGAAACCGTTAAGTTCGTTGAACTGCTCTCAATGATTGATAATGACCGACACATAATGTTGTGCAAAGGGGAGCACAGTTTTTGATTGCATCAGAGATTGAGAGCACATGGTAGCTCCACCCATTGTGTTCATGAACCCTGAGTCACCAGGTACCAGCGTTGTTACATACCTGGATTTGAACATCAAAGGCGGTACTTTTTTTAGGCAGCCACCTACCCGCATCACTGAGAAACATTCAACCAAAATCTGAAGTTCCTTGAGGGTTAATGCTAAAATGATTAAACTGTTGAGGACAGAATCCCCCTGTGTGAATTCATAATGGCACTTAATCCACTGTTCATTCATGCGCTGAAATGAGCAGCAATGACACAGTTTGAGAAACACTGCCACTCACTCTCCGTAACAGTTCAGATGAGGTGCAAAGGTTTGAACTAATTATGATATTCTGCCATCATTATAATTCAGAAAATTCCCTTTTCTGTTTTATGGTATTAATAATTAAGATAGCTCAATTTAAATAAACACACAATGATGTGCATTGATAATTGAATATATATATAGTCTGGAAGATGTGTCAGAAAGTGTCAAATAAGAGTGAATCTTGTGAATGCAGGAAATATGTGTAAAAAACCCATATTACAGGTACATGGGGCATGGAGGGGGTCTACATCAAGCAGGGGACAGCCCTGATACCTGGAATGAGCACTGATGAATGATTGGGAGATGTTTGTGTGCGGTGCATAATGTGTGTGAGTTGTGTGGCACTGCAATATGAGAACGAGTGTTGTATGTATGTGTTACATGAGAGTGTTTTTCGGTGCCGTATGTGTGTGTATGTGAAGGGGGGGGCGGTCTTTAATAATGAATGCTTCCCGGGGCACTGTACACACCGGTAAGTGAATTATTGATGAGAGCATTACGGGCAGGATCATGTGATGTTGTGGCATAGATAGGGGACACTCGGCCGGATCACCCTTCCCTTCCTCCACTCTTCGGTTCACTCAGAGGTGCACTGTACCAGAGGGCTGTCACACTTTTCAAAGGATAATGATCGGTGTAAATGCCTGAATGACTGCGACACACAGGATCTGTACACTTAACCTGAATTACTATGTCACAGCAGAAGCTTGACACACACTTCTGGACAAGTAATATGTCATTAAGTACATTGCAAGGTTTTTTTTTTTGTTTTGTTTTGACAAGACGTCTAGCTGAAACAACCATACTTAATACACTGGCATGCCTCATTGTATGGAGGCTTAGATTTTGGATGCTTTAAAATAAGTACTAGTCAGAATATGGCAATGTTAACCTTATCCACTCCACAGTGCCTATGATCTGTAGTATAGCTGTTTTGCAAATGTTTAGTTGAGAGGATTTTTCTCAGGGGTGTGTAATCCTATTCCAGGGCCTGTTTTGCTGTATCACCACAGTAACATACACAATCACGGTCTTCCTTATTTGTTGACTTTTACAATTTTACATGACTATTTTGCAGTACCTATCGCACAAATACCTCAACTCCACTAGGGTCTTGCTCCAAGTAATCAATACCAAATACATTATTTATGCATTTCAATATACATTCCTATGACATCCACTCATGAATTGTGGACAAGACTAGTATGTGCATCCTCCGAGACATTAAGCGAACCTGGAAATTGTGCGCCAAAGAAATTTCTTTGTGACCTAAACAGAGGTCTATTGAAGAGAAAGATGATTTTTTAAATTCCTGAATTGGTAAATAATCTTGTCAACTTCAACAGCCTTGGTGTCAAGAGTGAGGGTTATTGAAATATTTGTGGGATTCACAAGCAGCACATTCATTATACTGCCTGCCCACTTGCTTGCCCAGTTAATGCTGCTCTCACTCCATTCGTCAGCAGCTCTCGACAGGTGCTAGTGTTATAAACTCCTTGGAGCTGGACTGTGTGGATGGGGTACGCAGCCAGTGGGCTTTTAGCTGATGACATCACGCACACAGATGATCATACCATAACCTAAGGGACATATAAATGTGACAATCGCTGTTCAGGAGTAAACTGTGTATCCAAGCAGCACTATTCCCTTTGAACAAAAATAAGTCTCGCCACCGGGTCCCATTAGTTTGTCCACAAAGATCTGCAATACAATCAAGACACAACCTAAGACCCGGATTAGGACATGAACAGGTCCTGAAGTGACAACTGCAGAAAAGTTATGAAGGTCTTTTTTTTTTTATTGTTTTGACAATCTGTTCATTATGCAATAGAAAAGTTTTCACACATATAATCAAGGTCTTTATTACAAAAGTATTTAACAAAATATGAATGCTTGCAGATGAGCCAGGACAAGTAAACCAATAATAATGCATTACAGCTTAGTCATGCATTTCTGATATATTACCGTGAGGATCACATTACCAAAATCTAGGGCAGGGATAGACACAACGGACACTGTCCTGATTACAACTCAAATCCCAAATATTGGGATTGCAGTTGAGAACTGTGAAGATGACATGGATGGTTCATACATTTACAATGTTAATCTATGTTGACCCTTTGACCCCGTTGCACATATCCCACAATGCAATGCCTAAAGGCCCGTTTGGATGGTAAAATGGTGTCACTCTGGCTCTTGACCACACACACTCAGACCAGACACATAAATAGAAAAATTCTGATTTGCTGTTCATGAGAGTTTGAAGCATTTCTAAAAAAATTATCATCTTTAAAAATCTCTGGAGGAGGTCCTGCCTTGTTTTATTCTGGATTAATGTACATGTAAGAAACAAGAATGTGTCTGAAGTCCAGGACACCAAAAAAAAAAAAAAAAAAAAAAAAATCAGACTCACCCAAATCTAACCCAAAGATGGAAAACAGAGGCTGAATTGCCAACACACCACACAAACATCTTGACGCAGTTAACAAAATAAACAAAATAAAAAAAATAAAAAACATGCCTATCTAACCTCCTTATTTACACACTAACTCCCCAGTATCCATCATCAACTTTTAGACTCCACACTTCAGATGGACAACAAGCAAGACTGAGTATGCTGCCCCCTTCTGGTCGAGACCGGAGTGTCTCCATGTTCTCCAACACTCCTCGAGGAAGACACTGTTGCCTCAGACATGCCACGGTGTTCTAGAATGTCTCCTACTCAGTCATCAATAGTGGGCAACCAGAATGCCTGCAGAGAGAGAGAACAAGTCATGCTGGGTAAGCAAGCGTGGTTCTGGTAGGGTGACAACATTCGAGCAGCTTGTGTGTGGGAGAATAGGACTTTTTTTTCTTTTGCATGTCAAGAATTACATGCTTAGACATCTGTGATAGTAACAAAGCTTGCAAACTAGTAGTTATCCAGACAGTTAAGTCAACACAGTAACAAAGCCAGAGAACACATTTGTCATAGAAACTTACTCAACAGGATGCAAGAGGCATCAGAGAGCGATAAAGACAACACATTGTGCAATAACGGTTTTAAACTAGATGACATTTTTTTCCCCTCCATAACGGTTTAGTGTCCGCAGCATCCCTCTTCCAATGACTCAGGAGCAGCCACCAACAGGCCAACATGGTGACTTAAACCAAATGTGGGACACACTGAACTGTCAAAATGCACGACAAACTAGTCTGTGCGTGTGCGAGTGATTGGAGAAAAGTCTCACCATGTTCGAGCAGGCACTGGCGAAAGTCATGAACTTGGGGTTGAACTGGAGACAGGTGACGGGCCCTGTGTGTTTGCCATCCAGGACCGCCACTTTCATCCCGCTCTCTGCGTTCCACACATGGATCTTCCCATCTTCCGAGCCTGAGGGTACACAGAACGGTTAAGGTGAGGGGGAATTTCGAGAGCTATCGAAGCATAGCATTAGCGGAGAACTATATGGGGGTGGGCTCATCTTGGTTCCAAAGGCTAAGATAGGAAGACTGGAGCAGTTCTGGTTTTTGATTTTTAGTGGTCTCGGGGCTCACCGATCATGATGAACTGTGAGTCCGGAGTGAAAGAGGCCTCTAGCGTAACTCCTTTATTGTTGTTATAGCCCTGGAGAGAGAGGAGCACAAAACAGAGTGCACGTCAGGCAAGGTTTACAAGGTGTGTGGTGGTGCAAGGCAGAACGGGGGGAAGGGGACGGTGTATGTCCTCACCCCTAAAGAGTGCAGCATGGCCCCCTTGAAGGCGTCGAGCAGGCGGAGAGTGCCCCCATTGGTGGAGACGAGAATCAGCTTCCCATCATTGCTGAACTTCAGGCCCGTCCACTCGCAGGTTCGGTCATACTGAAGCTTGAAAGTGGCAAAAGGGCCCTAGGGAAGGGGGGGAAAGAACGAAAGAAAAAAATTACTAGCAGTCAAAACTAATGCTCGCATGTGCACTATCACACAGTGGCACAACCTTCAGTCTGCACATCTCAACATCAACACCACCGCAAAAGAGCAGTGCATGCATTTGCACTCCAACGCTCAGGCAGTGCACATGGACACCCCTTACCTTGTCAAAGGACCGCAGATCATACAACTTGACCATCTCAGAGTTGACTCCCGCAGCGAAAATAAGCCCCTCGGGGTCAAACGAACACACAGGTTTTCCCTGCAAGTGCATCAGCCCCTGAGAAATACAAACAGAGAGTGGAGTTCAGACACAAGGACATAAACTCTGACTGGATTCCCAATTCAGGCTTAATAGCTTAGGGGAAAAAACCTGCAACAAAGCTGCTCTACAGAAAAGACATCTCTCCAAAAAGTCATTAGGAAGCACTTGGTAGACTATCACAGTTGAATGTTTTATCTATATCGTTGTATAATCAACCCAATGCTAAGCAGTGGCTACACATTCAAAGTAAATGTTTACCATCAGAAACAGTAAAGGCTTTGGACACTGCTAAATCAGCCCACTATTAATTTATTGTTACATTGGAGTGTTTAAATCCATGTCAGCTTTTTTTAACATAATTATTGAAATGGTAATTGAAGGGCCCACATCTAGCGAAGTATGCTCACGATTCATTCACTCAGTACAAAACAGTATCGCTCTCCACAAAATACTTAAATAGCATTTAAAATATTGATACTGAAAACAGTATCCTGCATTACCACTGGATGGTCACCATTAACGTGTGTGGGAAGGAACACCAGGACACACTGCTACTCTGAGAAGACTGTTTGACACACCTGACAGTTGGGAGATCGCAGGTCCCAGAGCCGGATGGTTTTGTCCAAGGACCCCGAGATGAACGTATCATCCACTGGGGACATGGAGAGAGCCACTACCCTGAAGAAACATAACAAACAGTTTGGAAAAAAATGTAAGCTCTGAAACGCTTTATATTACAACAAAAATTTCATTACAAAATATAGCCGTCTAAAGCAAACGCTTCTGACTCCAATGTGCCACAACATACTAGCTATGCATATAAACACTTATGACACACCACCGGTTAAAGTGGGGACAAGAAACATCAAAACAGTTGCAGAGACAGTGTAGCATGGCGCCTGAAGAACACAACATATTTCATGCTTTGTTACTACATGCCCATATTTTACTAAAGTTTGATGGCATTCTTGAGCCATTCTTCCACATTGGCCTCTCTTTCAGTGATTGCTATTTGGCCTCTAATTCATCTTGAATCTGTCACACGCCTCCCACGCTGCTCCAACTGAAAGGTAATTGGCTGTGATTAAGCAGCGAGTAATTAGACAGGGAGATGGATAATTGTGTTTGGTGCAACACAAAACAAATTGCCACATTAACCAAATGTATTAAAATTGCTGGAATCTGTGGCCGGAATAAAGGATATTGTCTAAAAACAACTGCAGGGCACACTGCTCCACAAAGTGACTTCAGGTTGGGGGAGACAAAAAATGGATGCAGCCAAGCCATTTTATATGTGATTCATATATGGAATACTATAAATATACTTTTACCAAAGGTTTGTACATGTTGGAAGTTGAACTTTACTGTCCACTGTATACATATATATCACCAGCTAGGTACAAGCAGATAGTGCAGGAACACAAGGGATGGACCAACTAAAACCAGTATCATGGATTGCTACAGATTCCTTACGAGAAGCTTTACAGATTTTGTAAGAAATTAAGCCAAAAATGATCACAACACCTGTATTTATTAACTTGTCAATTTGTATCATGCAAACAATTATTTTATTGCCAAGTGCATGACTGGGTAGCCATAGTACCAAAATCCCCACAGTGGCTGTTATAGATTTATTTACTATATGTTGGTTATTTGCATTTATATGGTATGTTGAATTATTGCATACTGCTTGTTTTTTACTGAATGTGACCTACTGAAGGGGCTGTAGCAACATCTCACCAAAAAGACTGAAACACGGACCATAAAAAGTAAATGTTGAAAGTGTTAAGGAGCTACTTAAGACTGAAGCACTTAAAACTCAAATTCTGGTCCTATTCAGGCTGGTTTGTAACATACGAGCCGAGAAGGGCAGGGACTGTTGACCTCACCTCTTGTTGTGTCCTGGGAAGTACCGGATATACTTGTTGTCATGGAGAGACAGGTAACGGATTGTGTCTGTTGAGTAGCACATCGACAGGAAGTTCAAAGCACGGAATCACATCACCATCCATTGCAGTTTTCTTGTTACAAACATGAACACAAAAACTGTCGACTGCTTCCAGAATTCGCGACCGGGAAATGATCAAGAGGCAGGATTTGAAAACAAACCTTGGACGGAGGACGAGTGAATGGGCTCTGTCCTGCGCAAGGCAGTGGCCTGTACAGTTAGCTCCAGAACCGGGCGGAATCACAGACCCTTAAACTGTACAAACAACTACCTCAGCTCAGGACAGGCCTGCAGCAACATCCTTGAACTGGCTGTCATCCCAGAGGTTGGGGAGTTCAAAGCAGGTGCACAAAAACACTTTTTAACTCATTCATAACCACACACAATCATGAATGTCCTACAGACAATCAACAGCACCTCTGATTCAGCTTTTCTTTACAATGTGCAGAGGCCAAGCTGAACAAACGAAACAAAAAACACACACACCACTACTCTATAAAGCACTTCATTTTCTTATTTTCAGGAAAGAGCAGACCCACCATCGATTTTATTTGAACTGTAGACCACCGTGTTGGCTGCATGCGTGTATCGAATGAGGTCCACGCCATACTTCTTACTGTAGAGCGTTCGCTTCGGTCTGGAAGCGGGGAGAAATGGATTAGAATTACGGAAGAGCAACCCCTCTCTTTGGGATTCAATTCGTGATATACCGATCCATTGAGACAGTTACTTGAATATGACTGCCAGTTAACAATTTGCTTCATTACAAAGGCAAGCGTTTCCGTCTGCACCTTGGATAAAAACCAAACTGCTATAAAATGGCATTCAGGAGTTACTAATTATCATATGCAATGTATGTATATTACGTTAAAGGGAGAATGAAGAGATAACATATAATAAAGCATGGGCTTCATTTAACGTTTCGCCAGGAATAAATGAAAGCTGCAGAGCACCGACTTGATGTGCTCGTAAACGTTAGGTTAAAATCACGCCCACTTCATATACAATTTCATTCAAACTTGACCTGAACCTCGTTAGCCAATGCTACATGTGAAAGCCTGTGTGAAAGCCTGGGCTGATCTGTGCCCAGATCAGCCCACGTTTGCTGTGTTAAAATGCTAACTACCACTTCTTTAGTTATAGTTAAGCGGGTAATTGTTACCATGCATATTAGCTAGCTAGCTTGTGGTGTAGTTCGTTACCCAGCTATCAAACATTAACATTACAGTACTTACAATGACACAGATTTGACTAGGTTTCCCTGCTACATGACTAGAGTCGAATATTCATGTTTTCATGGTAGGCTAGCTGTATGTAGTACCAGAACCATTTAGTAATTAATCACGTAATATAGAACAATACATCCGAGTTTGCAACTAACGATAGTTTAAACAATTCAGCTCATCTGGCTAGCAACACGACAGCTAACTACCTCCAAATACGTTATGCAATTTCCAGATATGCTGGGAATACATACAAGGTTATGTGTTGTACTATTTCAACATATCAGTCAGCCTTTGATTAAAAAAGTGTAATCATCTTTTAAAAAACGATAATGATTAATCAAACTGAACAAGGAACTACACGTGAGCATCCGGCTGTGGGATCCGCAGTAGGCCTCGCTAACAGCTAGCACGCTAGGTTTAGCTACAAAGCGCAGCATTCGGCCTCCTCTCTGTGGCTCGCTGAGCGTCAAAACGCTGTCAATGTTAAAATGAAATGCAATGCATTTGGCCTCACTTTCCCTCCTGGCAGTCGTATAGTACGATGGAGTCGTCGTCGCTACTGGAAATTACAGTCTCGCCGTTCGAGCTGAAATCAAAACAGTTGATTTTGTCCGAATTCTCTCGGAAAACCTTTGCAACCCTAAAACTCCGCAGCACATTGTCCGTAAGCTTCATGGCCTCTGTCCCTGCGTGGGCACTGGCCTCTCCTTCGTGAATCTCAAAACAATTTCAACTGTTTTAAACAATCGTTTTGGGTGGTTATTATAACAATATATTGGTAAAAATGATGCTGTTTATTCACTGGCGTTTCAAACGCAGAAGCGAAAACCCGCCTGGAACAGTCTCGACGCCTGATTCAGTGGGAAGCCCCGCCTTCCTCCCCGCGGGCACGCGCACGCATTACAAACGCACGCAGTCCTCCATTTCACGTTACCTTTCCAGAGCAGGAGATACAGTAATTCACGTATTAACGCTGCACAGCGAGTCAGGGATTGTCACCGACAGTGCCAGCATATTGCACTTATCTGTAACTGCACCGTATGTGCCATGACTATAAAAAATCGCCTTGAAATTACAGTTCGAACTCTCAAGGGACTTCCAGGCCACCGTAGATCATAATCTGGTTGTGACCTATTGTGAAATAAACATTGAAAGACTCGAGAAGCCACTCCTTCAACTCCCCAGTTTCAGCATCCAAAGACTGTTCACAGGATAGTTGCAGAAATAATCAGATAGCCATGCAGGTGAGTGACATCCAGTTCGGCGCTGACCAGAAGCTGAACTAGGTACGACTGGAGGACAACAGAGTAAGCACGCTATCAATTGAACTGTCATTAATTACAAAGTTGGTTGTCACAACATTGAAGGGTGTTCACCCACTGCACTCTCTAGCCTATTCCTGAATATGTGGTTTAGCGGTGAAGTTTCACTTTTCTGTGGTGTATCCTAGTGCATGATGTATAATTAGCCTATACCATGTTAAGAAATTCTGTACACAAGCCTTCAGTTAAGAAAACACAGCAATTCTAATCATGCACATTTTATCTAAGAAATATGACCTGGTATGTAATACATCAAACAACTGGAACGGAACAGTGTTAAAGGCGCAGTTCCGTTTGCCCTGCCATTTTCCTTTTAAGTGGGCAGTAGTGGTAGTTTATCACTTGTTGTGGGAGCCAACAACATGCACTGTTATTGCACTTAAATCTCAAAGTGAAAAGTAAAAACATATTACATTAGTGTTGAGTGCATATTTAATCTACATAAGACCCCTCAAAACTATGCATGTTTATTGTGTGGCAAAAGTGAAAGAAAAACAACAGAATTCAACAACAGAATATGTAACAGATTACGCAACCATCATGTCTAATTGTCTGTGTAGTGCGTCCATTTTTCATATCAAATATCGTTTTGTAGTTTGATAGTTGGCCAGGTACAAACCAAAAGCGAAGGATGTCAGCGAGGTTTCTCTGAGTTCGTCTTCGTTCGTCGCTTTAGGTAGTAATTTGCTTCATTCCTCAACTTTTTTGCATAATCGAGAGACTTAAAGCTTCAAAGCAGACACTTAAATTGTAGGAGAGTAGAGCGTAGGTCAATATTGACAAAGCACTCCAAACGCTCATTTGGAATTCACTTTCTGCTGTAGACTACATTTCGAAAACCGATTTAAATATGTTGTACATGATGTGGCAAAATACTAGACAAGTTGTAAGTGCTTTATAACGAATCCAAAAAACAGTTTGAAAAATCACAAATATTCATTTTGTCTCTTTTGATAACCACGTTTTTGTTGCTTGGTTGTGGGGTTTGGACCAACGGATATCTTCGATGATTGCGCGCATATTTGTTGTTTTCAGTACCTTTTTGTCGAGAAATGCATTTACAGGTTGACTGTCCATTAGTGAGGTCTTTCGAGAACAAATTAATTTGACGTCATGTTGTTCCAACATCTGTATCAACATTGTTTTTCCATGCTGCTTTTTTTTTTAAATACTTGTACAGATGCATGTTAGGGTGACCGACCCCTCCCACCCCTCCTCTCTACTTAGCCAATGGGAAAGCTCCCACATCTGTCCTCCAACTTAGCTGGGAGAGGAGAGAGGAGCAAATTTTGACTCTCCAAGAGGAGCTGTCTGGAGCGCTGCTCACTGAATGCTGACCCTTGCTGAGTCAGTGAAACCACACACACACACACACACACACACACACACACACACACACACACACACACACACACACACACACACACACACATGCATACACGCTTTCACACAACATGCCGTCCGCTGCTGTCCCTTCTCTCTGTCTGTGGTGTGCTCCCCTAGATAGTCAATAATTACACTCAGTATAAACAGTCACAGCCAGACCTCTGTACCAGGAGTACAACTTAATCAGTGCACTTCAGGCAAAGCAAGGGGAGAGGAAGCTCAGTGAGTGAGATCAGGAGGTTCTCTGACCAGGTATGTACAAAAACAGACTTTTTCCAACGTCCAGATGATCTGGAGCAGAGGGGTGGCATATTTGACAGGTGCTAGCAGTGACCTGTGAGTTGGGATTGGTATGGATGTGATCTTTGTTATACCCTGATTTTCCTACTACAACATCCTAGCAAATCCATCGTGTGTTCATGTCACTGGACCTTTAGTGAGCATGCTCAGTGAGCTTCATTCATGGCTGATTTATAATTAGTTGTTTACTCTTAAGAGCTGTTTGACTGGCTTAAAATAAAAAAGGTAATCCCGCCATTTTCCTTTGAAAGAGTGTGAAACTTTATTTTACTGTATGCAGCACCTCATTGGTGAAAGCACTGGTGTTCACAATGGCCTATCCAGTGCTTTCCAAATGTTTACAGGGCTTTTGGCATATCAGTGTCAGAGAAACTGAGATTCTCTCAAAAGAGTGGATGTTTAAACTAACCAATGAAATCAAAGACCTTCAAGAATCAGCTGCGTTTTGCAGCCTTTTTAAATGAAATATGGCTCTTGTGTCTGTTCTGTTCCAGGTGTTCAGTAGCTGTTCCTTCCTGAGAAAGGTGTGATTGACCGATGGCACGTATTCTGTCTTTGTCTCGACCCCTGTCTCTCTGCCGCCCCTGTCTTTTGTGGGGAGCGTCGACGCGCGGCATGTCGCTGGAGGAGCGGGCGCGGCAGGTGTTTGCGGCTGCCATCGGGGCAGTGCAGCCGGACAGCGTGGTGCGCAGGAGCCTGGAGCGCAAGGGAGACAGCCTCCTGGTGGCCGGACGCAGCTTCGACCTCACACACAACCTCCACCTGGTGGGCTTCGGCAAGGCCGTCCTCGGGATGGCGGCCGAGGCAGAGAGGATTGTGGGAGACCACCTGGTGAAGGGTGTGGTAAGCGTGCCACACGGTATCCAGGAGACCCTGCGTCACCATGGCAAGGGGTAATTGGACACCCTCACCGTTACGCTGTCATTGTAGGTTACCACCGTACATGAGCACAGGCCCTGGTTCCTGTTTAATATTTCTACCGAGCAGCTGGGGTTTGGGTTACAGTTTGGCGAAATGACCTGTGATCAGTTTCTGGGGGCAGAATGTGTCAGCTGCCATGCTGTACTCTTGGAGGCCTAGTACAGATTAAATGCTGACTCACACCTCCTGATAAAATGCTGACTCACACCTTCTGATCTCCTGCAGGAAAATGCTGTTGGGGGAGGACAGTCGCATCGAGGTGTTTGAAGGTGCCAGACACAACTTGCCAGACGCTAATGCCCAGAAAGCGGCCGAACGCATCCGTCAGCTGGCCAGCGCTCTGACCGAATCTGACCTGCTGCTGGTGCTCATTTCAGGTATCCATGACAAACTGACCACACTGACCGCTACAATTATAATGACAGAAATGTGGAGCATAAATTTGCATTGGTACAACAGTTTTCAGGAGTGTTTGTGTTTACTGATCTCATTTGTTTTTTTTACCTGTTAGCCCAATGATAGACTAGACTAAATGTCAAGCAAGGGGCTGGAGTGATCTGTTTATAGGCTGTTTTATTGTCATCCCTTCACATGCAAAGCCTAATATGGGGGATAAACTGAGGTAAAATGAAGAGTAGCAGTCAGTGTAAGTATGGCTCATGCTGCTGTGTGAAAAGAAGAGCAGTTGTTGGTTGAAAGTTTCTCTTTGGAAGGTTTCTCTTTAAAAAGAGATTAAGGATTTCAGTGAGACAACCTGGTTAAGTAAAGGTTAATACATAAGTAAATAATGTTTGTATGTCTTGGGATTTTTACAGTTTTCATGGCCATGAACTCACTGATCAATTAGTCAGTGTCATACACTGACCAGTCCATACTGGCCAAAAATCCATGCTAATAATATTTCCATATTCACAAATCATACAACATTTGTATAACATTAATATATAGCCTTACACAAAACAAATAGAGGTCAACTTATTTGCATGCCTTTGTAAAACCTCAATTCAAATAGGAAATACATTGCATATGTGGGCGTTCTATTAAAATCTATTAAAATCAGTGAAGAGCTCAACACAATGCTGCAAATTTGAAATGCTTGGTTAAGAAGTAGTTTTTCATCAGTGCAAAACCCAGAATTGTTTTCTGTTGTGCACCCTGCTGTTTCGTGCACACCATTCAATCCTGTGTATTTTATGAATAAAAGACCGTTTTACAATGTGAACCCAATGTGGCATATTGTATGGCTTGTCATCATGAGACAAGTACACAGAGCTCCCTGTAACTCGAGCCTCTGGTTGTGTGTGTATAGGTGGCGGATCGGCTCTCCTGCCAGCCCCGGTGCCTCCGATCTCCCTGCAGGAGAAACAGGACGTGACCAGGAGGCTGGCCGCTGCCGGCGCCACAATCCAGGAGCTGAACACTGTGCGGCGCGCTCTCTCCCTGCTGAAGGGGGGAGGCCTGGCCAAATGCGCCCACCCAGCCCAGGTACCCCCTTCCCTCCCGAAACAGGGCACACCCAGACACACAGGGCGGGGGGGTCAGCTGACACGGTCCTGGGGGGACACCTGTGTATGCTGGGATCTGCCCCAGCCATGGGTGAAACCCCTGACATGAGACAAGATGTTACAAATGTCTCTTAATTATACTATTTTAACGCTATTAATGCTCTTCAGCCACATTCTCATTGAAACAGGGCATGCTTGTTACATCCTTAATTTATCAAGACATTGACCTGTAAAAAAACCTGCACATATAAGGGTCCCCCAGGCTCGAGTCTGAAAACCCTCTGGGTCATCCCAAATGTTTGGCCATAATGTTGTGGTTTTGAGTAAATGGCTTCTATGCAAATGCCAAAATCCTGCTGAGCCACTGAAAGAGTACGATGCTCTCTCTGTAGGTGGTGGCTCTGATCCTGTCAGATGTGATAGGAGACCCTCTGGATCTGATCGCCAGTGGCCCCACAGTGCACAGCGAGGTGCTGCCGGCGGAGGTGTGGGCAGTGCTGGACCGCTACGGGCTGTCTGACTCGCTACCTGCGTCGGTCAGGGAGGTGCTGGGGCAAGCTGAACTGCAGCAAGGGCAGGGCGGCAAGCAAGCCGAGGAGGCGGGTCACGTGCTCAACGCCGTGATTGGCTCGAATGGAATTGCGCTAGAGCGCGCGGGCAGGTGCGCCCGGGAGATTGGTCTCCGCCCCCTGGTGCTGTCTCCCGGGGTCTGTGGAGACGTGCGCTCTGTCGCCCGTCTCTACGGCCTGCTGGCCCGGCTTTGCCTGCTCCCCGGGCTGCTCCACTGACGACCTGGCCCCCCAGATCCTTGGGCTGGGGCCGGAGGTGGGTGTGGAGAGCTGGGACCTGTGCCGGGTCATGCAGTCTCTGAGCGAGGGTCGTGGGGAGGGCTGGGGGGCCACCTGCCTGCTGGCTGGGGGGGAGCCCACGGTTCAGCTCACCGGGAAGGGGAAGGGGGCGCAACCAGGAGCTGGCCCTCCGGGTGGGCCTGGAGCTGGCTGGGGAGAGCCCCTTGCAGGACTCTGTGTTTCTGAGCGGAGGTACGGACGGCCAGGACGGACCCACAGAGGCGGCGGGAGCCGTGACTGATGGGAGGCTGGCCGGGGAGGCAGGGCAGCAGGGGCTCGACCCCCAGCCTTTCCTCGCCAACAACGACTCCTTCTCCTTCTTCTCGCAACTTTCTGGGGGACAACGCCTGCTTCTCCCTGGGCTCACCGGCACCAATGTGATGGACGTGCACCTGCTGCTGCTGCCCACACCTCCGACCATGTCCACCCCATAAGGGACCTCTCCCAGCCTCGGGCTCGCTTACATGGGGCATAATCAGTTTGCTCAGACCCGTAGAGTTATACAGTGACAGCTCCTGTGAAGAGGAACTCCTGAAATAAAGCATCATAAATGCAAAGGACCAACAGTGTGGCAGCCTGCAGAGATCATGTCAGGTGCTACTTTATTGTGACATCACAACAAAGCACTTTGTATTGTGAATTCTATTTACACTATACCCACACAAACACTAAAGTAGTGGGACC
Source organism: Albula goreensis (assembly GCA_022829145.1). Taxonomy (NCBI): domain Eukaryota; kingdom Metazoa; phylum Chordata; class Actinopteri; order Albuliformes; family Albulidae; genus Albula; species Albula goreensis. The sequence goes on from CM040752.1 coordinate 32,601,316, forward strand.
AGGACAGACACATGTCACTCTTTACATGTCTTTTGTCAGAAATGTTGTGGCAAGTATTCTTTAAGCATTACCCTGGGCAGTTTTTAATCTTCTTTATTAGTTTACCGGTTCTCAGGACTCTTGGAAATCACAATGAAAACGATGTTACTGCAACAAATGTTTCAATGTATTTTGTAGTTGTGCGAGTGATTTCGCATAACCATAGACATTGCCATATATAGAGTTTCTGTGCTACTATGGATGTTTTTTACTTATTGTTGATACTTGCATTTTAACAGATATAAAAATGATTGACTGTGTGACAATATTGGGATACTTAGGCAGATATTTTATAGCCTTATGGAATCTAAAACCCTGCAGCTAGGTGTTTTGTGCCTTAGTGTAAAGCAGCTGCTGTCTTTAACTTTTGTATCTTCTTGTATGGCCCAGGCTTGGTTTGGATGTTCAGCGGTATTACTCTAATTTGATTATTTTGTCTTCAAATGTATTTTAACTTTGATTGTGAAAATAGTTTTTAATGCATATTTCCTAATACATTATTATACTGTGTGCTGATAAGCCTTCAAGCTAAGTGTTTACATGTCAGAGCTGAACGTCTGACCCAGTCTGTGAGTGGTATGATTACAGAAACCTTTCTTATCTGTGCCCTGTTGGAAAAATGTTTGCCAAATGAAAGATGGCAGTATAAGGCATAGCTAGTGCACTTCACAACTTTTTGCCCCAATTTCTCTCTACAAAGAGAAAAAGGAGTAGGCCCCTATTTTTGTTTAAATTTATTTTGTGGCTGTTGACTTTGTACCCTGGCTGATAACCTTGGATCGTGTCGTGCAGGCGCTAGCATGAAGGCTCATATCCGTTTCTGGATTTCATGCTGACTTCTGCTCTTAATTAATTTAGCCCGACCATGTATGTGATCTGACATTTTGGTTAAGGTTATGGATAAGGGGGGCCTCTGGGTGGCTCACACTGCTAAGGCACTTGCTCTAAAAGCAAGCATGACTCATTGCACTGGGTGCTCCAATTCTAGCCACGCGCTTGTAGGCCATGGCTGTAGGCCCACATTGGCGAAGCTACAACTGGCCCAGCCTCCCTGGGGAATGTTGGGGGTAAGCCAGCTAGCCTTGTTGGCCTCATCACTCTCTATCATCCACTCCTGGCCAGGCTAGACATTTGCAGATGCATGATGTGTGCTGACCTCATACTCCTCCAACAACATGGGCAGCATGTAATTAGAGGTGTGTCGGCAGTCAGCAGTGTGCACAGAAGCAAGATTAGTCGTCATGTGAATCAGAGGACTCGCATGTAAACAGCTCTGTCCTTCAGTAATTGGCAGGAACAGTTGCTAACAGGAGATCAACAAGTTGAGTAAAGAAAAAAAAAGTCTAGGAAGAAGGAGGGGGATAAGCTCACAAAGAACAGTTAAAAGGCTGTTCTCATGGCTGCACTTATACCATTTCATCATGGCCTAATCTCACCCTGAGTATAATGGTGAATAACTTAGCGCTGTGGTGAGCAAGGAGGAGCTTATCTGTTTATTGAACTCCTGCCAGCTTCTGCTCTTACTTCGCTTCTTCATTTATGTGATCAATGGTTATGTTCTTGGTATGCTTGTGAAGGACCATTTAAAGACCGTTTTCTCTTATGCATATATAATAAGGAGGAGCTAATTTGTTTATTAAACTCCTGTCAGCTTCTGCTCTTAATTTGCTTTTTCATTTATGTGATCAATGCATATGTTCTTGGTATGCTTATGAAGGACCATTTAAAGACTGTTTTCTCTTATGCATATATAATGGTTCAACTTGGCCGAATGTTCATGTGCATCAGCACTGGTGTGCGCAGCTAGTTAGCTCATTGGATGAGGGTAACTGATATAAATGAAAACCTGCAATCTTACTGACCCTCCAGGGCTGTTCATACCCACCTTTGCAACTGCTGATTTTCTTCCAGGAAAACTTTCAATAAAAATGACCTACAAGCTGACCTGCAGAGTGGCATTTGCAATTTTAAGGGAAGCTGTCTATGTTTGGCTAGTGAGGTAATGTTAATTAACTTTAACTCCAACCTTTAACTTCTTTAATAGTCACTAACAAAGAAATGAACCAATCAAAGACTTCTGCCTTGTACGCCAGCATCACAGACAACTCCTAAGACCATGACAAACGGTTATCAGTCCCTGATTTCCAAATCTGTGCAGCATACTAGCCCTCACTGCCATCATTCAGCAGTAGTTCACCCTTGTGATACAATCACCTGTAAAACACTCCATTGTAAAGCACAGAGATTGTGTGCTTGCAGCAGTCACTGCCCCTCGTCTCTCCTGCTCTCACACACGCACTGGTTACTTCTGCGTAATCACTCATCTAGACCACAAATGACTCTGACAGGCTTTTATTTGTTATACAGCAAGCAAATGATATGGTGACATTGACAAACACAAGTTCACCTTAGTAAGCTTTCAGTTATGCACCAAAGGCACGTCACACATATGTCCCTGGAAGCCTGGTGGGCGAGCAGCAGGACCGGTGAAGCTGATATTCCAAATGCAGCATCCAGCTCCCAACTGCTGACCCTTTGCTTCCTGTTCCTACCACTGCTGACCTACTGCGCGTGCTGGCAATGCTTCTTCCCCACAGTGGGAAAAAAAAAAAACAACTTTGTACCTTCCCTTGGTAATTCATTACAGTGTATTCATAACCTTAGGTGGACTTCTGACTTCTGTATTCCAGGTTAGGTTCTCTTCAGCCATGCCTCAGACCCTTCACTTCAAAGTCTGAAGCTAAATTCTTCAGGGCCTGAAACAAGGCTGATGGCAAATAAGGCAACATCCTGGCAAATAGTTTAAGGGGAAAGCAATGCATAAATTCACCCCCCACAGAGAATAAATGCATACCAGTGATGTGGCAGTCACATGTATGTTTTGTTCATCACCTTTTTCCCCCAACACTTAGGAGATAAGAAATAGGCCGAGTCCTTTCACAGAATGCTGCTGGGAGCTACACCGAGCTATAACACAATGCTAAAAAAAAAAACCTTAGCTGGATAGAAAGCCAGTATGTCCCTGGGTTAGGACTGAAGAAGGCTGTTTGATTTTAACACAGGCTCAAAAAGAGCCATTAACCCCCAAGTAACTGCTGACTCTCCTGCTCTGCTTCCAGCAGCATACTGGCCAAAGATGGACCTCACAGGGGTGGGGATATGGGGAGGGGGGGGGGTGGTTCAGGAAATGAGGTCATGGGTACACAAGGCAAGCACTCTCAGAGGAAGACACACCATTTCCTAACCCTTCGGTATGTTGAACAAGTGTTCATTACTCATGTGTGGTCCTCGGTTTCCAATAAGTTTAACCTCTTTGACCGGTATTTGACGCGTGTCACAAGTTCAGCTGCTTCAGTACTTCCACATGAACACAAACGCAATCCTCTGACTGTGGGAATGATCAACAAGTAATCTCTCCCTCACTTGTCTGGACAGAGAGGCAGAACGCTGCAGTCCCAGTGTCCAGGGCCGGGTGTGGGCACGTTCCTTTCACTCCCGATGCGTCTTGAAGGCTTCCCCCGCTGCACTCTCCCTGACATGGGAGAACATAAATATGCGATTACACAACCTTCCAAACCAAAGGCAATGTGACACATTACTCACTTCAGGGCAGTGGCTCTGAGGTGAAAAGTGGAGCAAATATGCAAGGAAGCTTAGGTAAAGCTCACAAGATCTGTCCACGACAAAACGTCCATGCTGCAAGACTATAATGAAACAAATGGGGATCTCACTAGAGACCCTTGAACTGGATAAACAATGTTTATACACATTTACAATTTGGTATTTAGCTGATGCTCGTGTCCAGAGCAACTTAAAAAAAAAAAGTGCATGCTATGAGCTGGAACAACGGCCAAGACATTACATGCAGGTACATTTGAGTATTTTCCAGCGCAGGCTTAGAAACCTACCAGCCACTGAGGCGAGGAGCTGTGTCGGGAGTGCCTCCATTCTGTCCACCAGTGCCTGCAGAGAGGTAGAATGAGTATGTGGCTTTACTACGACGAAGCAAATAAATAAAGTTTCTTGTCCTGCTTATCAACACACAAAGTCCACCGGGCTAATACACAGACACTTAAGAAGCGGTTCAATCTTAGTAAACAAGGATACAGGCTGTACTCGCCTGTGGAGCCACGGAGTGGTTAGAACAATTGTGTTTGAATATACAATGCGTAAATAACTCATTTGAATTTGTAATACATATAATATTGTAATATTATAAGAATATATTCGGAATGCAAGTTAACTGGCAGGCTTGCTAACGAGTGGTTAAAAAAACAATACAGCTTGACCCGTGCATTCAGCAGCTGTTATTGTCTAACGCACAAGGCTCCTAACTATCCACTAGCCATGCCACGAATCAATTTCGGTCAGGCCTTACCTTGCCTATAATACATGTCGTTCACTGTATTTCCATACACTTTCCAGGCGAAGTGAATGGCGATAAGACTGAAGACGAGCCAGCTGAAAAGGATTTTAAATATGGCCACCCTCATATCATTGGCTAGCCAGTCCTCAACAAACTCAGACAGGAACGACACCAGTCCGTCCACAATTCGTGACACGAATTCGAGATCCCACGGTTCCTCCATTTTTCTACACCAGCACAATCCGACATAATCTATAATTGAACGACATTATTATAAGAAATCACCGAGAACTCGAAGAACCGGACATTCGTCCTCCTTTTCTGTTCAGAAAGTGGAGCTACAATCTGGCTGACTGTCAAAACAAAGCGAAACGACGCCTCGATTAAGATACACAGTTTCGTTATTTTGCAAGTACACGATTTAAATGAACATTCTTGTTTTAATTGTGTTTCTACTTAAAGTAATTAAAGATAAATAAATATTCATGAGCAGCAAATGTCACTGGTTTGCCAGATGAATTCAGTTCTGATTTCCAAAATGTGCGATGTCGAAACGAAAGACTGAAAGCATGCTCCTATAACTTCATTACACATGTTTTTGTTGCTCGTTTGAATAAAATAACAGTCCATGGTTTGAGTCGACCCAGGGGAGAACCATAGTTTAGCGCCAACCTTACATTACTGTTCATAATTGATTATCCACCTTAAAACGGACAGTAGCCATAATTTTTAAGTATACTTTCCTATGCACAAGTACATAAGTGACCTTTGTCTGCCACCTGGTGGTCATTACCGAGCGACGGATGACTATTCCAACCCATGCTCTCCTACATTGCTACAAGAGGGGAGTCAGATACCATCACGGTATAGGAAACTATAGATAACCTTTGTAAACTATTAACCACTTGTAAACGTATGTACAGTATGTATGTCAATGATCAAACATTTCCAGTATAAAGTGAGTGTTTGAAACTGCTCCATATGAAATTTTACCTATTGTGTAAAACAATGTTACGCTTCACATTGCTTGTTCTGAAATACAACTGCGGAAGAAAAATATGGAACGCTTCACGAATTTGCGTGTCATCCTTGCGCAGGGGCCATGCTAATCTTCTCTGTATCGTTCCAATTTTAGTATATGTGCTGCCGAAGCGAGCACGACACAACCTGTAAACTTTCCAGTATTTATACGACCCATACTACAATGTGTTCACAGCCACGGTGTGGAGTAAATTGTTGTAATGTAATTTCATATTTATTTTGTAGATAATACGTTTTTACATAACTACAGACATATACGAAAAATACTGACATATGTTTTGTTATTCTCAACATACACATATATATTTCTTTTTCACAAATATTTCCGTTGTAATTACACAACTGTTCCCCAGGATATTCCGGAAGATATGCAAATCTGGGACCGATTCCATAGCTCCTATTGGTGGCCCCAGTTTGGTGTGTGACATCACAATACATCTGATTTCGGAAATGAGGGGTCGCAGACCGTGGAAGGGGCGCAGGCGGTGCAGTTACACCAGATTCAGTTTGGAAGGCCCGACAAACTTTTGAAACTTAATTCCTTCCTGCTCCAAGCTGGCAGCCAATCAAAATGCACGATTTATTCCAAGTTTGGGGGAAAAAAAACTTGAAAGATGGGTTTGTTTAAATTGTTTGCCCACTCACTCTGCATGTCAATACAATAAACCATAGTATTTTTTTCACAATTCTTATTCAAAGTCTTTAGCAATTTTTGTATCGTGTACCATGTTTAAGAGCTTCATGAATGAATAATTTACAGTGTTATTAGGAATGACCTATTCTGGAATTAGTCTCTTTACCCTCCTGCCCTCTGGTAGGAGGTACCGTAGCATCCAGAACAGATCTACAAGCCTAAACAATAGCTTCTTCCCCCAAGCTGTCCCCCAAGCTGTCAGACTTCTGAACAAACAGAAGACCCCGTCTGCCTGGTCTCCCTCCTGACACCTCATAACACCAGGCACTAGTCACTTTACTGTCACTGCACAGACACTTTATCCAAGGACTTGTGCCCTCTCTACTCAGGGACTGTGGCACATACCTGGAACATACATACATTGTATTTCAGTACTGTATTAAAACCTTTCTGAACTTTATCTCCTTGTCTGTACAGTGTCTTGTCCTGTGTTCTGTGTGAAGTGATATTGTATAAAAGCATATAGTGTCCACAGGCAGAATTTTGGTAACTCTAGTCCACCCAATTCTGTGTACTTAATGATGCATGTTTTTAAATGTTGCACTGTGGACCTGGTAAACATAATTTCGTTAAAACATGTAAAAACATGACATAAGTCATAAAACATAACATACTTAAACAAAATTTTATTCAAGAAAATGACACTTTTAAATATTAAAAATCCATTCTGGAGTTAAAGTATAGAATGAACATTTTCTATTGTGAGTAGAAACTGGGAAAATCATTTTACATTTTGTAAAGATTTGCCTTCCTTTTGTGGAATAGAAAAATCTAGAACGCTTTTGAGCTGGCTATTATGTCAATTTTCTATTTTATTCATACATGTAACGTTTGAATGATTCAATATGGAATATTACCTACTATTATGTAAAACGATGTAACCCTTCATGTTTTCAATTCTGAAATTCAATTGTTCATATTTATTTTACATCTTCTTTGGAATACATCTGCGGAAGAAAAATATGGAACGCTTCACGAATTTGCGTGTCATCCTTGCGCAGGGGCCATGCTAATCTTCTCTGTATCGTTCCAATTTTAGTATATGTGCTGCCGAAGCGAGCACGAGTTCATTGAGTGACTAGTTAGTATTTATAGGGCGGATCCTGCAAAATTTTCACGTTCATGGTGTCTTTAGCGATACCACAATGTGGCGTCATTATCATATTTAATTGGTGTATAAAAAGTGCTCACTGCAAAAGAGAAAGAACCTAAAACTACGGCGTTTTTTATGATTATATCTTTTTTTCTTATTCTTTGTACCTATTTTATGAACGCACAGTACAGGGTTTTCAGGGAGATATGCAGATTTACATCTGCTTCTGCAGTTGCTATTGGTGGCCACAGGGACAGAGTGTGTGACATCACAAGATAATTGCGTTCCACATTCTGCCATGCCGTTCCAGAGCCAACTGTCACAGTATCAGATTTCTCAATTGAGTTTCACGTTTGATTAATTACTGGATAACCTGAAAATACAAACAATATAGATATTTACCTATTCCAAGATGGCTGCCATATATGTCTTTACATTATGAGCCTTTTTCATACCACAGAACTTCAATGGATATCACTTCTATACTGTGATTATTTTCAAATCTAGCATGATTTGTAATCAGGAATAAAACTGTGACAAAGGTTGAGCTCTTTTCTGAATCACCATCTTCAGATTCTTCAGAATGTATATACAAAACACTTCACATCTTTTTTATATTCTGAACTACTATCTATTATGGAATGTAACATCTTTGAGTTTGGAACACTTTCTGTTCTGGAAGTAAAATATGGAATATGTACCTCTCCTTTTCTGGAATAAAATTGTGGCTTTGCCTTCAGTTAATGGAATTCTGCCGGCAGGAACATATGGAACGCTGCGCGAATTTGCCTGTCAACCAACGTTTGAAATTACTGTATTCAAAATAGAATATTACCTATTGTTGTGCAAAACATATGTACCGCTTCACATTGCCTATTCTGAAATACAATTGATTATATTTATTTCTTCTCTGGAATACAATCGTGGAAAAAAAAAATATGGAACGCTTCACGAATTTGCGTGTCATCCTTGCGCAGGGGCCATGCTAATCTTCTCTGTATCGTTCCAATTTTAGTATATGTGCTGCCGAAGCGAGCACGAAATCTTAGGGTCATCAATTGCTATTTATTGGGCGCTGTCGCCATACTCTTCACAGTCATGGTATTTTAAATGTTTTCTCAGTTACTGACCGGTATGTTAGATTTCAAAATAAAAATATAAAACTTTACATTACTTGTAATGAGAATACATAACGCGAAAAATAATTACATTTATATCGAAAATATATTTCTATATTAAACAGAAAAAAGGTTTTCTCTGATGTGAGACGACCACAACCATACTACAGTGTCTTCTGGGAGATATGCAAATTTAAGACAACTTACACTACTCCTATTGGTAGTCTCCGCAAATGATCGTGTGACATCACAAACTGTGTGTTCCGCATTCAGCGTCGCAAAGAGCTAAGGCTTCAGTATCGGATTTCACACTGGGATTCTACGCAGAAAACAAAGTGTTTGTATCCCCGAGGTTTAAAACTTTATGTAGCAACTGACATTGCACAGAACATTTCAGTGCTTTACAGTGGCGGACAATAAACTCAGGCAGTCCGAACAAAACACAAATGTTAACACACGACCTGCTCATGCCATGTGTAAACATAGAAAATATAAAGTCTGACTGTGACTTCTTCAGGATCCATACCAAAATAGAATTGAGTTAAATAAGCTGAATGAATGAATAAATGAATAAACGGATATATTTACACAGCTGTTTGTGTTTATACTTCGTGCGTACTGACAATATTTTCTACAATGACAGCACTAACATCACATCAGCATTAGGAGATCAATAAATGAATGTACGGTAGAACAAGATGACCACCAGGAGGCAATATCAAACTTTGGGGGGAATGGGGCACAGAAGTTTCAGTCATTCTGTCACCCTGCACGTTATGAACGACTGTATCCTATTTATGCACAAAGAACGTCTTCATAACAATTTTTTTCAGACTTTGGTTGGTAACAGAATTCTTAAAATCAGCGAAATTCTTTTAAAATTACACCCGCATCTATCACCAGTAAAGCCTATATCTTTCTCTCAGTCAAACTTATCAGGAAATGGCTATTTAAGACAGCAACATACCTTGAAGTGTGGTGTGGGGAACAATTTGCTTCCACTTTTCCATACGTTCAAATAAATCTGTGTAAAGAAAACAGTTGCTTTGTTATTGCGCTGCACAAAAACGATCTCCCACTGAATAGACTAACCTGTGTGTATTCTAGACAACTGCTGGCACCACAGTGTCGCAGTCTAATGATGGGGGTAGGGGCAAAGCAATATACGTTCATGTCAGGCAAAAAAAAAAAAAAACAACAGTTCAAATGATACGCAGCTGATGAGGTCCAATACCATGTGAAGACAGCCAGGTGTTCACTACATGATGGTAAGCCCTGCCATGGCATCCTGTATCTTACCTTGGCCCATGCAATAGCTTGCCAGTTCAGAAAACAAGACAATAAAAACTTTATTTTGTAATCTTTTGACCAGATATTCCAGCCCAGCCACAGTTTCATTCCTGGTTACCTTTGGAGTAGTAACTGGACAGACAACTGGATGCTTATTAGTTATTTCTTAGGGGGATGGGGCTCTTAAACTGCTGCTCAACTCTTCTTAGCTTTCAACAGTTTGGCCAAAGGTGCTTAACGTGAATTTCAGCAGTTAAAAAGATGTAAGCCTTCAAAATGTACAAGACATGAAAGCTGCCATTCTTGTAAGCAAACTTTTGATGAGAAAATCTGATGATAGAAAGTATGAAATTTATATACAATTCAACCTATAGGTTGCCTATTACTGTTGAGTTTATTTTTTTCCACCCACGTTCTGACCCTCCCTCCCTTCCTCCCTCTTGCCTGGGGCTGTTTTCTGATCAGAGGGGCGGAAGCAGGCTGCTCCTCTTCCTTCAGAGTGCAAGAGCAGAGCCAGGTGATCTCACGACACAGACAGGTATGGGGAGCTCACACTGTTTCTCTAACAGGAATCTTCCGGGCTTTCTGCTATCTCTCTCTCATAGAATCACTTCAAAAGGCATGTAAGTTTTTTTGTTTTGTTTTGCTTGTCTGTTTTGTGTATTTTTCTTTTTGTGGTTTTCCTTTTGGTACTGTGTTTGTGATTCTTTTTAGTTTTGTTGTGTTGCTGGTTGAAATGAGAGCTTTTTGTGTCTGTTTGGAGTCGTCCCACTTCAGTTGTGAGTGAGTGGAGCTGGGCAAAACAGGCAGGAAATAGTGGTGCAATCCGTCATTACATACATTCCTTTTAAGTGAATGTATGGTTGTGACTCTTTAAATTAAATACGCAAATAAATGTGTGGAAAATTGGATGAGAATGGTTGGACAGGTGTAATAATGATTTAGTCAGAGTTTCAATACAGTAATTGTAATGGCATAAAATAAAGAATTGAACTGTCTTTAAGCTCTCTTTAGAAACAGTGCTATTATTTAATTGTAGAACATTTTTTCAGTTTCATGTAGTTATCAGAGTTTTAGTCTGAATCAGAACGAAGACAAATCTGCGACATGAATCCATTTTCAAATGACCTAGAGAAACACCTGAAGATTACGCCTGTGCCTGTAGGGCCAGGAATAACTGCAGTTGCTTTTTCTTTGTGTAAGGGGGGGACAATATGAACTGGGCCCCCAAACACAATTTACTTTCAAAGGTGAAATGCAGAAGGTTGAAAAACAGGCTATGACAACAGATGAAACAGTGTATCTCCCTAATGATCATAATCTCAGTTCTGGCCTCTGCGTTTTCCCCTTTAGAGCACGCAGTGCTACAGTGAACACGTGGAGACTGACCTGTCCACAAAACATGAGGTGAGCATTCAGTTGGCATCCCCCATTGGTGATGGGTGGGGTCTGACCCTCAGTATTCCACTGCAAGTGAAACATAAAAAGGCCTAATTAGAGTGCAAGACCAATCATGAGACTGATTTAGAACCACTTCACCTCTTCCTTAGGTTTCCATGTACTCAAAGTATTTAAAATTAAAATCGGCAAGTACCTTATAAGGGAAATGGAAATCAGAACTATTTCATGATACTTTATTCTAATCAGATTTTTGTTTGTTGGAAATGGTCAGTTTGTATTTACAAACACCCTTTTGGTTTTTTTGTAATATCTAATCAAAGAAAATTGTGTACCCCTAAGTCTAAATTGGTTCAGGAAGTATCCAGCTGTATTGGCTGATGAAATGTAAGGTCTGTATGTCTGCGATAGAAAATCACTGTCAGTAATTTAATCTGATGCGTTTGCATGAACTGCTGTTGTATCTCTCTCGAATGTTTTTTCGTTTTGTTTTGCTTTTTATATTGATTCATCTCAGACAGACAAGAAAGATCTATTGTTATTAAAAAAATATATGTGTGTGTGTGTACATATATATATATCTGTTGTTAGGCATATAGACATGCAATTTGGTTGTGTTTGTTTTTCTCGGTAAGAACGTCGACACGGACCCACATGCTCCAGGGCCTACAGGAGCACTGCCAGACACTCAGCAACAAAGACAACGCTGGTTACCGCAGGGAATTCAAGGTACGCATCATTATCCTCACCCGAAAACTGCGAGTGAGTCCTCACATTATGAACTTAAATTAATTGATATATTGGTCACTCATGCCAAGAAAGTATTCTTCATTTGATTAAACTTAATTAATCTTTTCCATTTGAGTTTACCAGTATTTTGCAAATACTCAGCATTCATCACAGACTTCACCATTCTAGTCTACATCAGCACTTCCAAACATATTTTATGCATCCTACAGATCTGGCTGGTTTCACCTCTTGCTGTACAGGTTTATTTTGTGCTCTTTGTATTTGTATGGTGACCTTGTTTATTAGTTATTACGGTGAAATTAAATTAAATTGAACAGGTTTAATATACCCCGCATTAGGACTGATAGAGACAGTGAAACATGGGTTGGGAGCCAGGTAGGGGCATCAGCAGAACTGGAGATATGCTCTGGAAGGCTTTGGTTTTGCACGTCTGTGTTTTTCCCATCAGTACCTGGGCTGAATGTGTTCCTTAACAACCCTCTGCCCCCTGTGTATTACCTGTCTGCAGGGGCTGAACAATGTGGGACAGGAGCTCACCACCAGGGCTGGGGATCTGGACATCAACAGGGGAAAGAACAGATATCCCTATGTTCTGCCATGTGAGTACTCTTTAGTAGCTCCGGTATTAGGATGGTTGGAGCACAGATACTCTCCACTGTTTCTTCCATGTCTGAAGCTTGACCAGTGACCCTTGTTCTGTTCTGCTCCGGTCGCAGATGATCACTGTAGGGTGCGACTTTCCCTCCTGAGCTCGCAGCTGCACTCTGACTACATCAACGCCAGCTACGTTCCTGTGAGTCTGACACGTCTGTGCCTTACTATCTCATACTCCCTCATCCTACCCATCCAAATGAGCCCTTTTCCCACTCTTAGGGCTCAGTCCGATAGCACAGAGTCGACTGAATTGTTTTTTGACAGGTGTGTTAAAACTGTGAGAATAAAACACTGTGTGACTCTGAGTGCTGCAGCTTTAAGTATAGGTAATGCAGTGGGAAAGTTAACTGTGAAATAGAGACTTAAGATAGACCAGCTGTACAGCGGTATTAGTCTTCATTGATCCTCCCAGTCAGTCTGTTCTCACTCACAAACACTCATTGTCCCACTGTCCTCTGTTATAAAACTCAAAGCATTCGTCTCTGCAGGGTGGCACCTCAGAGCGTGACTTCATCTGCACCCAGGGGCCCCTTCCCCACACACAGGTGGATTTCTGGCGCATGGTGTGGGAGCAGAACATTCGCGTCATCGTCATGGTGACGGCCTGCAGAGAGAATGGCAGAGTGAGTGACATCATCCATGACAACAGAGAAGCTGATGAAACAGTGATGCGTAAATTCAACATTCTTTGGAACAGTAATCTGGCTTGAACAGTGAATGAACCAGTTTGTTGATACATACTTAGCATTACTTTTGACTATTGTGCTCTGCATTGACCAGGCAATTCGATGGGCCATTATTACATAAATTACAGTATGGGTGTGTGTGTTCATTTTGTATGTTGCCAGCAACAACGCCTCCGTTTGTAGATGTGAGTGTGTGACTCACGCCTGTGGATATGTATAGCTGGCAGGCCTGTCAGAACATGTTGCGACATGCGGACCAAGGTGTGTTTGAATGTGTTTGATGATGCGTTTGCAGGTGATGTGTGAGCCCTACTGGCCTCAGGAGAGGGTGACGGTGTGCTACGGCGCATTACTGGTGACCACACTGTACCAGCGGCGTGGCCCAGACTCCTTAATCACCACAATGCACCTGCGCCATGTGAGTAACCCAGCAGCTAACCAGCAGCAAGAAGTTGGGTTCGGCGGTGGAACTGTGCTCTTTACATGGGCCAGTGCTGTCACTCCCATCTTCCGTACAGACCCACTTTACTGTCATGTAGTCTAATCTTGAGATATTTTTAGACTAGTTTGGTACATTGGACTGTAAATATGGTTCATCTATAACAGTGTGATGGTACATATAATCAGATTTTGAGGCCAATATTTGTTTGTTTAACATTTTAAGAAAACAAAGAGCTCATACAAACCTGCAGAGGGGAACTGAAAAGGAGAAGGGATGCAATGTTATCTACATACTGTGAATAAGGTTGATAACAAGGGAGGTATTATCAGTACTTCGACTTGATTACTGTGAAAATGGAAAAAGGAAACAGGAATGAAACGAGGAAAACATGATATGCAACATGATCAGGAACCAAGTTCTTATTGTGCCATTACTAACCAAAACTAGCAGTACTAAACCATTACTAACCCTATCTAGCAGTACCAAACCATTACTAACCCAAACTAGCAGTACCAAACCATTACTAACCCAAACTAGCAGTACCACACTCCTGAGAGGGGTGACAAACCTTCATGGAACTAGTTGGAAAATTAATGCTCTTTTAAATACTAAATAACTCGACAAACTGGATTGTTATGTCATAATCTGTAAAATATGCAAGAATGTACAACAAGGCACATAGGAAATCCTTTTGGGAGGTGGTCATGAAATTGAACTGTAAGCACAAAATGCTGAAATGTTCACTGAAATACCCATTTTCATTCTTAAATCATTACATAGCACCATTTAAAACAGGATGTGATAAGAGAACTGAAAAAACATCAGGGTGAGTGAAGTGGAAATTAATTTGCCCTAGTATCACCCAGGAAGGAAGGGTTTCAGTAGCCTCTTTATGAATACCCTGGTTGACCAGGTTCACAAGGTCTGTGAGTATGATCTGTAGTAGTTTTAGATTATGTAGTATCAAATCTTCCTCCAACATTGCGCAGCTGCTCGACCTCAGAGAGAGGTGAAACACCATCTGACTACACCTGTTTCAGAGGAGTCTTGTGGATAATGTTTTGGCATTATGATATGTGGGTGGTGTGTATTGTGTATGGTACTAAACATTACTGCTATTGCGTTCCAGGCCAGCAGCCCTGCTGAGAGGAGGATAACTCACTTCCACTACCCCGGCTGGCCGGATCAGGGGATACCGCATAACCCAGTCTCTATGTGTGCTTTAGCAGAGATGGTGCGGGACCATCTCAACAGCACCCCGCGAATTGGCCCCACCATCGTCCACTGCAGGTCCGCATTCTCCGCCCTCAACCCTGTCATCTTAAGCTTTGTGCTCAAGTGGATTTGTATAATTTGGTCTGGTCTGTTCCGTTGGTGTGTAAGGGTAGGATTCGATTAACAGTGATATCAACTTTTACTTTCAGGTCAGAAACCATCAGAATGAACTTGACAGACTGTTTTTGAAGGAAAAACTAAGACATGTATTTACTTATCACTTACAAAAATTGAGTGAAAATGTTTTTATGAATGTTTATTAACCCTAAGCTTATACTCATTTTCCTCATTCCTGGTCCAGCAGGGCCACTGGATTTTGCTAACTCATTACTCAGCATTTAATGACCAATGTAAAATTTTGATTGCACATTCTTCTCACCTGACCTGGTTGGCTGGGTCTGAGCTGGCTGTGCAATTGATGATGAAAAAGGGCATATATTGCAGACCTTCAGGGTCAGCAATAAAGACCCCAGGGCTAAGTGTTTCAGGGTCCGTGCGCAGCTGTACATGTATGCACGTGCCTTTGCACTCCCTCACCTGTGTGCTCCCTCTCACCTGTGCGTTTTCCGGCTGCAGCGCGGGGGTGGGGCGCTCGGGGACTTTCGTGGCACTGCTGTGGCTGATGCAGCTCTGCGCACGCGGGGTGCGTCCGAACGTGAGGGCCGTGGTCCACGATCTGCGCAGACACCGAGTCATGATGGTGCAGAACCTGGTGAGACCGCCCAGCCGCCCACCCATCGCTCAAAGCCATTCCCCAACAACCTCACTGTCCCCTGGTATTGCAGTAAATCAACAAGGGATTAGGAGATATTTAACTGCTCCCTTTATAAATCAACAGCTGGTCGATATTTCCCTTCGATGGTGTTGGATGCGGCCCCTAATTATGTTTGTCTGTCTGCATTACAAGAGCCCCAGCAATATGCTTGAACCTTTTGAGACTGGCTGTCAAACAGATTTGAATAAAAAGCACTGAATTTCCACCTGAGGTGGAAAAAAAAAGTTGATTCACTGGTTGAATGCTAAACTGGAACATCAGCATTTTTTGTTTATCCGTCAACACCTGGTAGTGTTACAATGGTAAAGTGATAGATGCTAACTGTACATTCCTTGCTTTTGGTAACTTTCACTAAAACGTTTTTTTCCAAGATTGAGTTCAATTTAGCGGTAAGCAGTGGTAGCAGCAGAGATGTGAAACTTCAGCCGATAGTATGAAAACATATTCCAAACTGTCCACACATATCAATGAATAACAGACACTAACTGGAGGGCCCTCTAAGCACTACACAAGTAAAATATCACCAGTGGTCCATATAAAGTCAGAGGGATTTGAGGATAATTCAGGGTGCAGAGGCCCTCATGGTTATATAATAATGTTGTCTCATGGTAGTTTCTCTCACTGAATTGTGCTGTACCATTGATGTGTTCGACTAATGCATACATACTCTATCCCTCAGCAACAATATATTCTTGTTCACACCTGTCTGATGCACTGGCTGAATGAGGGGATGACAGGACAAAAACCCCTGTGAGTGAGTTATACCTGACATGTTACTACACTACCGCACACAGACAGAGACGCACATAAAAGCAGGAGGGGTAGGGGGTCTGCTCTATTTGCAGATGCTGCACAATATTTACAAGTAATATCACTGTATATATACCCCTCAGCAACTTAATGTAAATTTCCATAAAGAATTAAATGTTAAACATTTGGTGCTGGTTTCCTGGACATGGATTAAATCTAGTCCCAGACTAAAAAGGGAGATCTCAATTCAACATTTCTTCTATTCTAGGACTAGGCTTAACCCATATAAGGAAACCAGACCTCAGAGACACATTTATACTGGTCCCATTTTTATTGCAAAAATGTAAGTATGCATTTTAAGGGCTGTAGCTGGTTAGAAAAAGTCAACAGACACGTCTCTATAGGGCTCATTTACTTGCAGATGGGTACTGTAATCCGTTTACTTCCAAATTCCCCACCGCACTGACAGAAGAGTCTGCATGTTTGTGTACTGGGTTATAGAACCTGTGTATGTGGGCTTTCACTCCTCCCAATCTTTATATTAAGATTAAAATAATGAGCTGATGTACCACCCATATTTCTTGCTGACACAGATGTGAACACAATACAGGGTTGGTTTCACTTCTGTACTAGTTTCACGATTGATTTATTTTATTCCCTCTAAAATCAGGGCTGGCCAGGAATGGCCACAAGATTTCACACCATCCTCTAAAATATTTTGCCCAAACAATTTCTATATTTCTATATAATGACATTTAGAATTTCCTGAAATTTTTAGGAATGATGGGCAAAAGAATGTTCCCACTTATGCACATGAAACATGACTGAATCAGCATTGGTATGTGTGGTTAATCGGCTAATTGAGCAAGGGTAAAGTAGAATTGAAAACCTGTTTTACCACCCCTGATCTAAATGAATGTATGTTTTTGTTTTCTTCTTTTCAGGGTTATACAGAGCAGTAAGGGCCCTCAGGCTGAGAAGGAAAAGGACTCCCGCCACCAGGCCCCGCACGGCCGCTCCCGCAAGGACAGTGGCAGCCAAGAAACATCTCAGCGGCAATCCAAACAGCACGGACTGAAGACAGACCAAGGCAGCACACAGAAACTGCATCCTGGGAAATTCTTCCGAAAGTTACTGCTGCTCCCATCACCTCCACAGACCTGAAACCGCAACGGATATTACCACTCTTCCACAAAATGCTTCCCCCCTCCACCCCCACCTGTGTAACCCAACACCGCCAGGGAAGACACGGTCTTTCAGCCCTCGCAGGCTGCCAAAAGCGGTTTCTCCGGTTATTCAGGCCTTTTGTGGTGGCTGCCACAACACTTGCTGACAGAGGGAGTACAGGCGAGAACTGAACATGCAGATGGAGAGGCGATAAACCTCCTGCCTTCCTCTCTATTTATCTCATGACTCTTTTCACCACGTCATGACCAGTGCATTTCTTCCAGAAGACTTTCCCAGCAGAACCGCCTATACCATAGGAAGCCCTTGGACACTTTTTCAGCATCTACCCGTTAGCACAATCCTTCATTTAACATAAAGACTGAAAAACAGAGGCTGGCAGAAAAGGTGGCATCGGTGTATATGTGATGTAGAGGAATATACTGTGGCCATTTTTTTATAACAAAAAAATCTTTTTCAGTAAATAAAATCAGTATAGGGAAAAGGTTGTGTGTCTGTCATTTTAGGCCTCACATTTGATTTCTTTATGGTGTGATACCGACACATCACACATCTTGCCTGACAGCCCAACTTAAAATGAGAAGTGGAAAGTACATGCCTGCTTTCATGAATTGCTTTGCAGCACTATAGACCCCTTCTGTGAAGTGACCATTAGACCTAATAACTTCCACAAAACTCTGACCAGGAGAATCCGTATGGTTTCTGTGGATACTATAGTGCTACAAAAACAAACAACGAAAAACTAGAGACATGGGGAAATATTTCACGTTTAAAAAAATGGCTTTTTTATGCCGTGTGCATGTTAACCAAGGTTCGTGGAGTCTTGCAGGTTGCTCTGAAAAAATAATAAACCAGGTGTTCCTCATTCTGTTGGCTGAAAAGGAACTATTCGCCACTACAGAGATTGCAGTCTGGACCAAAATGCTTCGCTAAGAGCTGCTGTGAATGATGACCGAATATACCAGAGAAATTGGAAGTGCAAAATTTGTGGGGAAAGGGTTTAGAAAATATGCAAACGCATCCCAAGAGATTACATGGATAATTGATTAGATGCTCATTTCATTCAATATGTGACACTTGAGGACCAGATACGCTGGAAAGGGACCTCGACTCTTATGGACATGTAACTACATACCTTCAGTCACTGTGAATAAGGCACCTACCAAAATTATGGGATTTCATACAGCTATCACACCATCATTGCTCAATCATCACAAAAATTAAAAAATAAATTACTTTTAAAACAAAAAAAAAAAATAGGGAGGGTCATAAAGCAAAGCCATTCAACACAGCCTCTCCCTGCAGCTCTCCTTTCTCCGATTGGTCGTGGTGAAGAAAAAGCACACACACACGCATCAAAGAGGCTCACTGTACAAAAGGCATGTTTGAAAGCACGTGCGTCGCCATTCTCCATAAACGACTACAATACCAATACATACAATAGATATAGAGAGATGGAAACAAAAAAAAAATTAAAATAAAAATAAAAAAAAAAAAAAAAAAAAAAAAACAGAGTGGTCTTGTGTTTGTTTTTTTTTTTTTTTTATCATATATAATACAAGAGTGTTTATGTTACAATGCAGTTCAGCAGTCCAGCCCTCTGTGCCGCTATGAATCCTGGGATGTTGGAGGTTCTTGGCAAGGTGCTGGGGCGGTGGGGAATAGGGTATAACTGTGCAGTGAGTCCTTTAGATTTCGTATCTTTTTTTCCATTTTTTTTTTTTTTTTTTTAAATTTGACTCATATAAATGATCACAAGTGAAAGACAGCGCCCCCTGGTGTTCCTGCAAATGTGACTGTCCATTTATTGTTATACGAAGTCATGGAGCTGAGACCACTGTTCTTTCTCCCACTGAGGAAGTCCTCAAAAGAAAAAAAAAAAAAAGCACCATTCCCTTTTCTCAGACAGTTCTTTTTTTCCCAGCTCACCAGCTCTCAAAAAAAGGAAAGGTTTCTGTCCCACATATAGGGTCTTATTCCTGTTATTCCTGACAGTCCACCGGTCTGTCTGGGCAGAGTACCAGGCATGACTGGCTGTGTTCTCCTGCCTCATCAGTCCAGTCTGACAGCGTGGTCTTCAGAAACAGAGAGAAAACAGCAGAGACAGAGAGAGAAAGGAGGAGAGAAGGAACAAAAGGGAGGAGGAAAGGAAGGGATTGCAGGATAGAAAGGCAAGGAGAGAAGGAAAACGCAGGAAAAGGTGATGAGAGGGCCTAAGAGCAGGAGAGAGAGAGAGTGAGATGCTGAGCATTGCTCATGAGATGTGGTCAGTCAATCGATCTCCATGTCAGATTAAACAGAGGAAAGAAGGGGGAGAAAAAAAAAAATCAAATCAAATCATAAGAACCGGGTAAATGTCCCTCTCCTCCTCGAAGGGATACGCAGAGCTTCGGGTATATACAGGCCCTGCTTTCCTGGCTGATTGTGATTAATTTACCCAGAAGTCCTCTCTGACAAGAAAATGTTCTCCAAAAAACTGAACAAAAAAAATAAGAATTTATTATTTTAAAAAAAAGATACAACTTGAAAGAAAGAAAAAAAAACATAAAAGATAAGACCTGTTCTTCTTTGCGTTTTGTGTTTCTCTGGGACATATGCTAATTTGGTGCTCGGCAGTTCAGAGAGAAGGATTTGTATGTATTTGTATTTTAAGTGTGTTTATCTGTCTCCTCTGTTTCTCTCTGAAGGAGAAGACAAAGAGGGAGGTTGGGGGGGCAGCGGGTGGGAGGAAGGGAGGGAGGGAGAGAGAGAGAAAGAAAGAATGGTCCATGTCAGCCGTTTTCAGACCACTTTCCTCTCCTCTAATGCATGTTCCCCGATACCATGGCGATGGCCTCTTGGATCTCTCGCACCATGAGGATGCGTGTGAGCATGTGCTCCAGTTGCTCGCGCGTGATTGGCTGGGTGGAGTACCAGATGGGGCTGTTGGGGGCCACGACAGGCTCAGGCGTAAGATAGAAGGTGTCATTCCGACCCTTCACACTTTGGGGGCTAAGAGGACAGAGGCAAAGGATGGATGGGGGAGAGAGAGAGAGAGAGAAAGAGAGAGAGAGAGCGATGAAAAAGTTCAGAGGGAACAAAAGGAAGAAGGACAGGGACGAATTAGAGTTCAGAGGACATAAGAGGGAGGGAGAAAAAAAGAGAAAGACAAAAGGGGAAGAACAACAGAAGAAACATTAGTTAATGCAGAAACACTGAGGTCTACGTCACCTGACTTTGACGCAGTTATCAATAACACAGTACATCTGTGACCAATTATACAGACAAAAACAAATGCAATTCTGGAATTTACTGAGTAATATTTTCCACAGTGATGCATGAAAACAAAATCCTCTACTGTCCTGCAGGGGTGGCCAACACTCAGGAGCCCCAGAGTAATTTGTTGTTTTGCAGAATACTTATGGGTGTATGTGAGCTGGTCTTAAGCAGGGGATCTGTAAATAAGTCTAGACCATGGCCAGGAGTGCCCAACCCCCTCACAACAAGGAGCCTCTCTTTTTACTATCTACACATCCTGCACTACCCAAAATCCATGTGCAAGCACAGGACCCAGCCCTCAGCACTCTGTATGACACGGGCGTCAGACTTAAGTCTTCAGTCCACACACCTCGTTAACAAAACCACACCTGGATGCTGATTGAAGGGAGAGCACAAAAGCCTGCAAACACTAGCTCTCAATGACATGAACAATCAAAACCAAACTGAAAGACAAAATCCAGCATACACCAACAAACAGGGCAAACAGTCTAGTATAATGGTTAGGGAGCTGGGCTTCCGACTCAGGTGGGATAGTGTGTGGAAATGCAAATGATGTCAGTCGCTCTTAAAGAGAGTGACTGCTAAATCTCCAAATGTAGAACAAACCAGAGTGACATTAACCACTCTGGATAAGAGCATCTGCAAAATTACCATATTATGATGCACATTCTACAGAATGCTTAAGGCAAGCATAATAATAAAAAAAAAAAAATGGATCCCACAGGCCCTCGTAAGTTGCAAATGTACTTGTCTTTCGCCTCCATGCCAGCAGGGGCAGCACTCACCACTTGAAGAGGTAGAAGTCATAGAGCTTTATGGGGCAGCGCAGCGGGTTCTCGGGGTGCTCCGCCTGCTCTGCATACATATCGTCTGTCACTGAAACACAAGGGTCAAAGGTCACTGTAACTACAGGATGAATTAAGTGTTGTTTTTGTTCAATTGTCTGTGCTGGTGTTTTTTCCGAGTTGGGTTATGTGATTGAAAGGTAGCGATTGTTTGAGTGATGCAAGTGCCATCACTTGATAGAGTACGGTGTCATTTGATGAAATAAATGCTTTACGCATTTGTCTGTAATGGCAGGTCTGGTCTTGGGTTCTTCTGCTCTGTACCCTTATAACAGTATACACTTTTGTATCTGCAGATGTTAATGTAGAAATTATCTGAGGATGTTTTGGACTGACAATCACTGACACATGAAATACTAACATCAAAGCAATTTTGTGCCCATGTGTCTTTTAATTGCAGTCTCAAACAAAGAGTTAAAATGTCTGTGTGTGTGTGCATGTATATGTGCGCGCATGTGTGTGTGTATGTGTGTGTGATTTTGGAGTGGTTAGAACCTTTCTGCCCCACATGCTGTAGCCCCACACCCTTCAGGTAGCGGATGCTCGTGCTTTTGTCCTTTGGGTTGGACGGGTTCTTCTTAGTGTGACGCAGCATCTTGGAGAAGGCTACCTTCATATGTTGATCCACCGTCTTCAGCTGAAAGTACCTGCAGGGGGCAGCATTGTCAAGACATGCACTGACCCAAACACATCACATGCACATACACTCTGATGTGGCACAGTCGTGGAGACGTGGCCAAATTTGGAATGGAACTACCACTTCAAATGACAGAGAAAGAAGTGTTGGTGATAAAAACTATTCAAACAATGGAGCTTTGCTATCGTGCTATATTTAAATAAAGTTGTGCTTGGGCAACAGAGTTTTAAAATTGAGTTTGAGTTTTAAATTGAGTTTCTCTTGGGCTATTTTGCGGGTCCTAAGGGCATTTCGTTATTCACTTAGGAGTCACCCTTATCCAGGGCATCTTGGATGGCTTACTTTTCTCTGACACACTATTCTACCATGCAGATGAATGTTTACTAAAGCTAATTAGGCTGAGCACCTTGCTCAAGGGTACACCAGCTGTGCCCCATCTGGGACTAAAACCTGCAGTCTCTGAGCTACAAGCACAGTTCCTTTAACCATTATATCACACTGGCCGAACAGTGCTGTTTGATTAGTAATGTTATGTGAGGTTATGTATGGTGTGTGTGCGTGACTCACACTGGGGATTGGGGAGTACTTCCTCGTGTAGTGTGTGTGTGTGTGTGTGTGTGTGTGTGTGTGCGTGAGACTCACTTGGTGTTGAAGAACATGAGGGTGGTGAGCAGCGTGGAGGGAGAATGGGCTCCCAGCTGCTTACACTCCCAGAGCATCTCCTCTGTCACATGACTTGGGATGACATAACCTGTGGACAGAGGCAATGGACACAAGCTCTCAAACCATGACAAAAAAACCTGAAAAGCACAGGCAAGAGACTGTGACTAAGCTCTCTTAACAGGTCTACAGCAGATATTGTTAGTTCTCCTTAAAAGAAACAAATAACTAGGAAAGCGTTTTTCACTAGATCTATCATTTAGCTTATAGGTTGTAGTTTATGGATGGATCTTTACCTAGGCAGGGTCAACATTGTAGGGGTCAACCCAAAAAATGAACCATGTAAAATTACCCTTGTCGACTGACTTTTCAGTTTCAACAATCACATTGGTAGTTCTAATGTATATTTTACGCAACATGACTGATATACAGGTACTGCATTACTTTTAATGACATTATGTACCACACTGTAAGCTTAGCATATACAATTGGCTATTGATTGAATTCATGTTAAATTCTTTTTTTTATTTATTTATTTTTTTACCCCTGGGGATAAACGCCAAAAACGCCTGTGTGCGAGGCAAAGAGCGGCTGTGTCTACCTAATTCACTGCAGCTGTATATGTGAGAGGGAGGGCACAGGTCCTTACCTAGCGGATGTACACTAGGCTTCCAAATGTCCAGCACCCGATGGAGCCACTGTGAGAAGCGTGTGTAGTACGGGTCTGAGAAGATGTCGTCCACTCTGCCGTTCTCAAACAGGTACTGCGGCAAAAAGCCCAGGCAGGGATCCCAAATTAGAGGAGGAGTGGGGGATGAGAAGATGGAAGGTGAGAGGACAGGAGAGTGGGGAAAACAGAAGAGCGATGGGTGACACAGGGAAGGACGAAAGAAAAGAAAAAAAAAAGAGAAAAGGGAGAAGAAAAGGTGAGACAGTAATAACCAATTCCTCAGATTTTTTGCAGGCAGATGTTACTAAACACAAGACATTGTCCACACACACACACACACACACACACAGATATACATATACACATTTAGATACACACACTCACAAACACTTCTGGAAGGAACAGGTGGTGCAAAGTGGTGGAAAACAATTAATTTCTTAACTCATTTATCTTATGCTGAGCCAAAAATAAAATTAAAGCACAATTCATCAATTATTTCAGATACTTTAAAGGGTGACAGAAATGCTTACTCAGTGCTATAACTTCTGACTTTATGACTTTGAGCAACAGGGAACCTCAGTCATTTTCTTTTCAAAAACAGTTGAGAAATTAATGTTTACTTCTGCCCATATTCAAGATAAATGCATTTGCTTACGGATACAATTTTATGTCAGTTTTGAACACTGCTTTATATTGTGTCTGCAATGACCAATTACCAGCACAGTTATATGCCGTCACAGTCAAACTCAAATTAATGTGCTGCCATTTTTTCCTCTTTGTTGACAAAATCTAGCCCCCAACTTCTGAAAAATTCTGACATATGCTTGTTTCCAAACAATATAATTTAAGCACAAACATTTCCGTTTGAATTTGTTTAAAATGGGAACATGGCTGTTTCTGTGGCGATCTAAACAGGCAGCTGATTGAATGAGCTGAATGAACCCAGACCTCTTTGCCTTACCTGATATCAGGTAAGAAAATGGTGAAGTCTTTCAGAGTTAGATCCGAGTCTGGTCCACTGTCCCCTTCATTAAGCTATCTGGATAGTGAGCTAAGGCTAGGTATGCTTAATCGGCTGTAATTTAAAAGGCTTAACCTTTCATTCTAAGTTTAAAAGGCCAGTAAATGAAGGCAACACAGGCAAAAGAACATAGGCAAACTACAGTGCCTAGTAGTTTCTGAGTTTCACGAGGAGAAATATCCATCGTTTGTGTTTTTTTTTCTTTCGTGACAAAATAATCATAGGATTTTCCCTATGATCAACTGTGTTGATGACCCTGAAAGTGGAGAGCAGCAGTAGCCTACCTGGGCTGCGGTGTCAAGGTGTGTGTGTGTGTTAAGAGTATACTGACCTTCTGTATACAGAGGAAGATGTAGTAGAGCACGTCGGCCTCAAACGGCTCTCCCTCCAGCCCACGGGCCTCCTGGGTCATCATTGACAGGCCAATGTTCAGTTCAGCCACGGCACACGACACCAGGTCCTCTTGGAAGCGCAGGGGCTGCCGTCCTGAAGAACACACGGGCACACACACGCACACGCAAAGACACGCACACGCACGGACATATGAATGGAATATCTTTTAACCTTCCGGTGTACTGCAGCATAGTGTCTGAGTGTTTATATCCCTTAAACCTCCTGTCTCTGGATTACATCACGTAACCAGGCATTGCTGGAGACCGGTGCTAGCTTGATTCTCAGTATCTGTGTGTGTGCATGCACCTCCGTCAGCAGATGCCAATAGCTCTGCAATATTTCATGGTTATGATGCACCCAGGTGCATTCGAGGACCAGTGCCAGTTTTCGCTTATGAATGTGCTGTAATGGGAGTGGCAGTGCTGTGAGACAGAGCAGACGCTAGGGTATAGACAGCCAGAGAGGGTGTGCTTACGGCCAATGGGCGCCAGCTTCGTCTGGGTGTCCTTCTCCAGCTCTGCGTTCTTGCCCTGAGCCCAGAGGCGCCAGACTTCCAGGCCTTCCTCGGGCTTGAGGGTGTTGGGCAGCAGCAGCGCCGGAGCTGCCTGAGGCTGGGACTCCACCTCCGCCACCTGCACCGTCTGACCCTGGAGAGGAGGAGAGGGGTTACGGCACATTACCGACTTCATCCTCCAGAGGGCACACTCAACACTTCCTAGTGTCACACACTACTGAGCTAATGTTCATTCAGACAAGGCCAATAAAT
The DNA here is from genome assembly GCA_022829145.1 of Albula goreensis. Classification (NCBI taxonomy): domain Eukaryota; kingdom Metazoa; phylum Chordata; class Actinopteri; order Albuliformes; family Albulidae; genus Albula; species Albula goreensis. The sequence continues at coordinate 32,627,122 of CM040752.1, forward strand.
TATGTGGGGGTGGGAGGGAATACTCAAAACACACCCAACAATCTTCAATTTTCCTTTTCATCCAATCACTAATTTACCATTAGTTCTGTATTTTCTGGACATATCACCTCTTTAAAGAGGAAAACAAAGATACAGCCACAAATTAGCCTTATAATTGAACGTAAACGTGTTCCAATAGTGGTTAAAAAAAAAAAAAAAACCTTTAAAACACCCTTCGACCACACAATCCGAGAGCAAGAAACCCACAGAAATGAGTGTTTAATCACCTCATACAACAACCACCTGCACCTCCTTGACTCACTCTCCACCAGCCCCAGAGTCAGAGATCATGCAGAGTTCATCAAACCTAGAGATGGCATGCCATACTGAGACCAGACCTTTTTCATTTGAAAATAGCTCATTTTTAATATTTTATGTCTACAAGCATTCACCTGAAAAAAAACGGAGAGCTCAAAGGGACTAAGCAGAATTCAGTGTAGTTTAACAGGAAAAAAAAAGCTTGAGCTAAACCCAGAAGCTGAACCATCCGTTGCGGCTGTGCTTTCTGTGGTTATGTGGTGTCTCGTGATAAAATGCACACTGAATCAGTTCTGTGTGTTTGTTTTTTTTTTTTTTTTTAATGAACACAAGACCGTTTTAGAATGTCACTTCCATGAATTTAGAATTTTGGTCTCAACATGGCGTCCCTGCTTTTTGCACCATGACGGAGCCCAATCAGTGTAACGATTAGAGATCTGGGCTTGAATTCAGAGCACCAATGTCACTGCATTCTGACAAACAATAATATAAATAGTAATAACTAATATGCAAGGGGCGTCTACTAAATGTGCTGAAAATGTAAACGTAATGCCAACCTTTATAAAATACATGGCTCAGTTAGCACAGTCCTATTCCCCTGACTCCCACTGACCTGCAGCTGTTGCTCCTGGCCCGTGGCACCCTGGGCGTGGACCACCTGCTGTTGCTGGGGGTCCCAGATGTGGACCGACTGTGTGGCGTTGGGGTAGGCGCCCGTCACGGCCTGCACAGCCACGGGGATGTGGATGTTGCCGTTCATGAACTGCGCGGGGAACAGCGTGTTGGCCAGAGTCTGAACCACCTCCTCCTGGGTGGCGGCCGAGACGGGCGTGACTGGCGGTGGACGGCGCCACAACGGTGGAGGTGGGGGCGGCGGCCGCGGAGCTGACGGCGATCTTGCCGGCCACCACCATCTTGTCCTTGTCGTCGGTAGGGGAGGAGCCGGCCACGTGGACGGCGCCGTAGGCCTCCTGGGGGATGGCGATGTGGGTGATATTCTGCTGCTGCAGGTCGCCACGCGTCTGGGCGGAGTACACCGGGATGGTCCAGGTCTCGCCCGTGGGGCTGGTGATGGTGCCTGTGGCGCTGTACAGGTGCGTGCTGTCCACCGTCAGCAGGTCCGGCCGCAGCGACAGGTAGCTCTGCTGCTGCCCGCCCTGCGGGATGGCCAGCACTGTGGCCAGCTGCTGCCCTGGGATCGCGTAGGACACCGTGATGGGCATGTCCACCTTGCGCTTCTTGGCGGGCTGCAGGACTCCGCTGGTGGCCGCCGCCCTCCTCTCGCCCTCCCGCGGGGAGCCTTGCTGCTGCTGCTGGGGCGACAGCGCCCCCACTGTCTGGATCTGGATCTGCTGCCCACCGGCCACCGCTGCCACCAGCTGAGCCTGGATCTGAGGAGGGACATGATGCAGGGGCTTACAGGGTGCAGCTTTTCACATCAAGACTGACTTTCATTGTAAAATAATAAAACAATAAATGTGAATTATTGGTTCTCCTTTAACCAAAAAATGGCCGAAAATTGGATTTAAAGTATGGTCAAAATGGGTGCAAATCAAATTATAAAATAGTAGGAAAATGTTATGGGACAAAAACGTATTTATGTCAGGATAGGGCACTGTTACTTCATACTTTAATTTCATACAAACTGTGTGTATGTGGGGGGTTGTGAGCAGGTATATATGTGTGGGTGTGCATGTGCGCAATTGTGATTGTTAAGTTGCAAGTGGGTATATTTACATACGGCTACGTGTGTGTGTGTAATTGTGATTGCGTATGCGGATAGTCGTACGCAGGTATGTATGTTTGTGGTTGTCCATGTGTGCGATTGCATACATGTAGGTCAGTGTAGGCATTGGCACACGTGCACGTGTGGTTGCGCATGTGTGTGTGTGTGCGTGTTTATAGTTGTGTGCTTGCATGTACACACGGCGGTGCCCGTCCGTACAGACCTGCTGGTGCTGCTGCAGCTGCTCCTCGGAAATCTCCCCATGCTGCACCAGCTGGGCCGCGGCGGCCACGGCCTGGAGCTGAGAGCTGGACAGCTGCTGCTGCTGCTGCTGCTGGGAGGGGCTGGGCACCTGCAGAACCTGCCCCACCGCCTGGCCCTGCTGCTGCCCCTGGATCTGCACCTGCGGGGGCAAATTACAGCCCCACTGGGGAGCCTCAGTCATACAGGTTGGGTAGCAGAATCCAATCATGGGGTATCTTCTTCTGAAAACATAGGAGTGTGGTGCAGATTGCTTTCAAAAGTTTCATGTTTATGTTACAGTAATATGCTGAGACAGCAATCAAAGCATAAGACCATAAACCACAATTAGGCTAATGTGAGATGAGGGAAAGCGCATGAGAGAGAGAGAGAGACCTAGTGTGATTGAGAAAGTGGTGAAGCCACAAAAACAGAAAAGTCCAACTTCTCAAAAATTTGAATCACTGTTTTTCCCCTGTTTACACAAGACCAAATCAGTCCCATCCCAAGGTGCCTGGTTGTTAGACGTTCCTCTGGAAAACTGTGAGTTGCTTATGGATCTTGCCACAATTTTCTTCTGTTAAGGATGTTTGATTTAACTCTGATGGGGTAATAGTTAACAGGCATATATTTGGATTACCCGCTTACCATACTGAATAATGCTGCCGATTTTGTGCCCATATAATCCATGCAAGGCAGCGAGAGTAAATGCCATTATTCAAGCTTAGGGTATTCATGAGAGTCTGACGGTATCAATAACTTATCAACTGCTCAAGTATCTTGTAAGCGTTGGTAATTATAGCCTGTTTGGTAGGTACTGTACTGGAAAAACTTTCTACTCCTTCAGTATTGAGTATCTTATTCAGAGTTGAATCAGATCAAGGGGACTAGAAATTATCAAAGAAGACAACTGAAACAACTTTTATTAAGTAAGGATTGCTTTTTCCCAGTCTTTGGCTTCCCCAGAAATCTTTAATTAACTTACTGCATACTTCATAATTGTATAAAACACTGATGAAGGATGACAGAAAGCAACATCCTTCTGGTACCACATAAGTTAATACTGAAAGTGACACAGGCAATAGTGTCAAACCAACAACCAACACAACCTTATTTCTAACCACGCTCTAATGAAACTTCTCTCGCAAAGTACCAGGACACTATTATTTTCCAAGAAACACACTACAATAGGTTAAACACACTAAATAATGAAGGCTGGGTCTCCTGTTTCATGACAAAGCAGAACCAGGAATTTGACAGCATGTACCCAGCACCAGTGTGAAAGCTAAGGGAGGGAGGGTGCTGGGAAAGCTGGGACTGACCTGCACTTGTATCTGCTGCTCTGACGCTTGGTGCACAGCGGCAGTCAGCTGGGGGGAGAGCTGCGCCGTCGCCACCTGCTGCTGTTGCTGCGTTTGCTGTTGCTGTGTTTGCTGCTGCTGTTGCTGCTGCTGCTGTTGCTGTGGAGACTGCTGCACCTGAACTTGCACCTGCGCAGACAGTGACGAGAAAGCAGGGGACTGGGTCATATTCAGGCCGAGCCTTGACTCTTCCGGGACCGAATGACTCGGGTTTCACACCAAGCCAAGTGATGTCAGACAAACCAGACAACATTCAAACAGGCATTAATTCTCTGTTTAATTCCCAATTAAATTAAATCTCCAATCGTAAGGTTTCAACTCTGGAACAGAAGTTCTTAACCATTCCCCCTTTGAGAGGCTGTCTTTTATCTCAAAATGTTCCCAACAATTTTTGACAGTGACGGGAAATTGATGAGTGAGGGGACAGTGAGATCTAGCTTGATATAAAAAGTGTTTTTTTTTTCCCCTTTTTTTGGCTTTTGGCAGGATTTCCGTTCAACAACAACTGTGCATCCACATGCTGTATGCTTAGAGGGAAAATATATAAAGCCATGTGTAATTTGGATGATTTGGATGGACAAGAAAATGGATTATCGACTGTAATTTATCATTAAGAGGAACACTGTGCTATTCATCTTAACCACTAATCTAATGAGCATAAAATTCTTAGTCTGTCCCAAGTACAGCACACTGCTGTCTGTATCCTAAATCCATCTTTCAATACCTATCCAGCATTTCAATTTCCGTATCAATCTCTCCTCTTACCAACCAATCACATCATGAGTTTCCCTACATTTACTGGGAGTATATTCAGGAAAGAGCACACTGAACTAAAAATAAATGTAAATAAAAATCAGGTAAGGATTACCTATGATTTAACTATCGTAATTTGCTAAAATGTATTGACAATGACATTTTACAAAACTTTGAGTCTGACGAATGTTTATATGCATTTAAAGATTACCCTCTGAGTTCATTTCTTTAAGTTACCAAAAGCAGAACTAAAACTGTTCCCAAATAATTATGCGTACTTCCCCCAGATTTAAAAACCCCCGCACCACAGAGGGGCCTTTGTCCATTCAGAGACCCATGAAATTCTGTTACTGAAAGTCAAACTAGGGGAACACAGATTATTTTAACTGCACCCAAAAATGCATCAACTTGAACATGACAAATAGGGCACAGTGTACACCAGAGTGCACACTATGCTGTAGTGTACACTATGCTATATGCCATAGTGTACACCAGATCCCTTTCGCTCTACACTTGGAATGAACCCTTCAAATGACGTTCCAGGAGTAAGTCAACGGTCTGGGGGGTTGGTAAAAGGAGTGGTCTGATACTGACATACGGTGGACTTCCTCTTCCCTGGCACTTCCATCAGCATGAAGAGCACAGTGAGGCTGATGCAGTTAAATTGACTACTTATGACAAACCATATTTCTATTCTGCTACCTAGGAACCATGCTTTACACGAAATGTAAGTATATGAAGCATCCCATAATTGGTATTAAACACAATTAAATATGAAGACAGTTTGGGAAATCATTTGTATATTTTGACAAATTTAAATATTTTTGGGCGCCTTTTGTAAATGTGGCAAGTATACAATATATAAAGACTTCCCAGCTCTGAAAATCTGTCCCTCAGAATTTGTATTTAACATGAATTTTTCAAACTTTCCATTTTTTTGTGCTGCATTTTGTGTTGTGATAACAGGCTAGTAAAGTCGCTACACTTGCCATATATGGCTTGGTATGCAATTCAAAACCTCACTGGCTAATGCAATTTATCATAAGCAAAAAAAGCATGTCTTGTGCTGTGTATGTTCATTCCTGTTGTTGGGAAGACACTGCTTGGTTAAGCTGGCTAGCCAGCTGGATTACAATGACAGGATGTCTGACAGCTTAACCAGATATAAACCCACAGTTGGAAAACATTTTTTCACCTCAAACTGCCTAAATGTTTTAATCACAGACAACGCAAGCACATTTTGAAACTGCTGAACTGCAACTTCAAGTATATTATGCCCCAAGCTATTTATCTTGGGTCTGCATTCACCTTTTTAACCTTGATCAGAAACTGATGGGAAGGCAAGATACGCTGTTATGTTCCTAAAGTCAAGTGCTGTTCCGTGGTCATTTCTCAGTATGGTCTTGGTAACAGCTAAAGGCCATGTTGATTCTTAGGATGAGTGGGCAAATATTAAAAAGAAAACTCAGACAGGACCGGTGTAAGTTAGGCGGGAATGCACTCTCTTTCACAACGTGCTCCATAATCCTATACTGTTTGAGAAGGGAAAGCTGTGAGTGTTACTGTCTGCATGTGTAGGGATCAGGTAACAGCAGTCTTAAAAGGAAAAAAAAGACAGTCTATTTGGCCAGGTGTCCTGAGCAAGGAACACAGCATCCAGAATAAGAACTTCTGCAATGGCCTCTCCCATGAGCCAATTCCCCATCACCGGCCACACAGTACTACAGGAGAGCTAGCACTGACAGGAGGGGGCATCTTACTCACTAACAACAGCTAGAAAGCCTGTCAGTACCTGGTGCGCTGTTGGGAGGACTTTAAAGCAGCAGTCACCTTAGGATCTCATCCCGCTGCAATTAAAAGCAGTGATTGGGGGAGTGGGAAATATGTGATTACATTACATTACATTTACATTACTGTCATTTAGCTGACGCTTTTATCCAAAGCGACTTACAGTTGATTAGACTAACCAAGGGCCAATCTCCCCTGGGAGCAATGTGGGGTTAGGGGCCTTGCTCAGGGGCCCAACAGCAACGGTGTTCTTACTGTGGCTGGACTGGGACTTGAACCGTCAACCTCAGGGGTCCCAGTCATGTACCTTAGCCACTAGGCTATAGGCTGCCCCATGATGTGTTTTACATCATTTTTCCCCAGGTAGATTTGTTAACCTTTTTCTTTCTTGTTTATAGAAGACATGGGTTAGCCTGTGTTCTTTTTTTAAGAAAATATTTTAATGTGAAAAGGGCCTTAGGTGTAGGATCCATCTTACCGGGCAGGCCAGCTCCAGAAGGGAGCCAGCAACCTCTGTGCTGTCGGTGTAGATGCAGTTTGTCCCCTGCTGATAGACCATGGTTGTGGAACCCTGCTGGAACTCTTGCAGGGCCTCCGGGCCCTTGTTGGCCAGAGACTCCAGGAACTCCTTCATGCGGTGTTGAGGCACACTGCGTGCCTTCAGACGCACATACTCTTCAAACGAGACTGTGTTCTCCAGGGAATTGTTCATGGCAGTCCTCGCCTCCCACAGGGGGGATTCTGGGGACAGACGGACAGGACGACAACAACATAGAAAAAAGGAGAAATAAGGCGGAGAAGTTCAGGAGCATGTGGCAAGACCAATTTTGAAACTTGTTATCGAGGACTTAACATGCATGTGTTGGAGAGGTTCACACTCAAATACATTTCTGATATTCAGTTAAGATGTCTACAATGAAAAATGAAACTAAGCTTGTGTGAGGTATGAAAACAGGCTAGATCAGGCCAGGTACAGTGGGCAGGAATTCAGGTGAAACAGCTCACAAAATATCTGCGGCATGAAGGAGGAACTTGACACATTAACACTAAGGAAAAATGTACAATGACTGCTATCTGCAGTAAAAGATGAGGGTGAAAATACTGGATAATTGAAGAATGAAGAGGCAAAATGATACATACGGAGCATACAGATAACATATCACTATAAAAGGGCAGCTTCTATCAACAATGAGCAGATCACCCTTATTCTGTGATGAATGGCAAAAATGACATGAACAGTGAAACGTCATATTGGTACAGAAATTCAGTTATTACTTACGAAATAAATATCAATATATGGAAGGTGAGCAGATATTTTAAAAAGTACTACGTAAGATGAAAATGAAGCAGACAGTTACACATTGGAGTGCATTACAGTTAACTTAGCCAAGGCCCAGTCACTTTTTCTTGACGTCATACATTAAAACAGACCGCAAATTCAATCGTTCAAAAAATAAATTGTGACAGTGAAAGTATACATTTAAAGCAGACACAATTTTGGTGAAACGATAATAATAATGGCAGGGATAAGGTAACGGCGCAGTATCTTTTATGAAGGTTTCTCTCCACTCAACATGGTTGTTCTCATTCTTGTCAGTCCGCTTCCCTGCATCTTCCCAAGCTACCTTAAATATCCGTAAAAACGTACTGTTCCGCCAAAGCAACGCGTTCAAAAATAACAAACCCCAAGCAATTTCTACTAAATGCTGTATATCGTCGGTTGTACAACAGTACGTGTCCACTTTTACCTTAACAAATAACCGGGATTGCTGTGCCGTCGACGTGTTTGCTTATCTTCGTCTTTGAGGGAAGAAAAAAAAACTAGCAAGCTAGCTATACCTTCATGTCAACAATCTAGGCTAGCTAGCGAAGTAGCAAACAATGAAAACGCACGGCTGGGTCCAAAAACACCAAACATGAATCTTTTCCTCTCATGTAAATGTAATACATGTCATCGGGTAATAAATTCTGCTCCCAAAAATCAGAGGGACGCAGGAGGATTTTCAAACAAAAGAATCGCCCGTACAGCCGACAGAACCTGGCCCACTCCAACAGGGCAAGTCCTCGGGCTGTCCTGCCTTCCCGTAGCCGCTGCAAAGAGAGCACAGAATGGAATGGAGCGCCCCCTCTTTTCGCGCTTGACCTAAGCACGCATTCCCGCGTGCATGTCCGTGCACTATGGAGGGGGGCAACATACACCTCGACGGGAACGAGCGATGCGCATACTAGTTTGAAGGAGGAAAAAAAAAAACTGATAGAAGGCAACCCAGCCAGAAATGATTTCAACATTAATGTCTCTAACTAGTTGCATAACTAACAAACATGCGAAATGCCTTTGAAACAATATGCTCCAGTTGAAATAAATAATTAACACACGGGCACAATTTCAGGTGCACAGCCAAAATAACACACTAGTTAATATTTATACCGCCGGTAAACATAATCCAAACGAACATAAAAAACACTACCTGCATAATTAAAAGTTAACATGCGCAAGCAATGTTGCAAAGCAAAACATCTAACTCCACGGCTGGGTGGACTGTTTTATGGTCTGTGAAGGCAAATATTTTCTCAGTTAAGTAAATACGCATGCTAAAACCTAGTTATATTTAATGCACACATAAAACCAAATAAGTGAAAATATTAACACCAACATGAATTCCACTTTCATCGCATAATTTTACTGAATGATTGCTGGTCCACTGTCAGCACTTAGGTTCACTTCACAGTAAAACTAGTCTGTCTGATAACTTGTCATTTAAGGTATGGGGAAAGTGACTCTCGGTTATACCAGTTCATCATTTTTCCAACAGGCAACGTTTCCCCTTTAAGTCGAAATGCCCAGAACTGTCAGTGCTAATTGTAACTGTGCTACAAAAACATATTTGTTTGATGGGTCAATCATTACCTTGGGAAATAACAGTGAAAAAGTGTTATGAATGAAAGTATTTCTGAAAGAACAGAATAGCCTCCAGTAACTGTGACACTGTATATGTTTTGACAATATTCTTCCATATATTAGGTGTCCCACACATTTCACGGTTTCTTGCATTGTAGAATACTTTTTCTCACCCTGTACACATTTCGAAGATCCACAGTCAGTAATCTGGGAGTAGGCCGTCAGACTGACTTGTCAACGCTTTAAATCCGCCACTGAACTACTGCCATCCCCATGTGCTTTCAGACAGAATTGAAATAAATAGTGGCGTCTTTCAAGTCTTGGATCTCAAACAATGAATAGGACATAGGGCGCGCGTCACACACGTCTCGCGCTGACAGGGAGCTCTCACCATGGCGACAAAAAGGATGAGCAGTCATCCTTCTTTTTACACCATGTCACAGGAACTACAGGTAAAATCACAGCATCGGAATCATTTTAAACTTACATACAAGGCTGCGGTTGGCGCATGACTTTTTACATTAAAAATACACATCTATTTAACACTTAATTTGAGCATGAACACCGTCATTTCACCCAGGTCAGCTTGGCCATCCAGTGGGTTGGTATCTAACCTTTCATGCATGTAAATCGCCTGCGCTATGTTGCTAAGACAATACAAGCAATCATTTGACAACAGAGCAACTATGCTTGACACAGAACAGCTGGTAGCAAGTGGGAAACAAAATGTACAATTGTCTGCAGTTGTATCTGGGTTATGGCCTCAGAATGACTTGCTCACAACCAAGGTTAATAGCTGTACTGTTGGACTGCTAGACACAGGCATCCATGTGTCTTTATTTTAGCTGGTAAAAGGGATGCAAAGGGAGAGAACCTTAGCACTGGTATTTCTCAAATAGTTCAACGTAGCAAATGTCCAGTCAGTCCCTCCCCCTACTCTACTGTACTACTGGGTGGGGGTGGCTGCAGATGTGCACACGCGCCAGGTTCTCAGCCGTGGCCGTGGTGCTGCTCTTGCTCGTGCCCGTGATCCCCCTCCCAATCCGTGTTGCGCGCTGCTGAGCACATACAACAACAGATAACTCGCTACTCTCTTCTGCAGTCACAAATGTTACACATATCGTTATATGACATGCGAGGGAAAGAAGAATAATTATTTTAAACATGTTCTGTTTCGCCACATGGGCAAACACTAACACTCGTGTTTCCTCAATTCTCCTGCAAGCTCTTACCCCTCTCCGCCTCGGCCAGGCCGCTCCACTCCACTCCCTCTCTCTGTTCAGTGCTGCGGGCCCACCGCGCTGACGCAGTCTTCTCAGTATACCAATGAGAAGTTAGGTGCACCTGTGATAGTTCTCGACGTCCTTTACCGTCGCTATTTTATATTTTTTATATATTAATATTTTTTCCTCTTTCTTCTACCTAGCTAGATCTCACTAACCGCCATCTTACAATCAACCCTCTCAGCCAATCCGGTGGCGTTCGACCGTGCTTGCTAGCTCTCGCGAGGCTGCCATGGCGAAGCGCCGCGAGATGTGCGGTGGGTTCGAATGGCACCTTAAAGGAGACACGAGTACTAGCTAACGTTCATGATGTACTCTATATAGTGCTTGCCAGCGGAGAAGGCAGGGTTATCTTGCCAATATAACCGCAAGGAACTTGCTAGAGAGTGATTTGTTTTAACCAGGACCAGCCAGCAAACTAATGGCCAAATAACTGAGTCTAATAATGGAAGTTGGGACTGCCAAATTATATCTACCACTTTTTGTGAAAATGTAATCACTTGATCGGGAAAATCGCTTCCTCAATGGCTTCTTATTCAATTGTAATGTAATTAGCTGTGAATATGAGAGGCAGACAAAGCACCAATCATGTAATGCTTTTTGCATCTCATATGTGCTTTTATCAGCATACTATACTTATAATAAACAAAATATCCTGTACTTTTAAATTGTATATTACTTTACAAGAGTTGTATTAGTTTTATTATTGAAATCAGCAAAAATCATTTAAAAAAAAATAAAAATAGCCTCCTTTTACTATTTTGAAAGGCATGTTAGCAATGTTAATTCTTTAAGCCAAAGAGCTCTGTTGCATTTCTCATATTAGCACAATTACAATTAAATCATTTTATGTACGACTGCATAATTCATGGGAACATTTCTGAATGAACTATGAATTAGGGAATATGTGTCTGTGCCTTTAACAGGGTTGTATCTGTCCCAGTCTGCCTTAAAGAGCCAGGCATGTGCCAGTGAGGGCCTCCCCCTGCTCTCCCCGCAACAAACTGGGTTGCTGCTCTCTTAAGGTGGACTTGAAGAGATGCGCTGAAATCACTTCTGGAGCTGTTCAGCCCTCACATGAAAACACTCACCATGGATACCAAGGGGTTAATTCCCACGCTCACTCCTTAACCCCACAGTGTCCCTGTGTTTTTAATGGCAGGGTGTACTGTCCAGGAAATGCACTCCATATGTACCACCTATGCATATACCTTAGTCTCCACACCAATAAATGAAGAAATCTTCATGCTACTGTTTTAAAAAAAGACCCATTTCACTGGGATGGGGGGAAAAGGTCATTTGGTTTTGACAGCATTGGGCCAATGGGGAAAAAAGGGCTGCAAATTCAAAGACTCATATCATTTTGTTGAATGATTTAACCTGTGCACAGCTCATCCTGTTAGTTTGTAGTAGAAATTAGGTAATGCAAGTATATGACTGCACATGACAGCCAGTGAAATAAATAACAGTAAAGTAGTATATAACCATGATAAAAAAGTGGCCTTTTAGCTGATATCAGTGAAACATTAATGGCCAGTCTGACTCATCCTCTCATTTTTTAGCCTTATATTATGTCCTGAAGTTTGCAAATTGAGCTGCAAGAAGATCACATATGAATATTGTCAATGAATGTGATTGCAAAAGTATTTTGGCTGTTGAAGTCAACTTTCTGACTTCCTCTGAAAAGGATTTTCCACATGCTATGTCATAGATTCTTGAAAAATATGATGTAACTATCTTGTTCCTACAGTTACCAAACAAATAAACAATGGGGCTTTACCAGCTAGTTCACTGAACTGCTATGTCACCATTTTCTGCTTCCATTTCATGAGTATTTAAGTAAAACTAAAAAAAAGGCTAGTTTGGCTGAAGTGAGGCTTTCAATAGCATTAGTCATTGCCTTCAAATTCTTTGGTTATAGCCTAAGAAATAGAAGGCGAGATTATCAAGTAGAGGAAGGGTGGGGTTTGGGTTTTAAATGCATTATTAGCTTAAAATGCATTTGCATTTAAGCTAGACCAACACTTAAGAGGTCATCATTCCATTTTGTTTACACCAAATCTACAGTATGGGTGGCAGTTCATACAAATCAAGAAATGACCAAGTTTGCCATGACAGTCCTCAAGGTTGTTTGAAACCATTCACACCCACGGTCCTCACTCCTGGTCATGGAGGGTTCCCATTAGCTAATAGACACCTGTGAGAGCTTTAGTCATTGGTCAATTCTCTGACTTCCTTTTAATATGATTTGCCACATGCCGTTATGTATACTTTTTGGATATATTACAGATTTGAAGTAGTCAACCAGTTTGTGAAGTTACTGAGCAAATGAAGGGGTGTTAGGCTAGTCCTGTTGCTAGTCCTAGCTTTAACTGGAGAGCAAATCTTTGGGGTTTTCTTTTCCAACTAGTCTGCAAAGTCATACACCACTGCTCTCAGGTTCTATTTTATGAGGGGGGGCAGCCTATAGCCTAGTGGCCAAGGTACATGACTGGGACCCCCAAGGTTGGTGGCTCAAGCCCCAGCCCAGCCACAACAAGAACACCAGTGCTGTTGGGCCCTTGAGCAAGGCCCTTAACTCCCCATTGCTTCCAGGGGAGATTGGCCCTTGGCTAGCCTAATCAACTATAAGCTGCTTTGGATAAAAGCATCAGCTAAATGACAGTAATGTAATGTACTTCTTCAGGTGAAACCAGACAATGGGCCTGGCTGAAGTGGACTTTTAACTTCCTGATTACATCAATTGCATCTATTCTACATCAAAATAAACAGCATTATTTCAAATGAAATGCTTTCCTCAACATTATTACAGCAGAACCCTACTGGAACCCTAAGTCAGTTCCTAAACCTTAATTACAAGATAAGATCCGCAACCAGTTTTATCCTAAATTGAGGAGACCCACGACCCACTGACGATAACCAAATGGCAATGTACTCTGACCAATCAAAAGAAACAAAAAAAATGCTTTTTAATTTAAATATTTTTATTACCAATTTCAAAACTGCATGTACTATGTCACCTTCTGTTTACAAAAACCCACATAATTGTGTGGGGATGCGATACTTTGGAACAGGAAATGACCTGTACCAAGAGCAGACCATCCCCGAGATGACAGTAAGCTGGAGGGTTCCCTGATGAGGCATGTCCTGGCGAGCGGTTTCACGTGTTCATTCAGATCTTTCCAGGGTCTTCTTTCAGTGTGACAGTCCTATTGAACACCAGCTAAAATAATAATAAAAAAATAAAAAAAAAACACAACATGACAATCATGCATTTGTATGCAAAACTTCAGTATGTGAGGGTGAGTTTAACGTTATGGATTTTTAAAATTGTTTTTACAGCACAGCTCTGGAAGACGTTCTGTCTGGTGCTCAGTAATTATCACAGAATGGAATTTATGTACAGTTTTTTAATTTGTTCCTATTTTTCTTTTTTTTTCCCCCCCCCTCTCTCAATCTCAGATGCCTACGCATACTTGCAGGTCTGACTCAACTCTGCATCCTCCTCTGTCAATGAAGATAATAGAGGAGTGCAGGCTGTCCTTTGGCACATATACTGCTGTCAGCCAACACTCTTAATACATCAGCCTCTGTTTCACCAGCTGACAATGCTTGGTCATTGTATTAGATCACTACACTAGATGTGCAGCTCGAGCAGACAGACTCCAGTCACCCATTTTAATTAGCTGGCTAATTTGAATCTATTACTGCCGACGGTGTTAAGCGCACGAGAGAAGATCCTCACGTAAATGTGGTCATCCACAACGACTTTGTAGCATGTGGGTGCATTGTTCGCTGATGGCAGGAGGTAATGCAATGTTAACTCAAGGAGAAATGGACAGCAATCGATCATCTCACCCTCTCTTTGTTGCTGTCAGGGTCCACTGAGAAGTAACCAATTCTCTCAAACTGGAATTTGTCAAAAATCTTCGCTCCGGCCACTGACTGGTCCACAAAGGCACTCTCGATCACTTGCATGGAATCCTGGGAGACAGAAATAAAAAAAAATGCAGTAAACATATTTCAACCCAGAACAGTATGACTTTTATAATATTTGTCAAATTATAAAGTCTGAAATGAACATAGTCTGTCACAGGTAATTAATGGGCTTTGCCAGGAGAAAGATTATAATTTACGGTGACACTTACTGGGTTGATGTCAGTCAGAAAACCTCCAGGTACCTCTGACGGGTCCTCTGGATTCTTATGCTTGAATCTGAGGACAGAAACACTCATTATGACCAATATGCACCTACAGACAAGCAGCCAATAAAATGTCTCAGTTCAGTTGTGACTCCTCCCCTTCCTCCTGTCACTCACAGCCGCTCATAGAGCCGCACTTCGCACTGCATGGGCTTGCTGACCCACTGGATGAAGGCCTTTGGTTTCTCTGCAACATCAGAGCTGGTGCAGCTGACTTCCAGCTCTGCCACCTTCCCACTGGCATCCTGAGAGAGAAACAGAGGGCACACCGTGAATCGAGAGAGCCAGAGAGACAGAGAGAGAGAGTGTGTGTGTGTGTGTGTGAGAGACAGAGTTTGTGTGTGAGAGCGAGAATATTTATGTGAGAGGAAGTATGTGCTAACAGAGAGTAGGCGTATGTGTGTGTGAGAAAGAGTCTTAACTGAGAATGAGTGTGTGTGGGAGAGAGTGTGTGTGGGATAGGGAGTGTGTTAACCATGAGTGATTGGTAAAGAGAGACAATGACAGGGAAGGTGAGAGAGGAGGACCTGGTGTGTTACAGGCTTGTGTTTAGGGTGATTAAATGCTGTGGAAATGCTGGCTCACCTTGATGACTCTCTGCAGGGTGATAACATACCCAGCATGCCTCAGTCCCACTGGCTGCTCTGGGGTCAAACGCTTGTAGCCCTTCTCCATTACCTGTGAGAGGTAAAGGAAGAGTACCACACTGTAAATTATGACACCAGCACACACAATAGCAGTTAAATACTGCACACGATGCAAATGCAAACTCAGTTAAAGGCATGTCTGACTCATTATTAAATTGCTTTTTCAGCTATTTATTTACGTTTGAAAATGAGGTCGCAAAACGCCTTAGTCCTGAAATGATTTCCGGTGTGTACATTCTTGTTCACATTACAGATGTGATGTAGACATCCTGCTTGCAGTTACGAAGCAAATAAAGGGGTGTTATTTCTCCTTTAACTCATACATCATCACTCTCCACCTTTGTCAGATGACAACTCCAAATTAAATCAAGGAGTACATTTGGCTGGAGGGGGCCTTTGACAGCTCAGCATTAATTTGGGACACGCACACGGGCGCACACACAGACACACGTGCGCACAAACACGCGCACACACACACATACACACAGCGCACACACACACACACACACAGACGTGTGCACACACACACACACACACACACACACACACACACACACACACACACACACACAGACACAGACACAGACACAGACACAGACACAGACACAGACACAGACACACAGACACACAGACACACAGACACGAGAACCAGGCAAAACATCAGCAGAGTGATGGCATGGCGGAGAATCTGACCTCCCGGAAGTCGCTGTGCTCGATGTAGATGGTGTGCGTGAAAGGAACGGTGTGGCTGCCCCGTGCCTCGTTCGCAGGGAAGTCTGGGACACAAACTTCCACCTGACAGGGAAATATGAAGAGGGGAGAGGGTGTAAGAGTGGAGAGAGTTCTTCCTCTCCTGGTATAAGCTTCCTGTAAGTGGAGGCCGTAGGTGGGAGTAAAGATACCAGGATGCAGGAAAGAGTAACGAACTGGAAAATCTAGATTTACAGCATTAGTAATTGCACCATTTCAAACACTTGGCACATGTGCAACAGAGTAGCAGGCTTGGGGTGATACCTGTACAGCAGGAGTGCAGCTTGGGGGTTGTATACCTGAATATAACAGGAGTGTCGGTTTTGATTCGTATACAGCAGGAATGCAAGGTTTAGGATTATATTACCTGTATGGTAGGGCTCCAGGTAAAGGATATATAAAATGAATAAATACTTAGCATCTGTGGAGCAGGAGAACTGTTTTGGGGTGATAAACCAGGACATTGGAAGTGTAAGATGGGTGCACTATACTCAGTAAGAACACTGGTTGAGTTTACTATACCACCATAGAAGGAGAGAGAGTTGAGGATGATACACCTGTGTCATAGGTAACAGCTTGGAGGAGATATGAATGCAGTTTGGGGAGGGTGTACCTGTGTCGTAGGAGGCATGTTGGTGATGGTGACTTTGAGCGGCTCCAGGACAGCCATGGCGCGAGGAGCTTGGTCATTCAGCACCTCCCTCACACACGCCTCCAGGAGGTGTGGCTCTGTGGTCGTCTGGGCAACAGTCACCCCGACCTGGCATCATAAAAAAAAAAAATAAAATAAAAAAAAAAATAAATAAATAAAGATATGACATTTAATAACATAAGCCCCTCCCAGTTACCCCTCACATTACGGCATTTATCTGACACTCTAATTAAGAGAGACAGACACATGACTATATTTCACACACTGTCCATTTATACACCTGGGCATTTGCTTAAGCATCTCCTTTGGCTGGGAATCGAACCTGCAGCCTCTGAGGTGCAAGATCAGCTCCCTAACCATTACACAGCACGTCACCCCTTTGTTCTCATCTCTGTTCTCCTCCCTTCCCTCCCTGCAGCTGGACCCTGAACATGTCTCAGCTGTGCGAGCCACATGGAGGCACCCTCTGCCCTCTGTGAGCCGCATGGAGCCACCCTCTGCCCTCTGTGAGCCGCATGGAGCCACCCTCTGCCCTCTGTGAGCCGCATGGAGCCACCCTCTGCCCTCTGTGAGCCGCATGGAGCCACCCTCTGCCCTCTGTGAGCTGCATGGAGCCACCCTCTGCCCTCTGTGAGCTGCATGGAGCCACCCTCTGCCCTGCCCCCTTCCCTTCCTACCCGAGCACAGAAGTTGTTGATGGCCTCTGGGGGGAAGCCTCTCCTCCTCAGAGCGGTCAGAGTGAAAAGCCGAGGATCGTCCCAATCCCTGTGCAACAGCGACATGCCCACAGTCATGCTACGTTCACAAAGCATTAGCTCCAGCAGGACGAAGACAGATAGCAAAATAGCTAGGCCATGTTGGTAGGTGGTGTTGCTAAGTGACACATTCCAAAGTTATGTTTTCTCAGGAAATCAACATCTGGATTAGCTACACCATGGTGACAGAAAAAAATTGACACCTGGTTTGCCATCTACTAACATTCATGTGAATGAAAGTAGCATCAAATATGGCCGGAACGGACACATGACGCATCAGCAACATGTCTTTTCAGTCTTTACCTCACAGTGCCAGTCTCCACCAGTCTGATGATCTTCCTCTTGGAGACAACGGTGTAGGTGAGATTGAGGCGGCCGTATTCCCACTGCACAGGGCAGTACACGTCCAGGGCATTGCACAGCCAGAAATACGAAGAACGTCTGGAAGGCACAGATGTGCGGTTATTGCAGGACGAGTCCATTACTTCCCTCACTTTCAACCACTCCTTTACCTGGACCTGCCTGACTGCCAGCCTGCTCTATTGACATCCCACAGTGTGTCTGGCAGCCTCCTCTATTGATATCCCACAGTGTGTCTTGCAGCCTGCTCTATGGATACCAGACAGTCTGTCTGGCAGCCTGCTCTATGGATACCAGACAGTCTGTCTGGCAGCCTGCTCTATGGATACCAGACAGTCTGTCTGGCAGCCTGCTCTATGGATACCAGACAGTCTGTCTGGCAGCCTGCTCTATAGAGACCAGACAGTCTGTCTGGCAACCTGGCGTATGAATAACACAGTCACGGGCACTGTAATGCAGAGCTGTTGAGGACTCACCTGGCCTGAAACTCCTTGGTGCACAGGGAGTGCGTGATGTGCTCGATGGAATCGCACAGGCAGTGGGTGTAGTCATAGGTGGGGTAGATGCACCTAGAAAGGAAAGGTGACATCAGGTGAGAAACAATGTATCAAATGTGGTTTCACTGTCAAAACAAATGCATTGCAGAGATCTCAGCTTACCAGCAGCTTCTTTAAAAATCCTGTTCACAGTAACCCGAGCGCTAGAGGATAAATGGTGGTTTTGTCCAGGCCAGTGTAAATGGTCATGTTACTACAGTACCTTTCAAGTGACATCGGTTGACAGTATAAAATATGACTAGACAGGTACAATAGTTTTTAAGGTAGCAAACTGGCCAGGATATTTGGTGTCCATCATTTGAACTGGTTTTGATAGTGTGCTAATTGTTTGGGTTATGTGTTTAAATGAATGCATGGTGTCTGTACAAATCTGTCGTGTGCAGTAATGGGTATGTATAGTGTATATTTTATGGGGGGGGAATGTGTGTGTGTTCCTCAGTTTGTGCATTATGATAGCATTGGTCTCCTGTGCGGTGGTGGTGTGTGTATAGTTTATGCAATACTGTTTTTGTGTGTGTGTGTGTGTGTGCGTGTGTGTTTGTATGTGTTCCTGTCTCTGTTGTACGGTACCACACCTGTTCGGTGGTGGGGGGTTTATAGTGTATATGATATATAGTGTGTGTGTGGTACTGTACCATTGGTCTCCTGTTCGGTGGTGGGGGGTTTATAGTGTATATGATATATAGTGTGTGTGTGGTACTGTACCATTGGTTTCCTGTTCGGTGGTGGGGGTTTATAGTGTATATGATATATAGTGTGTGTGTGGTACTGTACCATTGGTTTCCTGTTCGGTGGTGGGGGTTTATAGTGTATATGATATATAGTGTGTGTGTGGTACTGTACCATTGGTTTCCTGTTCGGTGGTGGGGGTTTATAGTGTATATGATATATAGTGTGTGTGTGGTACTGTACCATTGGTCTCCTGTTCGGTGGTGGGGGTTTATAGTGTATATGATATATAGTGTGTGTGTGGTACTGTACCATTGGTCTCCTGTTCGGTGATGGGGGGTTTATAGTGTATATCATATATATTGTGTGTGTGTGGTACTGTACCATTGGTTTCCTGTTCGATGATGGGGGGTGTATAGTGTATATGATATATAGTGTGTGTGTGGTACTGTACCATTGGTCTCCTGTTCGATGATGGGGGGTGTATAGTGTATATGATATATAGTGTGTGTGTGGTACTGTACCATTGGTCTCCTGTTCGGTGATGGGGGTTTATAGTGTATATGATATATAGTGTGTGTGTGGTACTGTACCATTGGTCTCCTGTTCGATGATGGGGGGTGTATAGTGTATATGATATATAGTGTGTGTGTGGTACTGTACCATTGGTCTCCTGTTCGATGATGGGGGGTGTATTTTATCCGATATGCCACAGGATCCATTTTCCCATCTTCCATGACCATCTTCATCCGGAGTGTTGCCTCTCCCTCAGCGAACACCCCCTTCTTCATCCTCTCAAACAGCACCAGGGATTCCTCCACGGGACGGTCCCGCCAGGGGGAGGGAGGAGGGTTGTGCCCCTTCAGCTCCTCGCCACGCTGGTGACACACGTAGGCGTGGCCTCTGGAGAAACGACACATACGAAAACACAGCATGGTTTAAAATAGCTACCTAACGGTGCTACAGGTGTGTGATGGCACCACTGTTCTCCCTTTGCTCTCTGTCTCAGTAGAAGACCTACAGCACTCACCTTCGAATGAGGTCCACCGCCAGGTCGTACAGCTTCTGAAAGTTGTCGGACGCGTGGGTCACTTGGTACGGCTGGTAGCCTAACAGAGAAAGGGATCGTCTCTTTTAAACCTCTTTCAAATCAAAGTCACAAACTGGCGATCATGGCTTACCTCATGGAATTACTGAATAGACCTTTGTTATAACACATGTAACACACACACAGTATCTTATATGTAAAGCATATTGTACAATGTTCAACCCCTGCAGGTGCAAAAGGATCAATTCTCTCTCATTCCTATGGAAATGGGGGTATCAAGACAGTAATACGTTCCTTCAGGGTGTGTGTTTGCCAGATTATTTGATCCTATTTTATGCACCCGTCCAGTGTTATTCTAATGTTTTAGTTATGTTATCTTAATGTTGGAAGAATATTATGCATTTACCCAGCCATTCCACAATGTCTCTGATGCCTGTGAAGTATTTCTCCTCCTCCTTCTCTGGGTTGGTGTCGTCATAACGCAGAAAACAGATCCCATCGTTGGCCTGTGAGGATTTAAACAGGGATGTTCAACAGCTACATTCACCTTTGATAACACTGTGATGTCTACAGTTCTGTTCTGGAGCGTCTGGGGCTGGGATGCCTGCACAGGCAGTCCCCGACTTACGATGGGGTTACGTTCCGATAAACCCATCGTAAGCAGAAAATATTGTAGTGTCAAAAATGCATTTAATACACCTAACCTGCCAAACATCATAGTCCTGCCTAGCCTGCCTTAAACATACTTAGAACACTTAGTTGGGCAAAATCATTAATGCAAAGCCTATGTTATAATAAAGTGTTGAATATCTCATGTAATTTATTGAATACTGTACTGAAAGTGATGCCATTGCACCATCTCAGGGACCGTCTGCAGTTTGTACGGGAGGGGGGTAGGAGGGGGTTTTCTGGTACCTTTGCAAATCCAAAATTGAAGTTGATGGCTTTGGCGTGACCGATGTGCAGAATCCCATTGGGCTCTGGGGGGAAACGTGTCCGTACCTGGAAACACACACAGGAACAGGGATAAATATACGGCCTTAGACTAACTATGATGGTCCTCTCACCAGTCTCTCCAGTCAGGTAGACCGGCCTGCATCTCCTCTACCACATACATAGTATTATATATGAATGTTTACTGCACACCCCCTTCGCACAGTTCTACTCTGAGACGTGCACACATTCATTCTATTGTTGCCCGGGCAACAGTCCATTTGTCCTCTTTTGGTCAAACTGTCCCTAAACCCCACCCCCACCCCCAAGTTCTGGTAGAGCCACTGCCCCTCCGAACATCCGTGCACGTCACGAGTTCTACTGTATATCCTCACACAGGTGACTCAGGTGCGACAGCACCTCCTGCCACCCCATTCACAGGTACACATACCTGCCCACCAGTGAGCTCCAGGTGTTCCTTCAGCAATCTCATGGTGTTGGGTGTGACTACATACCCCTCCGTTTTATAGTTTTCACCTAGCAGGAAAATAGAACTGATCAACTACATGTTTCTAATCCAATGAGTTCAGCACCATCTCTTAAGTACACATCTAAAAAGCCTGGAAGAATTACTGAAAATGACTGAACAGAAATGATAATTCAGTCCACCTGTTAACATGATCCAATAAGGCAAATATATACATCTAAACATTCTAATTCTTTAATATCACCACAAAAAATGTATCAATTTGAATAATAAGTTTCTATCACAACATTTATCAATCAATGAAATGTAAATCCGAAGCTTAATGACCGAATCAGAAGGCACTGATAGGACACAATGCATCATGGGTCTGACTCACCTGGTTTGTGGAACTTCAAGGCCTCTCCGCGGAGCTGCTCCATGAGCGACCTTCCTTCTACTTTTACCTCCCCTGCATACAGGAGGAAACAAAACAGAAATACACGCACTAAGTCAGTATCACTGTTAGACAGCAGTCTGGCTGAAACTTAACATTCAACAGAAATAATTCAAAAATCGATTTAAACAGCTGACTCCAAGCTGCAGTAGATAAGGATTTTATATAAAAATAAAAAATAACAATGTCTAGTCCACACAGAGCACTCTGTATTCACTTTATAAAACTGGGACTTTGGTCCAGAGATGTCTAGCCAATCATATCGGTTGCCAGTATGATGCAATGAGAGGCTGCTCTCTTTTGATTAAAATTGGGTCCACATGCCATTGAATCAGAAAGGTTAGGTGAGAACTCGGTGGAGAGCTTAGGTGCAAGAGATGAGAACAGCACCATTCAGCAGCGTTTTCTCAGTTCCCACCTACTGCATGTTTAACACAGCAGTTGAAATGTAGGAAAATCTGCACAGGTAGACAGAACAGAATCATCCTCTCACCATTCAGTGCTGTCTCTTCTTTCTTCCCGTTCTCTGGTGCTTTCTCTTTCGGAGCCTGGAACAGATGCAAGAGTTTGACTGCATTAATAAATCCTGTGTTTGTAAAAAAAAAAAAAACTAGCTATTTGGAGATAAACCACGAAAATTTAGAATTTCATTCCCCAAATAAAAAATGTAAGATTATAAGGCTGTCTGATGCCAAAATGACAAATGCTAAAATTTTCAATCTGACTGACAGTTTGACAAGGAACAGTTACTGTCGAAGCTTTGGAGAAATAGTACCCTTGTGCATTACCAATACGCATTGCCTTGATTTTCTTTAATGTTTATTTTTAGTTCTTTGTCACCATAAGGATTACCACCGACTTCTCTTTTGGTGTTACTCATTATTTACACAAGTCTTACCATAAGTAACTGACTTTTGGCCAGAAATACATCCAGAAATACTGAAAATAAATCAATAAATAAAACGTTGCCTGTATTTACTGAACTCTTTAAACTCACATGACCCCGTGATGAGCTGTAAAATCAATAGGAATTTGTACAGCACTGTGCATTTTAGTCATTGGCATTATGTATTGTGAAACACATGCATGGTTTTCATTTGCTTGACAACTGTTTTACAAGGCATGTGGAATGATAATGGCAGTGGGCAGCCAAAGAGTGCTTTGTTTTTATTAAGGAAAAAAGTGCTGTAAAACTTCAGTTAGTGGTCTGGGTTTTTAATTATTTACAATGCAAGCAAGCTCCAGTGCCTGTTGGACTGACTGGCTGGTGTCTATGATTTAGCGATTCCTGCCCTATTGTGAAATTACAGTGAGAACTCATTTGAATCTAATTCAATTTTTGTTACTACTTGAGACAAGCTTTTAATGCTTTTGTTCACAGCTGTTATAAGAGACTGGCAAGTATAATGCACATTTTATGAGCACATAAAGATATATACAGCTCAGGAAAATAGACATATAAGAGACAATGACTGTGTCCAGCAAAAGTGATCCAAAACATGCTTATTTGGGTAAGGGATCAAGCAAAAAAATGCAGACGAATATTTTAAATATTTACACATATATAAAATACCCCAAATAACTATTTTAAGGGTACATGTGTAATGCTAAATTAATTTTTTGAAGTTGGTTTTCAAAACCAAGATTTTTTTTTCCTACATAATTCTAAGCGAACACTAAAGTTGTGAGTAAATCCTGACCACTATGATGTAATTAATACTATGTACAACAACACGGCTCTTCAGACATTTACCTTGGGCTTCTTCTCCAAGTCAGCTTCTGTCTTTGGTCCCAGCAGCTGGAGTACCTGAAGAACAGCAAAGAGCTGCCATTAAACTGAGTCACTGTTACACTGCTGTGACCTCATATACCCCAGGAATGAGGGGAAGACAACATCGCTCATGTGTGTCTCTACCGCATTCCTACACACCTGCATGTCCACCTCGTTCTTTATGATCTTCCCATCCGCCCACTTTAGCAAAGCTCGAGCCTCACCTGTAAGTTTCAAACATCAAAAGAAAGACAGAGATGAGGGAAACAGACAGAGGGAAAGAGATGGGAAAAAAAAGCAGATCAGAAAAACACCTTTGAATCCTTAAGGAAAATGAGATAATGATGAGAAATCAAGGATAAGTAACGCAATGGCATCTCATCAAGTATTCCCACTGACACCTAGGACTTTCTTTAATATGGAAACTATGAAAATCAATGAAATTATTGTAAATATTTTAGTCAAATATTTTAAATTCAATTAGACTTACTGGTTTCCAACTTTTGAGCTGCAGAGCAAATTGCCAGACTATAAACCATGAAGGGTGAGGAAATCCTCTTAATTATCACTGCAATCATGAATGTATGCAGTGGAGTAACAGAGAATCTTAAGAGACCTTACTGCACTCAAAACCTATGTCACAAAGTCTCCATGACCAGCACATCTGAGTGAAACATGTCCTCACCCATCAGCAGTCCCATGTTGAAGCGATATCTCTCCTTCAGCAGCTGATCTCGGTGTTTCTTAATTACAACCTCCACCTAAAAAAAACAGAATGCCACATCAAAACAGGTGGTTCTCACACAACTAACAATACAGATGTGTTAGTAAACAACTTCTTTATGCCCTGTCTTTTAGCACCAGTCTGAAGTGATTAAGTGGAGCTGCATGCCCCGTCCCCTTGCTGCAACATCTTCCATACATTTTCGGAGAACTCACACTATCATGGCTGTCTGATGTGTCTGCAATAAGCTGCTGCTTTTCACTCTGCAGCAGGGGTGTTGCTAGACTTGAGGCACTGCTGGGGCACAGGCCCCCAGCGCTCACATCCTAACACATGCAATTTATGATACATTTTCAAAAACAAGTTATTTTTCCATGAACATTTACTGGGGCACAAGACATATTTACTGGGGCATGTGCCAGGGTTATGGGTCAGGTTACGCCCCTGCTCTGGCCAACAGGGAGCACACAGATCACACAACTGCATGGCAGGTAGGCCACAAGCCAACTGAAATAGCACTCTGCCAACTGGAACCCCTTTCCATTTGGCTACACTGTGGCCAATTACTGCAGCCCTTCACAGCTGATAAGAGCACATGTCTTAGCTGCAAACCCCACCCAGCAGTCTTGTCCTCTGGTTCGGACAGAGCTGATACAATTTAAAAACGGCAGGGGAGAGGACCCAATCTACCCCTCCTCTCTCTTACCGAATCCTCGATCTGCTCCGGGGTGATGACCACGCCCACGCCACATGCAGTCTCAAACTCCGCAACGTTCATGGGATCCTGGGGATGGCTTTTCACAAAGTCCAGAGCAGCTGGGGAGCGGGGAGAGCCAGAATGCACAAATAAAACTGATGCTAATTCCAGAACACACACCTCTGTACAGCATACACACTAGCCCAAGTGTGTGCTTAAGAAGATGCAATTACAAAAGTATGGCACGAAGTGTGAAACTCTAACCATTTGTGGTATTTACTATATACAAACACATCAATGTGTGGCGTGTAGTTTGCAATTATGCAACATGCTATATGCTGGCATGTCATACAAGTATAAATGTGCTGAAAGGAAGTAGTTATGCCTGTGTACAGTACCTTGTATGTATTTACTGTACCTATAAATGGCACATGAATTAACATTTTTTGCATGTCAGTGTATATCCTTAAATGCAGGGTCTAATGTGTCCATACAATAAGGTGTATTAATAGCTAAACTTCAAAAGGCATGAGTACCCGACAGCTGCAGTTCTGTGGTGATCTTATGGAGGGCAATCTGCTCAGTGAGGAAGGGCAGACGTCGAAGGTCCTTCAGTCGGGAGGCCATGCTGTACAACAGGGTACCGGTGGCTTTGTCCACACTTGCAGCACCCAACACGCCATTTGCCTACGCGGTGGTCAGTAAAAATCGATAAGGCGTCTGTGAGAGGCACAAGCTAATTCACGATGCACCCGTCTGCGTCACTCATTACAAAAAGTGACAGGTCTATAATTATGTTGCTAAATATGTCATTATTAGATGTGGTGGCAACATGAGATTTAAGAGCTGTGTATTTGGGTTTCCTACATTTAGGAAACTATGAGAAGGGCATCTGGAAACAGCTGTTCATGTTCTAGTTGTAATATGACTAGTCTTCACAGGCGTTTAACCCAAGCACAGCTCCGTGATCAAAGCCGATTAACATGTCGGTTACTTTCAAAGTTGTACTTTTCTTGAGTGACAACACATGTGTCAGATAGTAGCTGGTAGATAGCGGGTTTAACCAGCTGAGAAACTCGTGAAATATGCAAGCAAGTTCGTCACATGCAACGCGAGAATGCTCGCTGACATCTAACTTCAGCCTTCAACTACCTTTCGGTTTCAGGCAATACGTTGCAATAGTAGTAATGTCTCACACAAAGTACTCAGTACAGCTGCTATCATGCCAACTTCCGTCAAAGACTATTCGCCTCTTCATCTAAGCTACAAAAACGACATGTCCAATGGTTTTTCAGTCTTACCAGATTAATTGCCTCCTTGAGCGCCAAACTAAGAGACTCATTTTTGAGAGTCTCTCTTGCTTTCTGCTCACTTAGCCCAATAGATGTGAAGAGAGTTACCGAGTCCGCCATCTTTCTCTACTCAAACACGCCGCAACACTCCCAGGGCTAGAATCCGACTTCCTTCATTCCTCCATACGGCGGAGGGTCAGTTCAAACCAATCACAAAACAGGTCTAGGTGTTTTACACCAATCACAAACACTAGTTACAATGTTTATTATTGCACGACCCATGACCTAGCCAATGAAAATGCGTGGTGCTGGCAGGCGGTGTTCATTCACGTTGCAGCATTGTTGCATCAGGTAGTAGCAATCGGGACTCCTTGTAGCTCTAGTATTGCACGAACACAAGAGATGTCTCTGCAGTTTGTGGATACGGGCGACCAGTCTATTTAAAACATTTCTGTCAATCCGCGCAGGATGCGTTGCTGTCGCGACTGAGCAAATGTAAAACATTTCACAGGCTTGTTATAATGCTATGACAGGTATTTATAAAATGAACTAATGGTGGTTTGCGTTCGAAAAGATGCAACTGAAAACACATTCAATCATGCGATAGTCTCCAATGTTCTTAATATTACACAAACATAGTTAACCACCTAACCTCAGCTGCTTGCTAAATTAGCAAAATCTAGCCAGGCGCCTAACGAGGATAGGGTATCTGGACACCTGACGTTCCAGATTTCCTTAGATTAGATTTAGGAAACTTTAATTTTATCATTAGATTTGATTTATAAGATACTTATCCGTTTCGACTGTAGCAAACATTCAAATAGTACACAGTCACCAAAGAATTGATGTGACTTCAACAAAATGTGTGATAATGCAAGGAATGCTTTATAGTCGTCCACCAGAAGGACTGAAACTCCGTGAAAGCGACTTTCGGCTCCATAACCTAAGGCGTGCGTGTTCTGTCATTCGATACTGTTCTTGGAACAGCAGTTGCATTCTGTGCAGAGCTGTAAAGGATTGTGTTGTGTTTTGGGTAAGCTGATCCTAGATCAGCTGTCGAGCCAGTACTACCCGGCGCGCGGGCTTTGCAAGAAACGCACCACAGAGCAAGAGCCACAAATACAACGTTGTCATTGTAACGTTAACCAGGATATATTATCTAGCTAACAATCTTGACAACCTGTTACCAAACGATACGCAGAAGCGGGAGGACAAAAATATCTAGTAAGAACTGAAGTAATGAATCAAATCCATGCACTCTGTATGCGTTTTGTATGTCTTTGCTCATGTGTAAATGAACGGGTGAATGTAGGCATCTTAACACGGGGAACTAACTAGTGATTATCGATGGCAACAAATAAATGATGGCTATTCAGTGATGATGTTCTAGAGTCATTTGCATGGTTATATTTCTGCTTTTGCAATTACTTGCACTCATGCACACATGACATACGTGTATGTAATACGTTAAGGCGTCACTGTTACAGCTGTAAAGTTCTTTAAGTCGTTGTTCGTGTAAAAGAAAGGAAGTACAAATTATTGTTTTCATATTTAAGTCCAGCGTCGCAGGTTGTGACGTGTATGTAGTGCATTTACTATAGCTCTGGACAGAGCTGTAAAACTCTAGGTGAAGACAGTAGAAGTACTACCATTATTCGTTCTACCTGTGCACTAAAAAAAGGTGATTTCACTGACTACCTCATGTACCTGGCTGAAGAGTTGTGCTAATTCGATTGAGCTGGTTTAGTGCATGGATGGAACAAATTCATGGTGGTACTTTTACTGTCTGAAGCTGGGGTTTTACATCTCTTGCCCTGGACTTAACATAGCACCAAAAGTTCTAGAAAATGTGCAAGGTTTTGCATCCTGATCTAATTTATGATTCTGTGCTCACTGGTAAAAAGTGTATTTTGAATGCAGAATAATCCAATAAATTCATAACCTGTCCCCAGGGTAGGATTCGTTATCTCTGGGCTGTCACGGACCGCAACTATGACTCAGCATGCATTGCTATCAGCTGGAGTGAAGACGTGGAGGTCCCTGGCCTGCTCGCGCGCCGAGCTGCGGCTGGACCTGACTCTGGGCTGTGGCCAGACCTTCCGGTGAGCGTGCCAGGCATGTTTGGGTGCAGGCCCGTAGTCTTCACTCCTCATCCTGGAGGGCCACAGTATATACTGGTGTTCAAGGTTGCTTTGCACAGTAGTATGTACTGCTGCCCCTCCAGGTCCAGAACTGAGGACCATGGGAGGAAATGTTTACAAACAGCATTGAGGACAGTCATGGCAATCTTTGTCATTTCTCATTCTTAATATGAATCAACTGCCATAATTACTGTAGATTTTGTGACTACGTTCGTACTGTACTGAAAGAGAACGGTGGCTGTGTCCCTACTGTATTTCTTCTGTCCTCTATCCCTGACGCACAGATGGCGGGAAACAGGTGAGGGTCACTGGACAGGAGTGATGGGAGGGCGCGTGTGGACGCTGACCCAGACAGAGGACACGCTGTGGTATCATACCTACAGCGCGCAGGGCAGTGAAGGGGAGGTGAACGGGAGGAAGAGGCGGGTGGAGGTGAGGCCTCAAGGGTCTGCGAAGAGGACCAAGGCGTCTGTCACTGTGAAGGAGGAGGAACCCACCGAGGGCCTGGAACTGAAGGCCATTAACACTAAGCAGGACCTTAAGGATGAAGAAGCTCTTAAGGACTACTTCCAGCTGAACGTGAATTTGGCAGACCTGTACAAACAATGGGGTGCCGCAGACCACCACTTTAAAAAAATTGCCAAAACATTCACAGGTAAACAGATTCACATTGCCAAAACACTCACCTTAATGCTTCAAACACATTGTGAAAATAAGTACACAAGTAGGCCTATTCACTTAACTAAACTCCTCTGATACCCAAATACACAAACTTTAATACTTCACACATTGCACCAAACCATGCACAGCCAAACAAACGTTAACACATTTATGGTTTAACAGATACTCATATTAACACTTCAAACACAGTATCAGAATAATACTAAGTAAACACACACACTGTACCAGATTTATAATTAACACTTTTACAATTAAACTTGGGATCTTCTACATAAATTGAACACTTTTGTTAGATTGACAAAACATTCACATTTAAACACACACACACACACACACACACACACACACACACACACACACACACACACAGTCTCACACACACACACACACACACACACACACACACACACACACACACACACACACACACACACACACACACACACACACACCATTATATAAAACTGCACACCCACGACACTAATGAAAAGTATACACATAGGTAAAAATATATATTCCTTTTCAGATCAGCACACTGGTATATTCTCTGTATTATTCTCAGTTTACTGGATATTTTTTATGATATGTCAGATATAGCTATAGCTCTCAGGTGTGTTGATGTGTGCCTCTCTGTTGTCTGCGTTACAGGTGTGAGAATGTTGCGTCAGGACCCCACTGAGTGCCTCTTCTCCTTCATATGCACCTCAAACAACCACATCTCCCGCATCCAGGGCATGGTGGAGAGGCTGTGCAACACCCTCGGCCGACCCCTGTGCCAGCTGGACGGGACCCCCTACCACGATTTCCCCACCCTGCAAACTTTAGCAGGTACGGCACATTCCCTCTACCACAACTTCCCACCCTGCTAACTTTAGCAGGTACACACCTTCCCCCTACCACGACTTCCCACTCTGCAAACTTTAGCAGGTACACACCTTCCCCCTACCACGACTTCCCACCCTGCTAACTTTAGCAGGTACTGCACCTTCCCCCACCACGACTTCCCACCCTGCAAACTTTAGCAGGTACTGCACCTTCCCCCTACCACGACTTCCCACCCTGCAAACTTTAGCAGGTACACACCTTCCCCCTACCATGACTTCCCACCCTGCAAACTTTAGCAGGTACACACCTTCCCTCCGCCACGACTTCCCACCCTGCAAACTTTAGCAGGTACTGCACCTTCCCTCTACCACGACTTCCCACCCTGCAAACTTTAGCAGGTACACACCTTCCCCCTACCACGACTTCCCACCCTGCAAACTTTAGCAGGTACTGCACCTTCCCCTACCACGACTTCCCACCCTGCAAACTTTAGCAGGTACACACCTTCCTCCACCACGACTTCCCACCCTGCAAACTTTAGCAGGTACTGCACCTTCCCCCTACCACGACTTCCCACCCTGCAAACTTTAGCAGGTACACACCTTCCCTCCACCACGATTTTCCCACCCTGCAAACTTTAGCAGGTACTGCACCTTCCCCCACCACGATTTTCCCACCCTGCAAACTTTAGCAGGTACACACCTTCCCTCCACCACGATTTTCCCACCCTGCAAACTTTAGCAGGTACTGCACCTTCCCTCTACCACGACTTCCCACCCTGCAAACTTTAGCAGGTACTGCACCTTCCCTCTACCACGACTTCCCACCCTGCAAACTTTAGCAGGTACACACCTTCCCCCTACCACGACTTCCCACCCTGCAAACTTTAGCAGGTACACACCTTCCCTCTACCACGACTTCCCACCCTGCAAACTTTAGCAGGTACTGCACCTTCCCTCTACCACGACTTCCCACCCTGCAAACTTTAGCAGGTACTGCACCTTCCCCCACCACGATTTCCCACCCTGCTAACTTTAGCAGGTACTGCACCTTCCCCCTACCACGACTTCCCACCCTGCAAACTTTAGCAGGTACACACCTTCCCTCCACCACGACTTCCCACCCTGCTAACTTTAGCAGGTACTGCACCTTCCCCCACCACGACTTCCCACCCTGCAAACTTTAGCAGGTACTGCACCTTCCCTCTACCACGACTTCCCACCCTGCTAACTTTAGCAGGTACTGCACCTTCCCTCTACCACGACTTCCCGCCCTGCAAACTTTAGCAGATGCTGTGCCTTGGTTATAAAATCAAATTCATGTTGATCAAGCTCTATCTTAGTCTCTCTCCACATTACCAGATTCTTTGGGCTAGATTCAATCAAACATACTGTTTAAGGACATATTCAATTCAATCAAGAATTTATAATTCCATTATTTCTTTAAGGGCATAATGCTACTTCATTTTAAAATGGAAATAGCATTTCCCAGATGATATGTTTGTTTATGAAATAAAATATTGGCACAAGGATTGACTGAGGAGTGCTAATGAAGCATTCCCTCCTCACATCCTTTGGTTTCTCCTGTGTGTTGCAGACAGCAGTGTGGAGGCCTGTCTCAGGAATCTTGGCTTTGGGTACCGTGCCCGATTTCTGCAGCAGAGCGCCAGACAGATCGTGGACACCCACGGCTCAGACTGGCTCGACGGCCTACGCAGTGCCCCCTATCTGGAGGCTAGGGATGCGCTACGCAGCCTGCCTGGAGTAGGACTGAAGGTAACATTAATTTCCAGCCGGGTACACCTGCGCTTGATGGATCCTTTCCTGAATACATAAGTCATGGTCCTGCAAACATTCTCTCTGTTGCTTTATTTCCTGTTGAGGCTTTATGTCTAAGCTGTCTTATTCTCTCTTACTCATACTCTGTCGGTCACGATCTGTCGTCCGCCCTCCATCCTGAGCAAGACTACACATCTGTGTTTGCACTTATTCTGTTCCTCCACGTCAACATCCCCTCATGTCTGAATTCCTTTCTCTACCACAACGGTCTCCCAGCAGCACTGAGGGCTGACGACGCGTCCCCGACGCTCGAGCGCAGTGTAGCTTATGTTATGTCAGCACACGGCTGAACTGGACAGCGTGTACTTTTGCGGCGTGTTGCTGATGTGTGCTCTCTGCCCAGGTGGCGGACTGCGTCTGCCTGATGTCGCTGGACAAGGCTTCAGCAGTGCCTGTGGACACACACGTGTGGCAGATAGCTCAGAGAGACTACCGCTGCTGCGTGGGGAAAGGCCAAAAGAGCCTGAACGACAAGGTCCACAAGGAAATAGGTGAGAACACACAATCCCAGCAATGGTCAGTGTCTTCAGTGCCCTTGCCTGTTTCTGTCAGGTGTTCTTTTACGCAATGCCCATAATTATATCGTCAATGACAGTTGTGCCACACTGACTAGACGTGCCAACTTTATGTGTTTCCATGCAGGTGACTTCTTTAGAGAGTTGTGGGGTCCTTATGCTGGCTGGGCACACTCTGTAAGTATTAAATTAAGACTATGGACTCTGGTACATCATGCTGATATTAAAAAAGTACTAATTTAATCAGGGATTTATTTTTCTTGTGCACAGTTTTGTGCTTCTGCTTTTTCTGTTCACTCCCTCGCTCTTATTTTCTCTTTGCCATTCACTCTCTTAATCATTCTCTTTCATTCTCAGGTGTTGTTCTGTTCCGATCTGAAGAAATTCCAGAAGTTGAAGGAGATCGCTGTGAAGAAGGAGGAGGAGGTTGTGGAGGTGAAGATAACGAGTGAAAAAGTGGTGAAGAGAAACAAAAAGGGAGCGAGTGGGCAGAAAGTGAAATGTGAGACCACGCAGTAGAACAAAAGAGAGGAGATGATAATTGTCGGTCTGAGGCAAACCTTCATGGGTTTGTGTAATTAACGACAAAAGGAGAGAGCAGTGTGGAGTCCTGAGTTATTTAGCGCAAGGGAACCTCCTGTTTGACTGTATTCCTGATGTACTGATTAACTGGTCTGACGCTCTGTGATATATGTAATCTGTAACCTCACACAGAGCTCAGACACCGTCTCAGGGATAATTCCCCCCTTGCGTTTCCAGTGGAGGAACGTGGCTTTTCCCTACTTTCTTTTCTTTACTTGTTTTTCTTTGGCAAAGAACGATGAGTTGCGCGTTTGTGTTTGAAGGACGTCAGAAGTCACATCACCAGCAGTGGAAAGTGCAGAGGAGCGCAGTGCGGAATGTGGGGACAGGCAGGGCATCCAGTGGTTTGTCTGTCACATGGTCAGAGATGAAAGTATGGCCTCCCCAGGCTCAGAATTATGGTCAGGATTGGAGCGCTGCACTGTTTCATTTTGCAGTACTCCACACCCTCAAATATGTGGACAAACTCTAAATTAATTGGTCAAAATGAACCCAGTATATCTTCCAGAGAGTGAGATCCTACCACCAAAACAGTGCTTGTTACTCAATCTGTTTTATTCATGTCATAAACAAAAAATGCCCAATTGTATCACATACCAGGTCGATATTGACATAAGCATGCAAGCATAAGCATTTGTCCATTCCCCCTTTTTTTCCCTCTTATTCTTATTTTCTTTTTTTACAGAAATTTTAATGTGCTCTTTCATTCCTTGTGCCAGTAACTATTTCCTGTGTTAGCAGCTGTAAAGCAGGAAAGCTGTTCCAGATCAAAGATGACCTCTTCTGTCATTGGTTAATTTGAAAGCGGTTAATCTTCTGGGTAGCTAGAAGGCATGGCTGTAACCCAGAGAATACTGGGTGACTTAAACTCATTCTACCCTGGTGGCAATTCTACTACTAAAAATATCTCAATCTATCTGCTGGTTAATGGAACTGCAGCACATGTTGAACGTGCACCCTCAAAAGGACATATTCTCCCCCTTTCCATGGAGTTAAAATATAATTTTTTAAAAAATTATTGTACTCGAAGGTCATGACACTAAAACAGCCCGGTCTGTTGCTGTTTGTGAGTAATTGAAGGTCTTTCCAGCTCCCATTTGTTTTTTTTTTTTAAATTTGCATGTGAATATCGCACCCTGCCAAATGGTGCTGCATAAAATGATTTAGAATGACTGTGATTGTTCTTGGGAATATTTTAAAAAATCACTTTAATTTAGACTTGCTAAATGTGTAGCTAGCAAGATCATTTTGTTTATTATCACCTAGCTAAAGCACAAGTTGGCATTTGGCAAGCTAGCATTAGCTACTAAAATGTATTTTCAGTTTATTTGTTAACATTAATCTGACAAGGTGGATAATTTTATTGCCACCCATTAAGATAAATAGCTAATCAGATAGCTAATGGATTAAGCTGCTGGGTAACTATAAAAATGAGGTAACAAGAAAAACATTGTGAGCTTTTTATGGTCCTTTCGAAGTCCTGCATTTTCAGCATGTTTTGTATTTTCCTGTAAAATGGCATACATGGATTTTTTTAACTGGAGGTTTTGTAATAAATCTGTTCTGTTTAATGATGTACCAAGTGTGTGGAGCGGGGGTTTGGGGGGGAGGGGGCGGCGGTTGGGTGAGGGCTTTTTTAAAGCACCGACTGTTTGAATAAATACTGTATTTTTGTCCAACAAAAACAACCCTAATTTGTGTCTCTTTGAACTCAACATCTTGGAAAAAAAGCTATCTTTCTCTTGGTGTCAACACTTTTAACGAGTGTACTGAATATAGCACTGGTTATGAATATAAATACACAATATATCATGTGAAAAAGGATGTATGATAATATCCAATATATATAATAATTGAGTCATTCTGCTGTTTGATTGAAATGGGACATTACATAATGCAATATGCCCAGTCTAATGTAAAGTTTATTGGCCCATAATTGCATTATGAAACCTCCGAGGCTTGCTGTATTATTTCTCTTGTAACCCTGTTGCACAGCTGAATTTCTGGATGGGGAATGGATCACCCTTTGTTCCCCTCAGCTTCCTCCGCTTGTCAGTCACACTAGAATGTGTTTTGAGATTCTGCGCGGAGCGATGAGGGTCTGCGCGCTAATCCCGTGCGAGTGGGGAAAACTGCTGATAAGCTGATATCTGGGGAACTGATAGCTGAGGTCAAGTATCCTCAGGCAGCCCTATTACCAAAAAAAAAAGCACCCTGCTTTTTTTTTTTTTTTTTTTTTTTACAGGGGAACAGTCCTGTCTTCAGGGCTGTGGGTAAGTGCTCATGATGCTGAGAATGGCACAGCACAAGCAGAGTAAAACAGTCCAGAATCAGTCGGTTTGGGACTATCATTCAGTGGAAAAGGTGAGGTATAAATGAACAAATCATCCTCTTCGATGCAAAATAGAAATAGAAATGAAACAGTAAACATTGTACAACGGTAATAGCTGATATACGTGAGTAATGAAGTCATCTGCTTTATTACTAAAATAATCTGCTGAAGTAAGACTGCGTTTTGTGTTTACCTTTCTGGTTGTGCAGGAATTTGCACAGTAATGTGCCAGTCAAATTCCACAGCAGTTGGTCCACCATGTTTATTCAGATGTTTTAACTGAAAACGTCCCCAAAGTTGTCCTAGCTACTGCTGGAGTTTACATCAGACACACACAGTGCACTCAGGCACAGATGTTTTTGGACAAGCTAGAATGCATCCCACCTCCATTCCCGTTGGGATAGCTTGACAACCAATTTTTTTGCGACCTTAGGTTGCTAATCTAAAGTTAATGTTTAACAACCCCACATACAGACACCTCAATTCATATTTGAGAGACAGGTCATCTTATGTGACGAAATTCTAAAATGTATTTTTTGTATGGTTTGTCAGTCATGACAGTTGCCTTCATATATCCTGTTCAAGCACACACAGATGATGTCACAATAGTTCCCATTGCTTAAAAAAAAATATTAAATTCTCATTGCAGTTGAGTACAGCCACTAGATGGCGCTAGCTTTAGTGTAATGACTACAGCAATGCCACTCAGATAATTGTCAACTCCACATTCCAAACCACTACATTTTCAATCCCTAGCCACTTCCCTTTGACATTTCCCCTTAAACTAACCTCAAAGTAGCGCCGCCTACACAATCATGAACAGGTCCAAGTGCATGGCCAAGTTTATTTACATTATGATTAAAATCCCTTACACTTTCACATGCTTCTCTCTTCTTTGTTGGCCATTGCATGGTGTTGTTCACTTGTGATGGCTTGCTCAGAAAGGCCATTGGTCATATTATTGATGGTGATTTCATGGGTTTATGCTGAGGTGAATTGGCGAGGGACCAATAATATCAACCAATTTTTAGCACAGTTAAATGGAACTACAACATATGGTTGACATGCATCCCCAAAAAGTAATGTTTTCTTCCTTTCCCATGAAGTTACTGCTCCTTCTATTTTGCCTGTGACAAAGCATGCAAATGTTGACTTTTGAATGAAAGTATAATGAAGGTATTTAGAAGGTCTGATTGTTCTTTAAACTATGAAACACTATCCTAGTTTAAACAGGTTAAATCACTTGCCAGGGAGATAGATTAGTTTAGCACCTAAATAAATCACCAGCTCTTTAATCGCTTGGCAAGCTGGCACTGTTAATTTTCATTTACTTTTTGCTTTGGTGCTGTCTTTATTTGTTGACACCATTCACTTCTGTGGTATATGCAAGTGTACTGCTGCATCTCTCAGTCAGTAATTTTTCTTTGTCACACAGACAATCATCTTTGTTATGTGTACAATGTCACAGGGATTGCATAGTTTAATGTTTTATTACAAATGTTTTGTTTTTCCATCACCCACTGAGGTCTCAGAATGTGTGGGCTGTGAACATTGGAGGAAGCAGTACGTCTGTTGGTACATGTTCTCTTTAAAAGTGTATGCTTTTAAGAGTGTGTGTGTTTGTATGTATGTGCAGTGACAAGCTAATATGTGAGTCAGCTGTGGCAGGGTTGAGTCAGACTTTTGCCCTCAGCCTGAGAGAGGGAGGGAGCGAGAGAGGGAGAGAGGGAGGGAGAGAAAGAGAGAAATGACTGTACTCCAGTTCATCTCCATACTGCATTTGGCCTTGCAAACCAAACACTCACTGTGTACACACAAAAGAGAACAAACAGCACTGATTATATACTGCATTACATAACAAGGTTACAATGGCAGGAGAAGCCCAAAAAGGAAATGTTTATTCAAGAAGGTAATCTTCATGGGAGGTAAGCAATCAGAATGGGCTCGTTCTCCCAGCTCGGAGCTGAAACAAACCTTCCTGTTCAGTTCCCTTTCGCGCTGCACACGACAGGCCTCCAGGGGGCGATCTCTCCAACCTCCCACACAATGGGTGCTTGTTGGAGACAGATGTCCAGTGGTTCGTGGTGCTGTTGGCGTCCGAGTGTGTCTGTCTCCATGTTGAACCCTTGTTGTGTCTATTCATGGAAACCAAGGCCACATTGTGCTCCTCGAAATTGAGGAAAGCGGTATGGAAGTAGGGGGAAGCAGTGCCCAGCATGGAATGCCTGACTTTCTCCCTGACCCTGTCTCCCCTCTCCGCTTATCTCACTGTCTTTCATTCACTCATCCATCTGCTCCTGCTTCCCTCATTCCTCCTTAACTTCACTCTTCCTCCTTCCCTCCCTCCCTCTCTTTATCTCATATCCTTCCTCCCCTACTCTCCTACAGAGAGTTTTTACAGTATTATATATAAACAAAATGATGTGATTACGAATAATAGTAATTGTACTACAAAGATAAATGGTATTATGTAACACCAGCATCTCGGCACACCTGTGAAAAAATGGCTGTATTTTAAAATTACTATTCAGATATTGATTTGGCAAAAAAGACATTTGACAGTGTTTCAAACAAATCTCACTGTTGAAAGTATTTATGAATTAATATTTAGAAATGTAAATTAGAAATTTTGAAAGTTGTCTCAATGCAAATATATTTATATATCATATATATATTGATATATTTATATATCAATGCAAATATGTTTATATATCATATATATTGATATATTTATATATCAAAGCAAATATATTTCAGTAATCATTTATGACTGCTGTTACTAGATTGTGGGTAAGGAGGATTCCAAGGGAGAAGCATAAACGTTTAGACCTTTGAATCTGATAATACAAAGAGTAATTGCTGTATGCTTAAATGAAATGTTTACTGCTGCAGTAACAATCCCTCACTTTTTAAATATTAAAGTAAATTGGATTCAGACCATTTCACAGCAGAGTTACTTTTGGCAATGCAGTCTCAAATTGTTTTGAATAAAGTTTCATTTCTAGTTAGGTGCATCTGACTGTAGGATCCTGACCTGGCTTTCCTGACTCAGTGTAACTGGGTAGTGAGCAAACATCCACGAAGACAAAGTGTGATGTCTCAGGTCGTGCCAAGGTGCCTGCTTTCTGCCAGGGCATGGCCTATCATCAAAGGCTTGTCTATGGCCTGTGCATCTTGGCAGGTTGGAAATTGCTAGCTGTGAGAACCACAGATGGTGTGTTACTTTTGTGGTCAACATTATTTTTCTGATCTGCACTGCCTTCTCCACAAAATCCACACAAGAAAAACAAGGAGAAGAAGAAACAAACTGTAGATCAATACATTTAAAAACAGCAGTTGCATTGCTGGATGTGCTATGGCAAACATAACTGAGTTTAGGTGCAGCCTTATTAAGTTCTGGAAGGCCTCTTTCTGTTTGCTATAATACTGTGTACACTTTATGTGGGTTTTCTCTGCTGCTGCAGCTTTTTCTTTGTATCTACTGTGGTTATTAAATCTGTAAATCGGATGTCTTGATCCTCTTACAGTATACCGCACATGGTACACTGAGCCCCTGACTCTCTCCCACAAGCCCCCAGGCTTTCCCCATACCGCTCAGTGCAGCTCCATATTGCCTGCTTCACCCACTGATGCCAAAACAAGTGAAGATATTTTATTTTCCTAGAAGTAATACGTAATACTGATCAGCAGCTACCTGGAAAGCCCAAAGAATGTGTTTCCCTGGGTGATTCTGGGTAACATTGTCAGACACTGACAGCATGGATGAGTCACCTGCTCCACAGCCCACAGAGTGTTACTGTATTGGTAAATGCGTAATGCGGTTCAGCGGAGAGGGACGCTTCACACCCCGGATGAAATATAGAGGGCTGTGCAGACGGACAGAAGGACGCTCTCTCGCGCTCCCTCAGAGTTACCCCAGTCGGGACACATGGGCAGTCTGGGAGGGGGGCTGCTGGTGCAAGCTCTGCCCTGCTGAGCAGTCAGATTACTGTAATCTCGTTAACCAAGGGACGGCGGCCGGGGTAATAATCCCTGCGGACTCACTGTAAACATTCACTCACACTCTTGCTGCGGCACGTCGCAAGAAAAATATGTACGAACACACGAAAACATACAGATATTAACGCTGTTATGCAGTCATGAGGACGATGTGTGCCACTGCATCCTTTTCCATGCAAATGCTTGGCCTTTGGTATGTAAATGATCAGGCCATTCGCCCTGAGCCAGGTGATGCTGAAGAGCTGCAGAGTCTGCTAGTTTCAGCTGTTACCTTTGCACCAGATCAATCAACGAACACAGCTGATTACGCAGTGAACTTACCATATCTGGTTTTCTTGGATCGGAAACGGTTTCAGATTTTAGGATGAAAAGAAAAACCAGCAAACCGTGCTGATCTCCAGGCCCGGCATAGACCACCCCTCACCCTTATTGACACCGAAAGAGAAATTACAGTCAATTAAACTGAAATAAAAATACATTGTTGTTGATTTTGGTCATCACCGTGGAGCATAGGGATCCCCCTTCCTCACTTTTGTCAGTCTTACAAAGGAGAGGGTTGCTTTGACTGAGGATTTATAACTGTTTCCCAGGAGGTGAATCTGCATGAACATGGACATAGTTTATGTAATAGTGTCTCATAAAAAATACAATAATATCTCATGCAAAGCATGATTTATTCTGTTTGTACCTGTTTGTCTCTCCGTTTTTAAGTCTCACACACCATGGAGATGTATCTCTCCCTTATTTCTCTCTCCCTTCTGTCTCTCTTGCTCCCTCTGTCTTTTTCCTTTCCCAATCTACCTGTCTTATTCCTTCCCTCTCTTCCTGTCATTCTTTCTCTCCTATTTGCACTAGCTCAGTGACACTATAATTGCCTTAGTAAAATCCCTGGAGATAAACGGGGGGTCAGTTTGGTTTCACAAGCCTGGCTGGGGGAAGTAAATGAACAGGTAAAAGGAATGGAGGGAACAGAAAAGGCACAGAGAAACTAGAAAATGAAAAGGAGGAATTCAGGAAATAAAAAATGGAAGAATAAAGAACAGAAAATTCAGACAATGTCACCCAATCAGCCCAGGAGGTAATGTGAAACCTGGTGATTGTAAATCACAGAACGTTGGAGGCAGTGGGACAAAGAGGGCTCTCAGAGCAGTATAAAACAGTCATCTGTGTAATATGGCATTTAGGATAACTAGCGAGCAGATAAATCTCACTGTGGATGGGGGTTTTTTCGTTGTGTTTATATCACCTACCTATGCATCCCAGAATGGGCCATGACTCGTCTCCCCTTTCTACCTTACCGTCACATGACGTAGAGCAGGTGAGCCAGGTACAGACCTGTGGATGAGACATCGGGGTGCGTTTGTCAGAACGTGCCTCCTTCAATACGCAACTTCTCAAAGACAGGAGGTTTACCTTCGGCTTTGCATTGTGTTACAGCCATAAACATTTCAAAAGACAGACTATTGCTTTCAGATTGGTGACAGTGCCGAATACATTAGATTTCTGAA
The DNA here is from genome assembly GCA_022829145.1 of Albula goreensis. Taxonomy (NCBI): domain Eukaryota; kingdom Metazoa; phylum Chordata; class Actinopteri; order Albuliformes; family Albulidae; genus Albula; species Albula goreensis. The sequence continues at coordinate 32,667,867 of CM040752.1, forward strand.
TGCTAGATTTGAATGCTCTCAGGAGTCTCTTAAAGTCTAGACATCTCTGCTGGTTTGATTAGCAAAAGCACCAAGGATGATCTCTAGTTTCTAACAAAATACTAAAAGTGGAAAGAGCTACTTACCACTGCAAGCTATCTGTGACTATTGGTCAGCCAGCCAGCTCAGCAGCCTGCTAAGTGGAGGCCAAAAAAGACACAAATACATAAATACTCCTCCTGTTTTGGAAGCAGAATTAATTTATGCACTTTGTGGTCACTCACAGGCAGCTAAATTAACCAATGAAATAAAATGAAACCATTTCATGAAATATGATTCGCTCTCGGACTTAATGGACTGGACTGCAAGTACTTGTTCCATCCAAAGTAAATAGAGCAATGAAAATGCCTGCTAAACATTGGTCAGTGACAGGTAGTGACACTTGGACCTGATTGGCTGATTCAAAAAGGAGAGGCCCCAATCAAAACAGTTAAACTCTCTTATTTTAATTTCATTCCTGGGTCCCAAGTTGTGACATTAAACCTAAATAGACTCTTCAGTACAAAGAGCATGGGTGGCAACGACAATGAATAAATATGCACAGATAAAAAAAAAAAATAATGCAGGAACTACTTTGCCACCCAGTATGAATTGCTCAACAGCAAGCAGTGGTGGAGCAAAGGTTGAGTGAGGGACAGCTGACCTCTGACACCGCTGGAATGAGTCTGGGGTGATGTAAACCAGCGAAAATACAACAAAAATATAGCCCCTGAACCCACACAGTACAGTCCACTGGGACATGAGAGTGGTCGTTCAGAAGATGACTTTGGCCCCTTCGCTCATTGTATTATTCTAACTGTCATAAAACACTGTCCTCTATAAATATGGTTATTTTATATATGAGTATATGATTTGCCAGTGGTGGCTCAATGGGGAGGAGGGGAATGGCAAAAGAGGAATGCTGACACACCTGGTAGAGGATTTTAAAGAGTAAAACTGCCTATGACAGGAACACGCACTGGCTGTGGATAGCCTTTATAGGCGGCAGATGGGAGGACACACCCTGTATTTCTGTGAGACGTACATATTTCACCATGAGGTGATATAATTAGAATATGCAAAGACAAAAATGCAAAGATGTATTGAGTGTAAGACAAAGTGGAGCGCCGAACCACCCGATGCAAATGACTTTAAGAGTTCATTCGTCACATTAAACGCCGAGCGGACAGGAGGTGCTACTGAGCGAACGCAGTGTGGAGCAGATCTGGACGGTGCGTCCTCACAAAGAGAGGAACTGGCTGGGCGGTTTTGGCGCCAGGAGCAGACTTATAGGTGAGATCAGTTATCACTGTACAAACTCCAGCCCAATCTACAGTGAATTGGATCCTGTTGACACAGCCTCTTCGGGTTGCCTGGGTAAACAGTCAGACTGTTTGTGTAACAGACAGCATGGGGGGTGGGGGGTAGGAGTGGGCGGCCTGCAAGGGGTTGGGGGGGGGGGCGGTGGGGGGTCAGATCTTTGAACTTTGATCCTGAGCTTCCCATTTCACGCTCGGTGGGGGTGGGTTGGGGGATGGTTGCTTATTCATAGAGGCCGTGCGGACTCAACATACACAATATCCATTATTTCACTCCACCCAAAGGAGCCGTTTGGGACCAGGGAAGACCATTATCATCACAGTGGGGGTCCCATTACAAAACATGTATACTTTCCCAGGCCTTGCCAGTCAGGGGTCTCCAAACCCCACATTTTTCAGGGACTTTATTCTGTCAGGCCTAAAGACAGAAAGCTGAACTCAGATTTCTCCCTTAATCTGTCCTTCTCTCAACCTCGTTCAGTACAGTGAATATGGATGTTTAAAAATATTGTCAGCCAAGTATGAAATGAAAACACGACTCTCCTTCTGCTGAGGTGTAAAACACAGGTGTTAGCTCATCGTGCGTAGGCATGAAACAGGAAGTCAGACGTGCTGGAACAGGACCGTGTGAATATGGTGCTCTGCCCCTTTAAGAGAGGATGTAGCTTCAGCGCGATTCACCTTGACACACCTATGTTATTCAGAAGGCAAGTGTATGGGAGGCGGGTTGGGGTGTGTGTGTGTGTGTGTGTGTGTGTGGTGTGTGTGTAGAGGGGTGGGGTGGATGAGGTAGGATATTGGCTCAGAGCGAGAGAGGGAAGAGGGAGACTTGGCACCGTGGAACACAGCCAACATTTAGCCGTTGCTCTCTCCCGAAGCATGAGTGTAGAATTTCACCAAAAGGTACACTGGCTATTCTGCTAATCCCATTGTCCCACCACGTTGAAAAAAAAAACACCAGCTGAGAAGCAATTCTGTCTGGAGGCTACATCAATTCTGCTTTTGAGGGACAGGGGGCATGGTCTGAAAACAGATAAAGAGGTCCAGAAAAACAGTCACTGTCATTTAAAATGATATGGTAAATATTTGCACTAATTTGACACAAACATGCCTTTTTTATCATTGGTGCCAATTCATCCACAGGTTACATGTAATTCTCTGTATTTTTTTAACTGCAATGCATGCATTGCATGATATATGTGCAACTATGATTACATTTATGTTCAAAATGCAATTTTATTTTACGGCAACAAACATTTTCTCTTTCAGAGATAATAAAGTCGCTGGAACTGAATCAGTGGTTTATGGTGAGGAAGATGTTTGTTTTATTACCCAAGAGTCATAGGTTAGTTTCTCCCAGGTGGAACACCCTTGAGAAAGGTGCTAAACCTGCTCCCAAAGCACAGCATGGCAAAATATCTGAATACGATGCCCCTGAGACAGGTTAATGTAATTGTGCAACATGGGACCAGACTCATACTGCAGGAGTATGCCTGTGTTAGCTGTGGATAAGAGAAGGAGGTTTTTGGATCTGTACCCTCACCATCCAGGAATAACATTCTCCTAAGACATTAATTTACATTCGCAGGCGCACACATGCACTGTCTGTCCACATTTAATTTGTTGTGTGTCACTGGGCCATTATGATGCGCAGTGTATAGCCCGCGGTACACTGTGTCGTTGTGTAACCGTAGCCGTCATACTGCGCGGTAAGCGGCAATCATGTTGATCCGCATGTGAGTGCAAGAGGGTGAGTGAGTGAGAGAGTGAGGGAGGGAGGCGGGAGGGAGCGAGAAGGAGAGAGGAGAGCAAGAGGGGGGCGTGAATTAGCCTTTCGTTCGTCTGGCAACGGGAGGAGAGAGGCAGTAACTAAAATATTATG
>CM040752.1:32676085-32681085 GCA_022829145.1 Albula goreensis
ATATCCAAAGTCAATGTTTTGCTTCCCTGTAAGTTTCCAGTTAGTCATTCCTTGGTGACTGAACGGAGTGAAAATAAGTTGATGGGAGTGTTTCTTTTTTTTGTTGCAAATGATCAGATAAAGGGCATAATAACACAGAAACAGAAGATTAAGAGGACCTGTTCTTAATGATCTGTGCAGCTGAAATGATGGGTGGGTCAAGAGTCAAGAGTGAGTCAATGTCCACCCCCTTTTCTAGCGTGTAGCTTGAACAAGGCTGAGCTGAAGCCAAAACATGCTGACTTGGTGTAGTGTGATTGGCTAGTTATGGTAGAATCTTTTTGTGATGCTGCATTTGTGACATCACACTGAGTGCTGGCATTGCCAATAACAATGAAACTAGAACACATTTTACTTGCATACTTGTTACTTGGACCTCTCACTGTTTGGCAAGATGTACGTTCTCAGCACCAACATGATTGGAAGTGATGTAGTTATACAGATTGCCAACTTTGCCCAAAGCTGGTCTGTCTGTAAGTTGGCCCGCAGCAGAAACGCTTACGGGGTGAACCAGCAAGGCACAGAGCAGCAAATATAAGCGCACGCCTGGAACCCGATCGACGCAGCCCGGCCTGCGCCCCCAGCTCTACAGGGTTAAAAGGGGCAGTGTGTAGCCTGAGCAGGGGCTGCAGTTAGTTGTAAACGTAGCCACAGCTCCTCTGGGCCTGCCGAATAAAGGAGTGATTGTGAGGGGATAACGGCAGCAGGGGCCGGACCGCGCCAGCTCACCCATCCGCACTGCCTGTATCTCCCCGTATCCCCGGAGGCAGATTTCGGTTAAAAATAGACCCCATAACTGCCCTCTCGAGCACTTACAGCGCATAACCTCACATTCACAAATCAACGTACAGAGGGACTCTGAAACACACACACACGCAGACACACACTTATACATACACAAACATACACAAAGACACCACACACACACTCACACACACACACACACTTATACATACACAAACAAAGACACCACACACACACTCACACACACACAATCACACAAACACTTATACATACACTTACACAAACATACAGATCTATACACATATGTAAACATACATAAATACACCCCACACACACACACACACACACACACAACACAAACACACATACACACACACACACACACACAAACACATACACACACAAACACACACACAATCACACAAACGCTTATACATGCTCACACACATAAACATAGACCTTCACATGTCCAAACACACCGACTCTACACACACACGCTCACATCATATTTATGCTTATTCATACAGATGCATTACATTACTGAGCGCTATAACTGACACTGATTAAATTAGATCTGGCTACTGACTCAAACGGTCCTTTTGTTTGATGAAAAGGCATTTGGCTGAGGGCCATTCTGCCATGCTTGCGTGGTGTCGTAGTCTCTGCCGGGAGAACCTCTTTGGGGATTTCTGAACCCCTATTAACTGTGAGGTCAGCCCTCTCTGACACATGTGCAACCATGTCCACCTACACACACACACACACACACACACGCACACTCATACTTACTCACACTTGTACCGAAACTCTGTCACACCGACAAGTGTAAGCTTGCTTAGTTTTGGAGACTCACTGTCTCAGGTCTCCCTCCCTCTCTGTCCACCGACATATCTGCCCCTATATCTCTTCCTCCTCTTCTTATCTCACCATCTGTATATCTCTCAAGACACCTTATCACTTCTTCTTCTTGCTCTTCCAAATCTCAAATGCAGGCATGTTGACTGAAAGACAGAAGGAAAAAGAAAAGGAAGGGCATAAGAAACAAATCGGGACGGTGTGGTGAATTGGATGTTAGAGATTAAGTCTGGATGGGTTTGCGTTTTTAGACCGTTTTAGACCAAGAGATGGAAAGGGCAGTGAATTGAAATGTCCAGATTTAGACGAGTGTCACCCAATACAGACATGCAGATATTTAGCACAGAGCGCTTGCAGCTGTGCGTCTCTATATCAGGCCTTGTCTCTGTTCTTCTCTCATCCTCCACTTTGCCGCAAAATGAGACGACAGGAACAGCTGGGCCATCGCATGGAGTGTTTAAGATTACTGTGGAATAGAGCACAGTTCACCCCAGATATGGTATTAAGTGCACACACTCAGCCTACACAAACACACACACACACACACATACACAAATACACAGCACATACTGCATCCACTCTCAGTCACACACTCACAAACACGCACGCGTGCACACACACACAGCGCATACCACATGCACACTCAGTCACACACTTACAAACATACACACAACACATTCCGCATACACATTTAGTCACACACTCACAAACGCACACACACAGAGCATACCGCATACACACTCAGTCACACACACACAAACACACACACTCACTGACACGCTCATTATCATCATCATGCGTGTGTTCTGCTTTGACACGGACCGCCCCTGACTCGGTCCTCTGAGACGTACCCATCCTCGGTCACGCTTATTGATGGACCCTCTGCCGGACCCATGGGAGTGGCCTTTGGATATGAGGGGATACCACGTCTGGAATTAAAGGGGACACACTTAAAATTTCTAGACTGGGAAAACAGACAAAGGGGCCGGCCGTGCGCTGTCTGCTTTCATTCCGTCACATGGAGGTCTAACAGCTCCAGAAGTGCCACGCTACGTTATCGATGCTTATTAAATCGTTCGCTGCACAAGCATCATCTCTTTCTGTCTGAGAGACACTGCCAGGAAATAACCAAGGAGATAAGCAGATCCATCGCTCTGTGCTCGATGGCTAAGGTCTCTCTGTGTATCAGCTTTTGTGCCTTTGGTTTCATGTTTTTCACTTCAAGGTGAAATATGAGGTTGTCCTCTCCTCTTCTGCATGTTTCACATCTATCTTTATGTTTGAATTTGTCTCTGTTTTGTGCTGGCAGCTATCCCTCCCTCCTCCTGCTCCTGTGATAACTGGCTGACAGGGAGAGCAGCTGGGAGGCCTGTTAGCATCAGCGCTCATATCTCAGCAGCTATTTCTCTGTAATCTGTAAGCCTGTGAGCATTCCTGCCCGGGTGCGCATCGTTCTGTCTGACAAGTTTTCAGTGTAAGGAGATCACAGATTCAGTGTTTTCTTGTGTGTGCTATGCGTCCTGACTAAATTATGTGTTTGATCTTTGACACAGTGTTTAGAGAGTATCTATGTGGAGAGAACGGAGTGTGTATGTGTGTGTGTTTGTGTGCGTGCGTGTGTGCACTATTTGTATGTGTGGGTATATGACCGTGTGTGTGTATGCATGTGTGAATGTATGACTGTTTGTGTACTGTTTGTATATATGTGTTCATGTGTGGGTGTACATGTGCTGTGTGTGTATGTGTGTGAGTATGTGTCCATGCATCTATGAGTATATGTGTGCACTGTGTGTGTATGGCTATATGTGTGGTATAAGTGTGCATGTGTGTATGAGAGTATGTGAGCTGTAGGTGAGTACGTGTGCACTCTGTGAACCGTGCCGGTTCTCTGTGCGTGCGTGAATGCGTGTGTGTGTGTGTGTGTGTTTGTTTTTGCAGAGTGACTCACTGTAACTGAACACCGTTCCTCTCCACCCCAGTGTTCTGCCGCTCGGCTCTCTGGGGAGGGAGACTTCAGACTCGCCCTCTGAGATGCCTGACTCAGCACTGCCATAAACAGCCCTACATTTAGACCTGCCGTCTATGTTCTTTCCCTCCGCTGCCTCCCTCTCTCTCTCTCTCTGTGCACCTCTGTATACTCCAGCCCTGGAGGGAGCTTTGGAAAGTCTGCTCTGCTGGGCTGTTGCATAATCGTTCCCAAATCGTACTGGAATTTTTTTCCCGGAGTCTGAACATCACTCTGTTTTATCGACGGCCGTTTCCTGGAATTGCTTTCTCAAGGTGCCGGCGTGTTTGACTGGATTAATAGTGTGAAATTTTCCTCCGAGCAGGCTGTATATTCTGTGCTGTGGAGCACTGTGGTCTGCTCTTGCGCTGAACAGCAGGTAGGCAGTCACCCTTGAATACGGAAAGCAACACCTTATTGATGTTGTTCTAGACCACACCTCAGTTCAAATTCTGTCCCTCTGTATAGGAAAGTCAAATAGCTTGTTCAGCAGTGCACCATCTAGCCAACAAACAGAAAATAACTTTGCACGCAGGTCTTAAGTCTTACTGCATCATGCACCTTGTTATTAATTAAATCAAGAGCACATGGGCTGACTATGGTACCTGCACCAGCAAGAATCATGATTGGCACTCACCTGATCACTACCTCAGTTTACGCTGCCCCATGGCCTCTCGAGAGGTTTGTCCAGCCAGTGCACTAACCATTAGCTCTTAGCCCCTAGCCCAGTGTTGTACCCATGGTCTAAAATCAAATCCTGAGTCACCCTACCACTGTAAACCATGGCCTGGAGCCCCACAGAGGATGCAAAAAAAAAAATTCACAATGCAAAAAATGAAATCTTAGCGAGCCAAAAAAACAGATGAGCCCTAAAATTTTTCCTCTTTTGAGATAATTTGGCTGGCCCAGAAATGTGGTTATAAGAGCTGGCTGTGAGAAAATATTAAGTCTCGTCTTGTCTCAATCCATTGTCAGAAACCTGAGATGGATTCATGCTTGATTCAATTATCAATTAAGATCTATTGTCTATTTTCAAGATTTTTTGGCTTGTTAAGATTAGATTTTTTCAGTGCATAAGATTGTTTATTTGATATTTTTTTGCTTTCCACATTTTTTTGCATCACAGGGAGTCCTGTGGCTGATGAGTGGGTCGGCACTCTGCTGGTGCTGACTGTGCATGCAGTGCACAGCCCTATCCCTATCCCCAGCCGTGCCTCTCAGCTCAGGCCACACACTGGAGAGAGGTGGTGGCTGGCAGGCACACACTCTGGAGGACACACACACACATTTCTATGCCATCCTGAAACATGGGAAGATGTGGCAGGGATGAGATAAGCCCACATTTTTAACACTGTGT
>CM040752.1:32688585-32933585 GCA_022829145.1 Albula goreensis
CTACAGATATGAGTTGACTGCCTTACCTTGCAGAGGAAACAGGTTTATTAGGACCTAAGAGGCCATTTTGCAACAAAGAAGCATGCCGAAATGTCATTTATCTGATGAAGCTATTCTTAGCGCCTTGAAATGTCGTTTTAAGACTTCAGACTACCCAGAATGGGCTTAATCGCTTCAGTATGTTTCAGATATTCTTTAATGTCTTCCACATCTGAAAAAGGTTCATGTGCCGGGTACTTAAAATCGCACAGACATGTTGTTTTGTTTAGCAAATGACTTCACTGATGAGCAGATTTTAAGGGTGATGTGAAAATGGGTGAAAGTCATGCTGCCGTGGCGACGGCTAGCATGCAGACAGCATCGTGCGTGCCGAGTAATCTGTTAAGTGTGGGCAGCAGAACTCAGTGTCCGGTTAAAGACTGGAGACCCCACGCTGGGAGATTGCAATGTCTTATGTGCGATTTGACGCTCTGGATTGGGGTGTTGGTGAAGAAGAAAGAAGCGGAAAGAAAACAGAATTAAGGGGATAGAGAAAAGTACAAAGGGAAAAAACTTAAGTAAAACTGACAGTGGTGGAGGGAATGATGGGGGGAAAATGTCTTCCTAATGGAGGTGTAATTACTGTTGTTTGGTTTATGGGTCTTGAGTTTAATTTCTATTTATATTTAGCCCCATTTAAAAGATTAGACTTGTAAAAACCTTGGCAACGATGAGACACTTCTATAAATCCAGGCAGTCTTGTTTTGTGTGTATGTGTATGTGTTTGTGTCTGTTTGTGTTTGAGGGAGAGTGGAGCCATTTGCTTCTCAGCAAGTAGTTTTTGTCATAATGTGTTCATGCAAGCAGACACACATGACTAAATTCTTTTTTTATGTCCACATTTCATAAACATATTACAAAAGGACATACATTTTTCAGATGCATGATGTTAGGACTTGACATATCATACACAATAGTACAGCAATAAGTATAACAGTTGCATATAAAAAACACATTTTCAGCTTCCAGTCAAGGAAAGTGAAAGCAGCGCCTCCTCCACATAGAGCATGTGTGCCTTTGTGCTTGAGGGAAAGTGGAGCCGTTTGCTTCTCAGCAAGTTGTTTTTGTTCTCGTCTGTTCACGCAAACAGACACTGACACACGCGTGCACACACACCTGCACACATGCACAGACACAAACTGGATTTTCCTTTGAGCTTATGGAATCAGTGCAGCAATAGCTTATCCAGAAATACCGAACACTCTCCAGAAATCTACTACAGGCTAATAATACGTACTCATTTAGGCCAGATTACAACCCCAATTAGTTAAGCTGCTGCATTTCTCTCTATGGGAAAATGTTACAAAAAAAAATATATTTTTGGTACCATATGAAATCCATAGCTTATTGTATGGTGAGTTAGGTAGGATCTAATGACAGCAGTCCTCAGGAAATGATAAATCCTGTAAACCCTCTTCACTGGTGTGAAGCGCCCCCTGGTGTTACAAAGGATGCATTGCAGGTTTGTCAGTGCACAATTAATGAGAGGAGAAAGATGTTTTAAAACTGATATTTTCATGCACCATTTCAAAGTTACATATCATAGACTTTTGTGACATTGCCTATTGATCCTTAGAAAACAGAAATATTCTGATGAATAACAGTGAATTTCTTCCAAACAGCTGCAATAAGTATGCTTAATAAGGTTCGTGCCTGAGACCTGGTGCATGTATTCATATAGTACATAAATAAACAGTTGGGTTGTTAGACTGACTTCACCTTCTTTCGAGATTGTAACCCCATAACCTTTTCCCAGGGTGATTGAATGTGTGTTTTTTTGACTCGTGAAATATACAGTGGGGTCCTAAAGTCTGAGACCACTTATGGAAGTGCTTCTATATTGCATTCTTTTATAATTTAACACAACATTTTTTCAGTATAAATTACATAAACAACTTGAGGGAAAAGTTGAATCTTTGAAAAATGTACATGAATGTCAGAATGTCTTAGTTTTTGGTATGTCCCCCTTTTGCTTTAATTACAGGGTGCACTGGAGCTGGCATGGACTCCACAAGTTTGTGTGAATCCTGATGATCCATGTTATCCCATGGGCTTTAAGTGCACAAAACTTTATTGGCCTTTATTTCCAGGTTTACATGAAAAAAAAATTCCAGTGTAGTCTTAGACTTTTGGACACTTCTGTATAGTAGTTTAATGGATGCATGAATGCTTATACCGCTGGATGGGTGAATAAACATGCAGACTCAGAGCAGCGAATCAGAAGCTCTCTCTGTGTCCCTGTCCGTTTTGCAGAGCGGATCACCAGGCCGGGCCCCACTCCCATCCTGAAGGTCGCCCACGGCTTTGGAGAGGGATCCGTGGGGAAGAACACGTCGGTCTCAGTACGACACCCCCCCGAGTCCTTCGTTCCCGTTGCCACCCCGGCCCCCAGCCCCAGGGATCCCTGTGAATCCGGGTTGGGCCCCTGCGTGGGGCCCTCGGCCCCCAACGGGACAGCCTTGGTCTGGGGGGACCTCCGCCGGACTCTGTCCTTCGCATGGGAGCTGCACGTCTATGGTACAGCGGGGCTCTTCCTGCTGCTGGCGGGCGGGGCCCTGCTGGGGCTGCTGCTGTCCCCGGGGCTGCACTGCCCCCACCGGGGCTGCCTGGCTCTGGCCAACGCCCTGCTGCTGCTGGCCGGGGCGCTGCGGGCCGCCCACTTCTTCATCGACCCCTACGGCTCCCGAGGCATCCTGCCCCACTCGGGGGTGGCGGCCCTGTACAACCTGCCGCTGGCCATGCTGCTCTGGGCCCAGGCGGTGCTGGGGCTGCTGGCGCTGAAGGGGGCGGGGATGGTGCTGCTGCCGCCGGGCCTGCAGCGCCTCCCCCTGGCCGCCGTGCTGGCGGTGCTGCACTGCACGCTGATGCTGGCGGCCGACCTGCTGTCCCCGGCGCTGTCCCCGGCCGTGCTGGTGGTGGTCCAGACCCTGTCCCTCTCCTGGGGTCTGGGCCTCTGCCTGGGGTACCTGTTCTACGCCTTCCCGCGTCTTCGCCGCCCTCCGCCGCCCCCAAACTCGGAGGACCATGTGCCCCGCGAGGACTGGCAGGGGGCCCAGCGGGCGGGCCGGGTGCTGGGGAGGGTACTGGCTGTGTGCGCGTGTCTGGGGGCGGTCTGCTGCGGGCTCCACGTCCACGCCACCCTGTGGCTGTACGGGCTGCTGGGTGACTGGCGGCGCTTCAGCTGGGGCTGGTGGCTGGTGCAGTTCTGGGCCAGGCTGCTGGAGCTGGCATGGGCCTTCTCACTGCTGCTGCTGGCCTCCTGGGTGTTCTGGAGGCCCAGGGGCCGCAGGGGGGACATGGGCCTGACCGAGGGGCGGATGGGGGCGGACCTGCCTTCCTCCTCCTCTTCCTCCACCTCCATGCAGAGGCACACCTGCTGGGCCAAGATCGTCCAGAGCCTACGTGGCCGGCCGTGCCGGAAATCGGAAAGCAACGGCATTGGGGGAGGGGGTGCGGGGGAGCTCCCCAACAACTGGGCGGGGCAGGAGCGGCCGGGCGCCGACATCAGCAAGAGCCTGATCCGAAACCGCGACCCGCCCGCCGCCGCCTCGCGCGGCGCCAAGGAGAGCAACCGCGGACGGAACCAGAAGGGCAGCGGGGGGACGGGGAGCGGCTCCATGGGGTCCCTGCTCAGGCTGCAGTCTCTGGGCCGGCCCCCGCAGCGCTCCCTCAGCTCCAGCCTGGAGCGCGCCAAGGAGTGGGCCCTGGAGAAGGAGTCCGTCCTTTCCCTCAACGACTTCGACCTGCGGCCCCCCTCCCCCATCGACCTGAGCCGCAGCATCGACGAGGCTCTGCACAGGGAGCATTTGCTGCGGGGGGGCAGCCTCTTCAGGCCCCTGGCCAGGCCTTCTTCGCCCCCCTCCCCGGGGCCGCGCGGCCCCCCGCTGTCCTCTTGGCCCCGACGCAGCAGCGACCCCCAGATCAACTTGTCGGACAGCGCAAGCAGCCTGTCCCAGCGACACTCAGACAGGACCGATGAGTCAGCCGCTCCACCAGGGGCAGCGCAGCTGGCAAACAGGTGACTGCTCCTGCTACACCCACTCATCTGGGCTGTAGGCTGGCCCAGACAGCAACATTAGCATTCCCTCCTCTGTCTCGTGCCCCACCTCCCTTCGCCCTGCCCGATCCCCAATCCCTCTGTTCACCACCGGTGGGGAGGACACCAAACCGTTCTTGACGCCGGACTCGGAGACCGAAGTCGCAGCGCAGGGTGTGGAAAAGGGACCCGGAAGCAGCTTCCTGGAGGTCAGCCGGCAGGAGGATTCCGCCAGTGTGAGCAGTGACATCATTGACCTCTGAACCCTCGGCTGTGACATCATCACCATTCCAACCCTGCCAACCAGGGTGACATCTTACAAACAAAACATGAGCTCAGAAAGACTCGAAACACAAAAAAAGATTAAATATGGACTGTAAGACAGCCAGACAAAGGAAATACATAAAAGGGCACACGCATCAACTCCTTCAAGGTATTTAAGGGTTTGCTTAATATTCGGAACCAGATCATTCCTCCAGCATTGTTCATATATGCGGTAATTAGCCTCACAGACTTCCTGCTGTTGGTTCAGTGCTTTGGGTTGCCTAGACACCAGCCTGGGGGTTCACACTTTTGCAGAGCTTTGCATATGCAGGACTGACTGTCCCAGGCCATGGCTTGGCCATTTCCCACCTACACCAAGGGCCCCACATCCAATGGACTGATTTCATGCCCTTTAAAGACCCTGTTAATCCCATGGAGAGCTATGAGCTTCAGCTATGATTTAACGGAGTGCAATACGAACCGACTGCATGTGGATTTCAACCATTTAATCCAAGAGGAAGCTTGTGGCTCTTTGATGATTCTGAGACAAGTCGGGTTAAGTTCCTCATAGCCGTGGAGCACTCCTGTCTCTCCTGTAGTCTGTATTATTTACATTGTGTCAAGGGGTGAGTTCAAGTGTATGATATGGAAGCCTTCAGGTGTGCTAATAAGCAGCTCCTGTGTTCCTGCGTAGAGCCCAGTGCAAGTCTGTGTGTGTGTGTGTGTGTGTGGAGCTCTATGTGCAAGTGTGTGTGTGTGGAGCTCTGTGTGACGCAGTGGCACTTCGCCCCTGTGTTCAACTCACACAGGTGTAGAGTACGCCACACTTCATGGAAGTGGAAAATAAAGTTAGTGCTTCTTCCCTGATTCCGTCCTGAAGACTGGGAAAAATTAATATTGAGAAAATGAACATATTATATATACATATATGCACATGTATGTATTTATATAAGAGGTAGACAAAAAATTGAAACACCAAGTAATGTATAAATATTTATTAGCTACGTACACATTGGGTCACCCTTTTGCCTTCAGAAGCCTCAGTCTCACTTGGAATGCTCGTGTACAAGATTCAGCTGTGTCTAGTGGGATATCAGACTGTTTTTCAAGGAGGAAAACCTCTGGTTCTTTAAAAGACGAAGACATCAACTTTCCATAATGGTTCAATGATGTTTAGATATGGTGATTATTCTTTCTGGAGTCCATGAGAACACTCTTGCAGCCATTCAGCAGAGTTTATGGGAGCATTATGGGATGGAATATGGGAATGGCTGAAGGAAGTGATTTTTGCTCCGTAAGGTGCACTTGGTCCATCACCGTGATGATCTGTCATATTAGTATGTAAACGCACATATTAGTGTTGATTTTAAAACTTCCTCTATAGAAGAAACAAAGTGGCTGTTAGTACCAATATTAATAGAAAACACATTTCAAAATACAAGTACATTTTCATCTGGTGTTTCCATTATTTTTGTCTGCTCCTTGTATATAAATAAATAAATGTGTGTGTGTGTCTGTGTGTGCATGTGTGTATGTATGTACGTACTGTCTAGAGGACCTTGTAACCTTTGTTTGAGTGCATCATATGGATGTCTTTTTTTGTTTTTTTAAACAATGAGTTATTTGGTTTTATTTTTGTGGCTTAGCAGTATTTGAACTGACAGGCTCTTCCTTTTAAATGTGATATTCATTCATTTCAAATGTATAGTGCCATACGTGATGGTTACCTTTGGTGGCTGTCACGGTGTAATTTTTTGAGATGGAATGGGGACAGTGACGCCATTGTCGTCCATGCTCGGAATCTAAAGCCGCGGGGCTGCAGTCTTTCTACGCTCAGGGGTTTTGAGATTCCCCCTCCTCTCCTTTGAAATACCAGGACTGTTTTTGCCTCCTCCCGGTGTGTGACAGACACAGCCAACGCACCTTTTGGCAGGTCCGTGAAACACACGTCGGTTGACACACAGGGAGCAGGTAAACACCACGCGGAGAAACTGTCAATCTGTCAGCCTACACAGACATTGCCACTTGTTGTCACCATGGCAGCATAGGTGCTACAACATCGACGCATCATAACGTTTCTTTACATCGTGAATAAGAGGCGGTGACTTCTCTGTTTTCAGCCAGAATTCTCACAGTGCATTCCACATTTTTCCTGGTTAATCAAACACAAAATAATCACTACCATAAACATTGTTAGCATGTAGTCTTTAACATTACTGCTTTAAGCATCCAACAGAAATAATATCAGGAAGGAAGTAACATTCTATTCAACAATGACATAGTAATAGTTCTTAATTAGCGCTCTGTATTTACAGGATACTGCATATCAGCATACATACACAGCTATAAGAGATTTAGCGACATAACATTTGGAGGGGAAGAAGCAAGAGAAGAATTACAGGGTCAAAACTGGAATTGTAGTTAGCTGTCTCCCATTATTGGTATATTAAATGCTGTCGGTTAATGAAAAAAAACTCTTTTATACAGGTGTACAAGTGAAATCAACATGGAGAGAGATCACAAAGTTTGCACATAAAAGCACTTTGTGCTTGTGAACAAACAGTTGAAGGATTCTAAAACTATTTTGCTATGTAATCATGGCATTTATAACAATTATGCATCTATAATTGCATATATTGTATATAATTATGACAAATCTTACTATTGTACTTTATAATACACTACAGCCCAAAGTGAAAATATTTTTAATAATGGAAGAAAAAGAAAAAAGGCAATAAGATATACTTATACTATTGTGTAAAATACTGTTATTTTTGACAAATCTGAAAGTATGAATATACTCTAAAAAAGAACAAACAATTATTTGCTGTGAATGACAATCTTGGGCAGCCGCTGCTCACTGTCTTTCCTGTTTTCAGTGTTTTTGTATTGAGAAGTGTATGAAAATATCGGGGGAACCACTGTGTTCCTGGTTTCCAGTAAAGTGTGTATTATATTACACCTGCGCACCTGGTGTCTGTAACGTGGGTATGACCCCAGGTGGACAGGTAAGGTACATGTGCTGTGGAAGTAATCGGACACGCTAAATGTTTACATTCTGTGTCAGACTACATCAAACCTGCATGCATTTGTATTAACAAGCCACAGCTGCCCTGAAAGAAGTAATCTGAAGTGAAAACATCTGATCCAGTGGTGGCCGGTGAACTCAAAACAGGGGAGAAACAAACTTTACCTTTATACCCATCAGTATATCCAACCTGTTCCCACTTATCCTCCTTGATTATCAATCAAACAAGTAATTCACAGAGTAGCCTAATCAACAACAATTAATGTAATTAGATTAAAACATCCATGGACATAACAAACGTAACACGAGTTTGCAAAGAACAGCAATTCTATTACAAAATGAAATTGGTAACCAGTTACTCTATTTCTGTCAGCTGATGTTGATTACTTTGTGAATAAATTGATTTATTGTTCATCAAGGAGGATGAATGGGAACAGGTTGAAAGTAATGATAGGTTTAAAGGGAAAGTTTGTTCCTCCCGTTTCGAGCTCACCAGCTGCCAATGATCTGATCTGATCTGGTTTCCTCCTTGAATTGACATCAGGTGGTCTTCTCTTTCTGAACTGGTGGGGCTTGCGTGGCCATTCCCCCGTGACATGGAGTGCCAGGATCCGTCGTATTGTGAACATGAGACACTGACCCCTCTCCTGTTTAAGGTGTCTTTGCTGTCTCCCTCCAGTGCTGTCGCCTTTGTAGCCCTGTGGGAGTCATTTTTATCGCTCCGTTACTGTGGCGACGGAGGTTGCTATCTACCGTTAGCCGTAGAGATCGTGACAACGCCACTCCTTCCGTCCAGACCGCTGTGCGCGTGCAGTACTGTGACGCATCTTCCTCGTCGCTCTGTGGAGGTCCGGACCTGAGGACTCTCTTATTCCGTCTCCCAGGACCTTGTGGTCCTTTTTCTCTCTCTCCTCTTCAGGTGTATTTTTGTGCATATCTGATTTCAAATAAAGATGTGGAATCTGAAACTCCAACAACTTATCTCCCTTCTTCAATGGATTTGCGATCACTGCATTCTTCTGCGTCAATACTTTAACTCATGTTTTCTTAAGGGTTTGCGCTAAAATATAGCAAAAAATTAAGTAATGCAAGAACCATTGTGTAGTCTATAGCTTAGTGTGAACATTTATTGAAATGTGGATGATCAATGATACATTTTAATATTATAAAATGCTATAAGTCTCATTTCAGTAACATACTGTATTAAATGAAGAACATTCAGAACACAAATGTCTTGCAAATCATAGTTTCACGCACACCTCAATATTGTCGGTTCAGGCCTGTTGTTGGCCTTCTGTGACCATGTTAAAGTTTTCTCTTCGCATTGTTAACATAACAGCATTTTAATCAGTATTCATTATTTTAAACACCAGGGCTTTACTTAAAAACAGCACAAAGAATTCATTGGTACATTTACAAAAATGTAAGTGAGTTACATTTGCAGTTGACTGACAAGTTTTGAGTGCAGCACCACCTGGACCAGATCACAGCTGGAGTTTTGGCATGGACCAGACTAAATCTCTGTCCGGAGGTGAAGTGTAGTATGTGTCATCTTCTTCTGGTACTCTTTGTCAAACTGTTCATTTTGAGACACGGTGAAGTGATTCTTCCAATCCCCAACCTTCCCTGATTGGTAGAAACAGAACAGATAAAAAGACAGAAAGAACAGGGAGGATTTGTATCTTTGGATTCACTTGCAACAGAAAAATCCATAATTCTATCCATATTTTCTTTTCATACTCCAACTTGGAACTCTCCCTGTCAACAAGGAGGAAAGAATGGGTCCCCTCTCCCTTATCTACCAACCTTTA
Organism: Albula goreensis; assembly: GCA_022829145.1. Taxonomy (NCBI): domain Eukaryota; kingdom Metazoa; phylum Chordata; class Actinopteri; order Albuliformes; family Albulidae; genus Albula; species Albula goreensis. The sequence continues at coordinate 32,697,764 of CM040752.1, forward strand.
CGCATGAATGGAGAAATCTTGAAGTCCATGACTTTGACAGTGGAGTAGTTTGTCATGCTGTTCTTCTTCATGGCATCAAACCCAACCCCTTCTATCACCTTACATCTCTCCTGCTCAGTCAGGGACAAGCCCAGGAACGAGCACACACGGTCCAGCTCACGGCCCATGTCCTGCAGGACACACACAGAAAAAAAATGTGTCCCAAAACAAACTATACACATTATATACTGTATGGGCTTCTATGCTGCTCTTTATTTTGATGTTGATGTTGTCAAATTTTTTTTAACTACTACAGCTTTTGTGTTGTCTCACCTCTTGAGCCAATAGAATCTGTATCTTAACATCTATGACTGGGGGCCTCTGTGTATTTTTCATGTAGCAAAACATTTGCAGGAAGCAGATGTTAGCCCTGTAACTGAGGTTTCAAACCCAAACCACACCAATGCTGGTTATGGTTTGAGATCCTCATTGGCGAGGCAACAATTGGCTCAGCCTTGCTTGGGAATTATTGGTGACAAGCTGGCTAAGTTATTTTGTCTTATCACCCTCTAGTGGCCACTCCTGGTTGGTTGCCTGCATGCCTGTCAATGCACAGCTGAGGATGTAGCTGACTTCTTCATCCCCTTCTTCATCCTTTGAGGACATAAGCAGCCTAAAACTGGTGCTGTGTCTGTGGTGTGGAAGGAAGTGGGGGCTGGTCAACACATGAATCAGATTAGTCATGTGTCATGGCACCCTCCTCCTGGGTTGGTGGGAGCAGGTTGCTGCAGTGGACTAAATAGTTCAACTTCTCCTCTAATAAAAAAAAAAAATACTACTATGACTGGGACTTTCACCACTGTAATGTTTACCTCTGCCAGATCTTCATACATCAGGTAGAGGATTTTGGGGTTGGTTTGCTTTTTCTCCCACCACCCTTTCACATGGTCATACCAGGAGCCAAAGACCACTGGGGAACCAAGGAGAGTTTGATCATTAGGGAAGCGTTGTACTACCCACTCCAAGCTCATATAATGACACAATCTCACTCAGTCTGTAAAGGCGCTTTGGAAAAAATGTAAGATGGGTTTAAGTCTTTTCTTGGATTATGATTGGTTAGGGTTCCTTGCAATAATGCCTCAGGAGCCAATAGACTCCCACTTCCCTGTGAGAGATGTGCCTCTTGACCAATCAGAGCTGGCCATTCAGGCACTGTGTGACCATAAGAGTTTGGAAAGAGTCACCTGTTTTCAGAATTTGCATTGTTAGAGTGTATTTAATGTAAACACAAAAGATTAGGTTCATGTAATTGGACTAACCCAAACATATCTGCATATTGTACTTCCAGACTCTCTCATTCTTTCATAGGTTTCCACTATACCTGACTTTGCATTAAAAATCTCATCGTATTTATTGCAAAGGGCAAGGGGTTCCCTGGTGTTCTGGCAAAGCTCTGGTACTGAATTGTCCACCATTTTGATTCGCTGAATCCTTCCCCCCTCTGCAGATCAGCTCATGAAAGATAAACAGTGTTGCACCAAAATGGCTGCCATCCATCACTCATATGGATGGTGCACATTTCCCTCTGTCACTGTACAGTGGTGAAGGTCCCTTGTGCTATGTAAATGCCATCCATTATGATTATGATCATTATGACTGCTCACGCCCACATTCCCACACTCACTGTTTCCCTCCTGGAATCTCTGCAGGAAACTGGGCCAGTCTCCCGGCTCTGGGTGCCCCATGTTCATGCGGGCAAAGTGAAAGAAGGACACAACACTGTCCTTAGCATTGCGGGCAACATAGATGATCTGTAGAGATAAGACGTGTATGTCACATAGACCCTCCTCCACTTTAAAGCACTTTATGATCATGAAAATATGATATATGTAATGAGAAAATGCACAAGAAACATTTTCTGGATCAATCAACAACATTGAGGACTAGTTGGAAGCACTTACTGGAAACCTCCTTCAAATAATATGTTCTTAAAAAAGCACTGGCAGTTTAAGCAAGGAAATTAAAGAGAGAATTAAAGAAAAGAAACACAAACAAATGTGTAGGCCAGAGAAGCACACTTATGACTGTTCTGATATTATGACAGTTTCAAGAGAAGTTATGAAGCAATGGAAGAGGAAAGTAGTACATACCCTACAGTTTTGTTCCCAGAAGGTTTTCGGCAGAAACTGCACTGGGAGATGGGTCTTAATCAGGCGTGGAGATAAGGGCATCTTGTCTGCTGCCTCTACACCTGTGTGGGGTGAAGTAGCATACAGCTCTCATTAAAACAAAAATGATATTCTGTGCAGAATATTTTCCTGCAAATCAAATATCCTTTTTGCCTATTGATTTAGGCCTATTTTAATATTGTGTGGAGGTGTTACCTGACTGTTATCTCTTCAGCTTTAGATTTAAGAGGTCAGGTAATCTTTAGTAAATGAAAGTTCAACAGTAGTACCCTTAATAAAACTAGAGGGCAATAGTTTATATTAAACTACAAACAGGCAGCTACATTACTGCTTTGGAAGTAAAACATGTGTCATATTCATTTCCATTGCTAATGGTGGCGTCTCTCTGACCTGAGGGCTGTCCTGGAGCGGTGAACTCCAGGAACGGGACTCTCTCAGAGATGGGCATGGTGGACCCACGCTCTGGAGAGGACTTCCCAAAATACAGGAGGTCCAGCATGTGAGACACCCAGGTTGTACCTGAGGGAGGTGGAGGGATGTAAATATGTACACATGTAAACTGTGCTGAAATGCGCAGATATCACATACAGAATCAGAATCACGTGCAAATGTAGACATCTGTTTGCAGGAATTTTCCGGTAGACATTTATCACCTCATTGAAGGCAGGCAGACATAATGAGAGAGATGAGCAGACTGACAGACCCGCTTTGGGATACGTCGCTATGACGATATCATCAGGTCTTGCTTGGAAGTTCTGCAGATTCTCCCAGTTGTCAGTGATATAATGAGTCAAGGACACTCCATGGAAATCAAACAGCTCTGGACGAGGGGCCAGTTCCATCTGAGAGACACACAAATTCACGATGCTGACATGATACTGACACTCTGATACTGATAATGACCATTCTGGAATCGACTTAAAATCCAGACTTTAGAATATAAGAATTAATTTACCTACATTCTAGAGAGTATCCAGCACTGAACGTTAACATTCCAGGGGTCTCTGTATCTACTACATGAGTTGGCAAGCTTTTCCAAGCATTGACAATTCTCTGTGTTAAACAGTGCGTAACTAAAGTCCTTGTATGTCCCTTCCCCAACTGACAAAACATGACCTGAAAAATGTTGTGTCACTCGGTGCAAAACCGAGAAAAGTCATACAGAATAAGTCCTCCTAGTGTCATTGCTTCTTTTAACTGACTCCAATTCATGAGTCCTGAATCGCACAACCGAGGTAACGCTGCGTTCGCGTGCTCCCCAGTATTTTTTTTTCTGTTGATATGACAGCATTACAGTTTGCGCATATTGCATCAAACTTCGACAGAGCTAACTATACATACGTCAACAAGGAACTTCTTTTCCAATCCTCACTTTTATGTACACATTGCTTGTAGTGAACACATATTCACCTAAAATGTAACAACAAAGAAAACACAACAGGTATCAGATATAGAGTTTCCCTTTTCCTTCAGATTAAATTTACTGGTTGAACTACTCTTGGTGAAAATACACACACTGAAATGAATCGTTCATGTAACATCGTAATAATATGAGACCATCGCTGGCTTACATTGTTCTTTCTCCTGTTTATTTACGAAGAAGGCTGAACAGTGTGAAGTTACCTCGAATTCGTTTCTGATATCACTCTTTCCCACGACTGACAAATGAAGTGACTGCGATCAGTGCCACTGTTCTTATGTAGCAATGCCGCCTAATATATGAGTAGTGCTTTTCTGTTGAGTCAATGATCAATTCGGGTTCAACTTTGGACAGAATTATGCGTTTGATCAAGCGGAGGACTATATCAGGACGTGGCCATTTATATCTAGGCATCTGAGCTGAAATATAACGTGGTGCAGAGGCGCAGATGCCCCCTCAGAGTCATCGGAGACCGTTTGCTCACAGCTTAGTCCCCCCCTAAATCAAAAAATCTCTCCCGCGCCGCTGACGTAGTGGTTGCTTGCTCTAACATACCAACCCGATCACACTGTGGTTCGGAACTCTCATACTACCGGAAAACATGTTTTGCAAAAACAATAGACGCTGACAGGATTGCGCTAAATAATGTTTAACATTTAACCAAATGATACTCAGAGAAATTTGCGAGATGGATTTAAATGGATTTCAGTTTTTAACCAAAAATGTGTGCATCTGCAAGACATTTATGTAGGTATGTGTTCTGACCGCCGAAGACGGCGAATGCACATATTCTCTCTCAACGTTCCATTTGTTCCTCGATCCTGGGGGATGAGAATGAGTTGTATTCCTGGGAATATAATTAATTCTTTAAAAATCTCCATGGATAATTATATGTGCAATCTGAATATTCAAACTCTTTACCTGCCCTTGAGTGGACTTGATGCTGACTTGACTTCAGTTAATACTGAAGTGTTGTTTTTAATGATTTGTGTTGAAATGTAGCAAAAGAGGAAAAGAAAATATACATATGTATTGTGTCAGGTAGACATAGTTTAGGGTGAACAATAAAGTAAATGTAGATAACAAGAGATACATTTTAGTACTTGGAAATGATCTAACAAGCTACAAATCACCATTAGATTAAATGAAAAAACAAAACATTAAATTATAGTCATTTAGCTGATAATTTTATCCAAAGCAATTTACAGTTGATTAGGCTAGCCAGGGGCCAATCCCCCTGGGAGCAATGTGGGGATAAGGGCCTTGCTCAAGGGCCCAACAGCAATGGTGTTCTTGCTGTGGCTGGACTGGGACTTGAACCGCCAACCTCAGGGTCCCAAAAATGGGTGAATATGGAGTATTAGACTTTCTTATTAATCTGAATCATACTTGTACCTCAGTGTTGTCACTCCCAGTCTGGTGTGAACCTTCTCAATCTATAACTGGTAACCATATCATTTAGCTGTGTATCTCAGTGCAGTTTTGACATACCACAGATTTGTAACAACTGTTTATTATGTAAAACAACAGAGCATCACTGTCAACCTGAGGTAGAAACACTCAGAGATATTTTCACTAAATTACAAGTGAAGTTACATTAGCAGTTGGCCGTCAGGTCTTTGTGTAGCACCACTTGAACCACATCACAGCTGGAGTTTTGGCTGATGGCCGCAAGACTAAATCTCTGTCCGGAAGCGAAGTGTAGTATGTGTCATCTTCTTCTGGTACTCTTTGTCAAACTGTTCATTTTGAGACACGGTGAAGTGATTCTTCCAATCCCCAACCTTCCCTGATTGGTAGAAACAGAATAGATATTAAGAAAGGGACTTACTAGTGTGGATTTATTTTTGAATGACATTTACCCACATTCTCTTCATACACTAACTGGGAATGCTCTCAGTGAAAAAGGAGGAGAGAATGGGTCCCCTCTCCTTTATCTACCAACCTTTACGCATGAATGGAGAGATCTTGAAGTCCATGACTTTGATTGTGGAGTAGTTTGTCATGCTGTTCTTCTTCATGGCATCAAACCCAACCCCTTCTATCACCTTACATCTCTCCTCCTCAGTCAGGGACAAGCCCAGGAACGAGCACACACGGTCCAGCTCACGGCCCATGTCCTGCAGGACACACAAAAATAAGTCCCAAACCTATATACATCCAGTGCTGCATGTAAATTTGGTAATTCTGCTATGTGTTTTGATCTTAGGATCTATAATATTGCTTATGTCTTGATTGCTACACAACTATTGAATAAATACAGGCCTTATCCCTCAAGTGTTAATGACGGGATCTGCTGGCTAATTTTCCCCTTATGTCTGATAAATCTTACCTCTGCCAGATCTTCATACATCAGGTAGAGGATTTTGGGGTTGGCTTGCTTTTTCTCCCACCACCCTTTCACGTGGTCATACCAGGAGCCGAAGACCACTGGGGAACCAAGGAGGAGAGGTTGGTCATTAATCAGCTCCTTATTGTATAGCTGTCTGTATCTCATACAGGGACACAATCTCACTCAGTCTATAAAAACGACCCCCTCCCCACCCCCCCCCCCGGGCCTTTCAGGGTTTAGGGCTTTTAGGGATCCTCAGATTGCTGCTGGTCAGGTCCACCCAAAAACTACCCTTTTGAAATAACATGCCAAAGATGCCCACAGGTTTCTAGTCCTTAGTCAGAGATGTGCCTGTTGTCCAATCAGTTCCTGCAATCCTGTTTTGTAGGTATTTAGCTGCTGCTTTTATTCAAAGTGGCTCACAGTTGGTTAGATTGACTAGGGGCCAGTCCACCCTTGGAGCAATATGGGGGTAAGGGCCTTACTCAGGGGCCCAACAGCTACACTGGGATTTGAACCACCAACCTTCTTTGTTGTGGTTGTGCCATGTGACCTGATGGGTGTGAAAATCACTGGTTTGAGGAGTTTTATTGTTGGCGTAGCTGTTGTGGGACCTTTTTTTATTTCCAAAGTAGGAAGAAAAAGAACAATAAAATGTAAATAAATAAATAAATAATGTAAATTCACAGCAAAATAAAAATGGTTAATTCTGTCAGTACTACCTGAGGTGTACTGTGGTAAATTAATTTCCCATGTTTGGATCAATAAAGTGTTACTACTACTGCTGCTATGACTACTACTACAATTATGACATCATAAACAAATCTCCCTCATTCTCCAGTCTCTACATTCCATAGCTCTCTCTCACTGCCATTCTTCAGATCCTGGATCAGCTGCTTGCTGGTTTGCCTACAGCATAACACCTGTAACATCTCCCAGAGCACCACCCCCCTTTCACTCTCCACTCTCCACTCTCAACTCCCCCCCACCCCACACTCACTCTTTCCTTCCTGGAATCTCTGCAGGAAACTGGGCCAGTCTCCAGGTTCCGGCTCCACCATGTTCATGCGGTCGAAGTGAAAGTAGGACACGGCGTTGTCCTTGGAGTTTCGGGCAACATAGATGATCTGTGGAGGATGGGAGTTGCAGACAGGTGTTTGGAATGGAGAGAAGGGGTTTCAGTTTCTGCTTTATTGCTCATCTTCAAAGACAGAATGAGTTACGATGTTACGACCCACACAAATGTGTGTATGGGGACAGAGTTACAGACCAGAAAGACAATTTGCAGAGATCAGGTAAAACATTCAAGATTAATTTCAGTTTGTCTGTGCATTTCATTTAATATAGCTAAACCAGTTTCAAGCATTGAACAACACATTTTCAAAACAGCACAGCTAGGAAGCTGTAATATAGAGAACAGCTGCAGTAAAACCAAAGTTCTGTTTATAAGTTTAATTAAAAGACCAGATATATGGTGGAGTAAGGGGAGAATCAAACCATACGTACCCTACACTTCTGTTCCCAGAAGGATTTGGGCAGGAACTGAACTGGAAAGTGTGTTTTAATCAGGCGAGGAGATGACGTCATGCTTTCAGCTACTTCTACACCTGTGTGTGGAAAGGTAGCGTACACCGGTCAATAAAAATGTCATATTATGTGTGGAACGTTCATATTTTCCAGAATGAAGCCTAGTACTCCAGGACTACTCAACATGTTGAATAGAGATTGTAACCTGGCTGCAATCTGACTCCCACCTGAGACTATAAATGTGTCAAAGGCAGGTTTTCTTTGGTATAGGATAGCTTAGCAGGTGTACTCTTTCGGAGGGTTGTGTTTTTATGGAAGTGGTTTGTAACATGAGAGTAAATGTAGTCTTGAAGCAGTCTTTGCCAGCGCTTTTGTTGGGGGTTTTCCTGACCTGTGGGCAAACCTGGAACACAGAACTCCAGAAACGGGACTCTCTCAAAATGGGCATGGAGGACCCACGCTCTGGAGAGCACTTCCCAAAATACAGGAGGTCCAACATGTGAGACACCCAGGTTGTACCTGAGGGAGATGGAGGAGTGTAAATATAACCACATCGAAACAGTACCAAAATGCACAGGTAACAGACACAGCAGTGCAGTATCGTGGTTTAGGAACTGGTCTTCTTACTGAGTACTCCACAGGGTTGCAGGTTCAATGCCTAGTTAGGGTCCTGCTGTTTTTACCCTTGAGCAAGGCACTGAATCCAGATCGCTTCTGCCTTGACCACATGAATGGACAGTGTGTGGAAATTTAAATCCTGTATGTTGTTCTGCTAAATGCATAAATTTAAATATCACATGTGGAATCAGACACATGCAAATGACTGAAGTAGACATACATCAGTCCATCATAGACCCAGGCAGACAGAATGACAGAGATGAACAGATTGACACACCTGCTTTGGGATACGTCGCGATGACGATGTCATCAGGCTTTGCTTGGAAGTTCTGAACGTTCTCCCAGTTGTCAGTGAAGTAATGAATCATGGAAACACCATGGAACTCAAACAGCTCTGGACGAGGAGGCAGGTCCATCTGATGGAAACACAAGTTCAGAAAGACAAAATGATGATCACAACAGTCAAATACACTACATGAACAGTGGTACCTCATGACACTGAGAATTTCATACAGAAACTAAAAGACAGACTCCCTTTTGATAAATATAGCAAATAAATACAACCCTTTTTCCTATATATGAGATTCACACTAATCCTGTCCAGAACTAAGCCCCATCTTTTAACTCTGTTATCTCAGAGCAGTCCAAGAAGCGTATTTTATTTAAAATTAGCACATCCAAAGACTACAAAAGAGTTTTTGTAGGTTCTCAAGCAGTCAGCAACTAGTAGGCAAATGAAATATGCTGGAATAAATGTGTCCAATTAATTTTCAATATTCTTCCACTCTACCTTTTTGCAATTTTTTTCCCATAGAAAGAATTAATAAAACAAAATGCAACATTTTTATAGCTGTTTCTGAAGGAGAAATGAGTCTATCCTTGTTCAACAAAGTTTAAAAACATATACATACACACACTCACACACACACAGCACCTACTTCTTTTTGGTCTGCTTTGGCCATGCTGACTGTCTGGCTGTGAAATGAATCCCAGAGGCTGATCCACTCCTAGTGCAACCCAGGCTACACTGTACCTGGGACGTCATATAAATGTGATATAATGTCAAAACATATCTAACTCAAAGGCAATGTAAACACAGTGAGTGCAATGTTCACAATTCACCATCACCAGCCACAGCCCAGCAAATACTGAATCACAGCGAAGGCACTTTGGGAGGATCATGGGAAATTGCAGTCTCATGCACAGCACTGAAACCTGCCAACTGTTTGCAAGTGTCATCGGCAGGAAAGATAAGCATTCCACACAAACAGGACCCAGGTGCACGTTTCAGTGAGCAGGCTGCATAAAGGTCTGACAGGTATTCAAGGGCTACCTAATGTCACACACAGAATGCACAGGGGCAAGTGAAGAGGACTTTACAAAAGCAATCTTGAACTCCAACCAAAAACTCCTGACAGAGCCACTCAGACTCTGACCCCAGCGCTCAGCACTTCCAATGAGACCATTCACGGTGACTTGACTTTTCCGAGGAAACAAACGGCAGCCCATGGCAAAGTATAGAAGGTTATTTAGAGACTCCTGCCATGCAGCATGTGATCCCTCTCATGAAACCACTGTGACAGAGCCCTCAGGTGGGATGCATAGGATTGCATTACGTTACATTACAGAAGTTTAGCAGATGTTGTTATCCAGGGCGACTAACTGCACAATGTGAATAAGTCAGGGAGAAGAGTGCCAAAAGTGCCAGAAGTGATGACATAAAACAGGACTAGGACCTTCTAAAGAGTCTGTTGAAGAAAAATAAACTGCAAAAGCTGCAAAAAAACCCTGGCACAAATAGGTATAAACTAAGCAGAAGAGCTAGGGTGGGACAGAAGGCACACGTTGGTAATTTAGGCGTCAGTTGCACCACTACCATATCATCTTTACCTTCATAAAAAAAAAAAAAAAAAAATCCATGAAACAAATCCAAACTAAATATGTCATCAAAATTTAGAGGTGTGAAACAAGGGGTTAGTTGTCACATAAATCAGTGAAGGTTTGCTGTAGGTGGGGCTGACAACATAGTTTCAATGGGGCGTAGAAAAGACACCTGGCAGCATTCTTAATGCAAAGTTGCCGTGCAAAGTCCTGACTCACCGTGAGTCAGCCTTATCGTCCAGCTCCGCTGCGGTCAGTGGTGCTAAGGCTCACAGAACCCTCACCTGACAATTGCTACACTCCGTAAGGTTCCGTAAAAGTTCTTACTAAATATGCATTTCACCCACAGGTTCTCTGTAGAACTTATTCTGAGGGTTAATGAGAAGAACCCCTTAAAGATGTCTGTATCGAAGATGAACCTTCAAGGGTTCCCCCAGCAGGACACATGAAAGACCTTTGAAGGTTCAGGAAAGCACTTTTTTTTGCAAGAGTGCACAAGCTGAACAAACCCACCTAGGCATGCAAACAGGTTCACTCATTCACTTTGTTGTTCTGTACACTCAACACAGGCATACACATCAGCATTTGCGTGTATACATTATGCATTATACACTGTAATTATACACTGGAATGTGCATTATGTGGTAAATAATGTTGCATGATCACAACTAAAAAGAGGTGGGGGCAGGGCGGAGGAGGGGGAGGGTGGCTGTAGCGTAAACATAAATCTAGCCAGGCATATGATCTGTACATGTGTATAAGATCTGTCCATGGAAGCAGCCATGCCAGGCTCAGCTAAGTGCTCATCAGACAGGCAACACAGTTTCCTCCATTCGGCTGACAGTTACCTCAGCATTGAGGCAGTCTGTCCATGACAATAGAATTCCAGAGGAAAACTGTAACCAGGTCTGCAGGCCTTGGTTTCCCATAAAATCAATCAATCATTGAGATCAATATGGTCAGCGCAATCCCTCTCATTACTGCCTCTGGTGGAATTGCTCTAGCTAGTTAAACATCAGCAAAGCAAAGCAAACGAGATGCAAACAGAAGACACACCTTGCACATGAAAGCTTGATTGAACCCCTACCGCGACATATCCTGACAAACATTTTTGGACAATGTTGTATTCAAACATTAAAATGAATGTTGGAAATGCTTGTAGAGGACTTTTTTTTTTAGTATTTTCCCATTTTTTCCCACTTGAATAAAGCTGAACTGTTCACCCCCACGTAGCAACCTGATCTTGTTGATTCAGCAGGAGGCAGCCATGATTCCCCAGTTTATGTGATGATGTGCCCCCGGTTTTTTTTTTCCCACACTGCAGATGCACCACCAATCACACACTGCCTGCCAACATAGCTGGAGGATGATGAAGTCAGCACGTGCTCAAACTGTGCTTTTTCTGCATTCGGTTTTTTGATGATTCCATGTTCAGACTAAAATCTTCAGCTGTGTCATTTTGTACTACTGTAAAGCATGACATGTACGTGGACTGACCTGGGAGTGTTATTATTAGTGGGATTAGTATCAAATACAGTATATCACATTTCAGTGTATCACAATTGCCTTGTGAGAACCTGACCCCCGGCTAAGCTGCTCCATCCCTTGTGTGGCTACCCTTGCTGCACAAAGCGATGTTCCTAAATTGTAAGACAAGAGTGTCTTTAAATCTCACTCAGGATCTTGAGTAGACATTGCATGGATTACAGAAGGAATTTCCATGTATACTACAGAATGCATACTATTTGCCCAAAGCAAAGATCAGAAGCAGAGGATATAATGCTTCTGTGTATCTGCTTCTGCTTTTGTCAGCTGCCATTCTGTCTTTTTTTAAAATGTTTTTCCGTACATTAAATCACAATTATATGTCATCCATGTGCAAGCCTTCATCTTCAGAAAACCTCTACAGGCATAATTGTCAAAATGTTATAGAAACTAAATATGTATTGATGGAGACATACTGACATTACAGACTTTATTGTGAGAACATATGTTAAATTATATAATTGAAATTGAAATAATCAGTACAAGTTTTTACAGAATACATTTATGTATAAACTAAACTATATTTTTTCATAGGAGGTATTGAAGTTTGGCAAAGGCTCACTCACGTATCCTGACTTGTAAGTTGTCCAGGTTTTTCCTCCCTCTTTCACGCTCTCTTTCTCTCTCCTACGGTTACCGTTTGGTATCAGATTTCTTCTTATCGATGAGTTTTTGTTTCTTGTCGTTTCTGTTCAGTCCCGATGGTCTTTGCTTTAAATGTTTCGTGTCTCGTTAGCAGCCTGTATATTCCTGATTCCTGTCAGTGTGTTTGGGTAACACAAGGGCAGCGCACTCTCGCTCTTCCTCTCTGCAATCACAATAATCTCAGCAGCTCTGAAATATGGTACAGCCCCCTTCCTGTGTGGAATGCTCCCCCATCTATCTCTGGTATGTAGTGTTTGGTTTTTTTGTTTTCTTTGGCGCACATTTTGTTTTGATTTACATTATGCCCTTTTTTAAACGTTATGTTAAATAAAGGGTTTTTAAAAGTCAAAAAGCCTCTAAGCTTCTCTCTCTCTCTCAGTTTTCAGTTTAAAGGTGCTTTATTAGTATGACATTTGCCCAAACAAATGGAACAATCTCTCCTTCTGTCTTGCTCTGTTTCTCTCGCTCTCTTCCATTTGTGATGAGAAATAAAATTAAAAAGGGCATAATAATAATAATTTAGGGCAGAAATCTCACATCGATTTAAGAACAGATGACTTCCCCCACACACCAAACCCTCCTAAAACCCCAAATCATAAAATAACTACAGCACACAAATTAATTGAGGATGGTTGTCTCTGTGAGGTAATGGTCAGTGTTTTGTGTTTTGTGCTTGTCCTTTTGAGACCTGAAATGGGATTGAATGACGGGAACCAAAGGTCTCACTCTCTCTCTCGCTCTCCCTAATCTGCTTTGACTGTATGAATGTGTTTATTGTGTGTGAATTATTTGTGTGAGGAACCATCAAAGCAATGCATTTTCCTGGGATTGTGTCAAAGTCCATTTGTAATAAATATGCATTATACTATCCCAAGGGAAAATTACAGTCCAGGAGAATTATTCAATAACTTGTTAACCGTAAATGATTTCTCATATTTTTGTGAGGTGTCAGTTCAACTGAAAAAAGACATGTGAATACTTTTTACTCGCTGTTCATTTAAAAACAGAGCTGCACTAGGACACAGGCTGGGTAAATATCTGACTGGTTAGTTTCATCATCACCATGTCCTGGTTCTTGTCTCCTTCCACTAAGTTGTTCCCATAAAGGAATTCTTGGCAGCCCCATGTCTGTGAGCTCCACAAAGACAGTCACACTTCCAATTCAAACAGGAACTAAGCATGACACAGAAATCTGTGTGCGAGTGTGTGTGTATCAGAGAAAAAGAAATTTCCCATTAGTCTTGTCTCAAAGTCAGGCTATCATGTGAATGATGACAACAGAAGAGCCCTGGTTACAGCTATGGGGTCTACTTGGAGGACAATATTCTACTAATCTGTAAGATGAATTCTTAGACAACTGATGCTTTCATTTTCAGTAATGTAATGTGGCGAATGATTCGTTTTGAAAAACGGTAAATTTAAAAAAAAGGCAGACTGGCAGTCTGGTTCCCTTATTGATTTTATACTTCATTTAGTCAGTGGCCAAGCAGAGATGGTCACAGAGAAAAGGGGGTTGTATGAGTGAGAGTGTTATGCTGTGGCAACAAAGAGAGCTACTTTTGGGTTGCCAGGTAGTGTCGAAACAAATTATGTAAAAATGGTTTAATACATGGATTGTGATTGAAGAGCAATCTGGCAACTTTTGCTTACATCAAACAAATAGACTGCACTGATTGTTCTGTTTATGATTAATTTTCATAATAAACTCTGAGGGCTGTAGAAATTATGTGAGTTTGCTGGGAGAAACAACAAAACAGAAGAACGATGGAAAATGTCTTTTAAGAAATCTGGGACAAAGAGCTGGAAGGTGCTCTTGCTTCAGAGACTTCAGAGTACTCAAAGTTTGGACTCAAAGTTTGTTCAGTTTACAAACTTGCAGACATCCAGTCTGATGTACAAAGCCATGACACTGTAGCTGTAACTACCACTGAGGACACCAAGATCATGTCCTCTGTATTGTTTTCTTGTGATTTTTAAAAATCCTGTGTAAAAGTGATAAATAAAAAGGCCACCTGTGACTGATTCAGTCACTGCACAGCACAGGGCGCAGACAAACAGGGACTGTCTTCCCTTGAAACTATCTCAAGACCAACGAAGAAGTTTACATCTCAAACCACATAAACATTAGGCTTAGCTTTTAGTAAGAAACTTAATTTATGTTAAACAGCATTGCATTTTAATAGCTAGCTACAACATGATTTTTTTTGGCCAAGGGCATGCCCCCAACCCCCCTCTTCCTACCCACTAAAGAGACTTTTTTCTTAGACTCATGGATTCAGTACTTGAAAATTCTCTTAATACCACCCTGCAAGACACTGAGGTCTTCTTTCTCAGTGTGTTACATCCCAGCAGATATGAGCCAGTTGTTGCCTCAACAATGTGGACTTCTGCCCAGTGCTGAGAATGGTGCTTTTGGGATTCCGGCTCCCAGCTGCCGGAAGCACAGCTGCATTACAACCACCAGTGATTGCACAAGAAAAGAAGAGAAAAAAAAAACAAAGAAAAATGGTATAGTTTTAATGTATCTATTGATAGAGGGCTATCAGTGTGGACGGCTGAAATTAAGTGAAGTCGTAAATGTCGACAAGCATCGAAACCTAACCATGTCTGGGAAACAAAGAGATTACGTGTCGTTAATGAACAAAACCTGCATAGTTTTAAAAATCTCTTTCAACTCAAAACTACAAAACTTAGACAGATGTTTGGAAAAAAAAGCAGCAAACATGGTGGTTCCATGTGCGTTGTAGATTTTAATACTATGCTTGTTTTTGCAAATGAGGATTTGTGGACAAGACAGTGGGAAAAAAGACAATGTGGACAGCTTAAATGAATGAGGTAAGTGCAGCATTCCAAATTGAGCTTCATACTGGGGCCACACTCAGCAATCTGCACGCGTTTAAGTTTTGCATGTTTTTTTCCTAAATCTTGCCCACTGAAGCTGCACCCACAAAAGACTGTGCAATCATCAAAAATATATCGCATACAGCAAACCGCAAAAGAATCTTCATTAACGCAAAGCATTCATGCATGAAACTATTCATTCTCTACGTAACGAACCAATCAGATTTGTTCACAATTCTACTCAATTACAGCAAAAGGCAGTGAGCCCTAAAACACGCATCCTCTCCGTACTCCGATGCTGAAGGTGGCGGTATCCACAAAATATGTAAGTACGCCGGAAACTTTCATCCACTGAAGTAGAGTGTAAAAAACAAACAAAATGGCGGCCCACAGTGATGCCGAGTTGAAACGTGCACACGTGGAAAAGAAGAAAACCGTAAGTGCAGGATTTAATATCATTTTACACGTGTTAGGAATGTGTTGTTACGTGACGACATATTATGCCACTATAACCAAAAAGTTTTTTGGTTTACATAGTGTTTGTAAAATATTAGCTTGATCACTTATGGTTTCTCGTTAGCTAGGCTTTCAGTTGCCTTGTACAGTGTAGCGTGTGAGTTGTTCTAATACATTTGTCAGTTTGCAGTATGTGATAGTAACGTTAAGATTCAATGGAAATGTTGACATTTAGGTAATTTACATGGCCTGAATAGCCAGGTGTGTGTCGTTACTGTCCAAAAAAAAAACAGCTTGCTAATTTGTTAACTCAGTGATTTCATCCAAAGCGTTAAGTAGCTGCCTGACTAGATACGTATCGTAAGCCTGTTATCCTCAGAGATGTTTGTCGTTTGATGGCATCAGCACATACACAGTGAGTATGGTGCTATGATGCCACCAGGTTAAAAATCCACCTTGTGTTGTCGCTATGGCGAGGTGATTGAGCAGAGTCAACGACTGAAATCCAGTCAATCATACTACAGCGATGAATGCAGCTTCCAGTACTCGTTCAATATTAACGAACTCATGTCTGTCTTTTCCCTAATCCAAGGCAGCAAAACGATACTGGGACAGTACAGAAGAAAAAGGAAAAGAGGATGGAGACAAAGAGGGCGAGAAGGAGGGGAAAGAAGGGGAAACCGAGAAAAAGCTTGAGGGAGGAACATCAGGAGTGGAAAAGAAGAAAAAGAGGAATGGCCCTGGTAAACAGAGAGGCATATCCGGGGTAAGGAGATGGCGATCATACTGATAGACCGGTGCTTCGGTAAAAGCCTTATTTACATAATCACAAACTCTATACTACTAGCAGAAATAATCTCCTAATAACCACTGTTTAACTGTAGCTGAGCACTTCAATTTTAATGTTTTCAATTTTATTTATTTATTTATTTATTTATTCATCCATTCATTCATTCATTGAGTTTGTTTTTGTGTATTTTCAGAAAGTGGATCCTTTCCCAGGTTCTGCCCCTATCTCAGAACAGAAGCTGAAGAGATTCCAGAGAGGAAAGCAAGCTAAAATGGTCAGTGGTACCACCTTTCAAAATATTTTATTATAATTTTTTTGTGTCATTTTCTGGTGATGTATATATATATTTTTGGTAATTTTTGTTTGGATTTAGAACGATCAGGTAACCCTGCAGTGAAGCTGAAAGTTAAGGCCTGTGTGTCTTTTTCCTCTGCAGTCCTCAGAAACCAGGGCCAGACTAAAAGACCATCTTAAACGTTCCGAGGCTGCCTCAGAGTTCGCCCAGAAACAGGCAGCACGCTTTGATCTGCTGCTACCAGAGGATGCTGGGTAATTTTACAAAAAAAAAACACTTGTCTTTTTTTATGATTTTCATTGCTTGCCTGCATAGTTTAGGAGCATGAAGCAGTGAGTCTCTTTGTCTATGTGTATTTTTATTGCCATGACTCTCATCCTTACTTTGTTCTCTCAGGTTTTTGGAAGGAGATGAGGGTGAAGACACATGCAGAATCTCACAGGAAGACATTGCAGAAGCTGTAGATATCACTTCAGGGTCAAAGGTTAGATTTTCCCCCAGTATGTAATAAGTTGTTGGTATTTCTTGGGTGACAGAAAATTTTTAGAAACGCCTGGTTTTTAATCCCCTACCCATGTAACTATGACCTGAGTCAAGACTGTCACCAGCACATTCCCAAAGATCACTACAGCTGAACATTACATTACATTTCATTAAAGGCGTTTGTTAGAAGCTCTTATCCAGAGTGACTTACAAGGCAAAGTGCATATGAATGGTGTTCAAAGATAACCCTAGAGAGGGGTAAAGTCCCAAGTGCCAAAGTTGACAGAATAGATCAAGACAAATCCCAGAGACATTACAAAGAGCAAGGGAGGGAGGGGAGAGGTGCAGCCTGAGACTAATCTAAAGAGTGTCTCTGCAGTTCTGACCTCCATGGGAAGATTTCCACCACTAGCAAGACAGCCTGAACTCCTCATGTACTCAAAACTGATGTAAAAATGTGTAGGCTGCAGAGTAGGCATGACAAGACAAGTGTTTGCGGTGCAGCTGTCCGTTCCTCTGACTGTTGATGTCCCAGCTGTTCCATTAGTTTCAAATTCAAATGTGCAAAGAACACTTAGCAAAGACAATAGCAACATTCCTATCCTTAACATGAACACATTTACCCATATTAAACAGATGTATTGATGGATTGATGGTGTTAAGTCTTAATGGTGGTTAAGTTTGTGATGGGGTCATCAGCCACTCCGCTCTGTAGCGGCCACTCTCGGCCTGACAGGTGCCTCCAAGTCTGAGCCAAGCATGTGCTGACTTAGCGTTTCACTGACCGCACATGCGGAATTTGATTTATGTGTCTGCAGTGCGAATAATGGGAAGCTTGTCCACATGTGTATCTGAAGAAATCACGGTCAAGTTCTCCTTCCTCAGTCTGTGGTCAAGGTTCACTGCTACAAAAAAAATGAAAAATAAAAGTGTATACGGGAGAACTTGCGCTGAATGCACCATGCAGTCAATTAGTGAATTGCTGGAAGGAGAATTCAGTCATCCAGGAGCCTTTATTGTGATGAAGCCGGATGTGTTCCTCTGCCATGGGCTTCATTCGTAACTGGCTAGGAAGATGGACATTGTGTTGGCTGTATGACCAAGCCAGGGCCTGTGCTGAGGGCCATAACTGCCACAGTCTCTTGGTTTCATAAAGTTAGTTTGAAAATTAAATTACAACAAGTAGTAAAATGGTTAGACTGTCAGCTTTCATTGTCGACGATTGTTGACCTTTATTTATTTATTGTGTAATTTTAAATCCATGCTCTGTCTTTTTTTTCTTTTTTTCTTGCAGTATTTCAACTTGTCCCTGACTCAGTTTGGACCCTACCGAGTGGACTACACAAAAACTGGCCGGTCAGTTTCACCTCCTGTAAAATGACTGACTCCCTGACAGTGGCTGTATACTTCATGAGTATATTTGATTGCTCAGTTTTCAGCTGTTGAAAGTGCACTATGTTAAACAGAAAATGTTTCCTGGTGCAGAAAAAACTGCAACATTTCA
Organism: Albula goreensis; assembly: GCA_022829145.1. Lineage (NCBI taxonomy): Eukaryota > Metazoa > Chordata > Actinopteri > Albuliformes > Albulidae > Albula > Albula goreensis. The sequence goes on from CM040752.1 coordinate 32,716,269, forward strand.
CCAGAGAGGTGGTTGTTTTGCATGCATATTAACAAAGCTAGCCTCTAAAATCCATGTGTGTGTTTCCCAGGCATCTCCTGCTAGGAGGCCGAAGGGGTCATGTAGCCTGCATTGACTGGCAGTCTAAGAACCTCAAATGTGAGATGAACGTTATGGAAACTGTCAACGATGTGAAGTAAGTTGTTTTATAATTCTTAATTCTATAATTAACAGGAGTCACAATAAATTTCAAAATAAAAAAAATGGTCAAAAAGAGGGAAACGAGTCAAATGGGAATGCATTTGCCATATTTAATGGGTATAGATCTGCAAAAATGTTTTCTACATGGCAAGGATTATACAGTAACAGACTGTATTCACAAGATGAGGACCTGGAGGAAAATAAACAATTAGGTTTTTTTGTTTTATTGTCTTTACCTGTCCATGACCTGTCCTACTCTCCATGTTCAGTTCAGAACTCTTTAAAATACAGGTTGAGCATCTCTAATCTGAAATCGGAAAAGCTCCAAAATCCGAAACTTTTTGAGAGCCTACATGACGCCATGACAATTCCACACCTGACCTATCTTCTGCATGCTATATGTACACCATGCTAACAAATGTCTGACATAGTCCATTTCGAGATACAACTGGTCGGTCAGAATGAAACTCGGATGTATGTCGGGGAATGACTGTATATGCAAATATTCCAAAATCCAAAAAAAATCCAAAATCCGAAAAACACTTCTGGTCCCAGGCATTTCGGATAAGGGATACTCAATCTGTACTCCCCTTTTTTTGGTCTTGCATACATCAAATACAGGTTTCAAAGGCAGTGCAACCAGTACAATTATTGTATTCTGTTTGGAGCAAAATATCCAGCGTATAAAGTGGATTTTTTAATCCCATTAAGGGTCATGCATACCCACATACAGGCATACAGAGTGTGACTTGTTTGTAGACCAAAGTGCACTTCTCTGTCTGTCCTGTAGGTGGCTCCACAGTGAAGCCATGTTTGCAGTGGCTCAGAAGAAGTGGCTGTACATCTATGACAACAATGGAATTGAGCTTCACTGCATTAGAAAATTCAACAATGTTTTACGAATGCAGTTCCTCCCATACCATTTTCTGCTGGCCACAGCGGTGAGTTACTTTTTTTTTTTTTTGGAACAGCAGCCATTATAGGAAGTTGTTTATAAGTGTGATATATTTGTGTGTATTCAGGTTATGGACGTTGTGTGTGTGTGTGTGTGTGTGTGTGTGTGTGTTGTGTGTGTTTGTTTCAGCCGGTCTCTGTTTTTCCCAGAGTACTACAGGGTTTCTGCAGTACCTGGACGTGTCTGTCGGAAAGGAAGTGGCGGCCATCTGCACCAAGGCCGGTCGCCTCGATGTGATGGCCCTAAACTCCCAGAATGCCATCGTCCACCTGGGTCACCCCACGGGCACGGTGACGCTCTGGTCACCCAATCAGAAGGAGCCGCTTGTGAAGATGCTGTGCCATCGAGGAGGTGTGCGGTCCATCGCAGTGGACAAGACTGGCACGTGAGTCGCAAAGTCCTGCAGTCATGGTGACCTTTGTGGCTACTTGGTGGCTAATCCTACTAGCCATTTGCTCACTGTGACAGTACCTTCATAGGATGAGCCACCATATTTGGACACTATATTCTGGACTATGCCAGTGGCTGTACAGAGCAAAGCATAAGTTCCCCTTTGAGTCTCATTTGGTGCAAGTGACATAGTTTACTTCTCACCAGCTGCTGCCTGAATATTACTTGCGGTTCCCAAATTTTTTGATAAGCAGAACAAGACAAAAACAGACAGGAAGGCGAGTCTGCCTCACCACAGCGTTCAAGCATCCTCTCACTGCAGATTCAGACTGTGCCAAAGCAATAACTAATGCTATAGGAGTGTTCATCACTGCAGATATGCGACCTAACTCGATCATAGAGAATACAGCATTTAAACATATGATTGAGGGGCTAGAGTTCTGCTACAATGTGCCTTTTCGTGTACATTTCAGTCAGCCCGTTGTGTCTGCCCTGTATAAACGAGCGCAAGCTGCAGTTGTTCAGGAATTATAAATGGGTCAGAGGATGCTTACGATGGAGCATTACTGACATTTGTGTTTATTGCATGTGTTATTTTTTCTAAATGACACTATGTCAGTATTAGAGTGCCTTAACTGTCCGTCAGAATTGTGGCCTAGGAGCCACTGTTGAATGTTTACATTTTTCAAAATAGAGGACAACAATGTTATTTTCCACATTTTTTGCTTTGATTTCCCTGCTGTACTGAAAACGTACCGACCTGTGGCACCAAAACCGAGGTACATACTGAAGCATGAATTTTGTATACCGTTACAAACCTAGTGGTCTCTGGCATAAATAGCAGAGATTACACCAGTTGGTGCAGTGTTTGAACATATCTGTGCATTCCAAATTTGGAGAAAAATAGTTTTTTTTTTTTTTTTTTTTTTTTTTTTTTTTATTTTTATAAGTGTCATGGTTAAAAATGCCAAATTTAAAGACCTTTACACATGAAGTAGCCAAATAGAAATAAGTACTAGCCACTGTATTCTAGTAGAGTTTGCTCTGCTGGTTACTGGAAATGGTCCTCTTTGGTTGCTACACCATTGAGTGTAGTTGTAGTCTTAAACTGTAGGCCAAAATGAGATTTTTGAGGGAATTTTACAAGCTATGGTGACCAGTGAAATTTTCTGATTTCCCACAAATTAACACTTGTGTGTTTATTCAGGGAAGGGCACTTATGTGCTGTCTATGTCCTCGCTGAACTTGGTTTCTGGAATTGTCGCCTCTGTCATCTTGGGTTTCACCTTCTTAAGCCCTGACAGATTGTTTGTGGTTTTCGCCTGAAATAACGTACACAAGATAAATCAGCTGCACCATGTGTATGAACCTTCCTGTTTGTAGATAGGTTAAACCAGTGAGATTGTGTTAAGTGTCAGTAAAGTGTCAGTCGTAGTATGCCACTGTAACAGGAAGTAATCCACAGTCGGAACTCAGTTTACGATATATTGATTTATATCAGAGATAGTTGGCAGACTCTCGTACTCGGAGCCCATTGCAGCGCAGTGCAACAAAGATGGTGCCGAACATTTCATGTCTGCCTAATTTGAATTCCAAATTAGAATGTAAATTAAGTCTTTAGGCTTAACTTGTAGGACAGGAATGCTGTTGGACCTCACCCACAACAGTGCAAAAATAGTCACTGATATTACAAATTATGTAAATTCTGCAGTTTTTTTAATTTTTTTTATAGTGTGGACAGGTACGTAAAAAACTGACTTATTTTCACTGACATTGATTGTGATTCAGCCCAGGGGCTGTCAGTCGGCCATGCAGTGTTGTGAAACGGGTTACACGGAGTGGTATGTCAGTCTGCTTTCCCACCTCATTGCAGGTACATGGTTACCTCCGGGCTGGACAAGAGGTTGAAGGTTTTCGACATGCGGGCCTTTCGACCGCTGCATTCCTACTTCCTGCCAGCAGGGGCATCGTGCCTCTCCCTGAGCCAGAGAGGGCTGCTCTGTGCCTCCACGGGCAACATTGTTCAGGTGAGTCACTCCCATCGTCAGTCATCACTATTAGGGCTCAGGCCTGTGTAGTCGGCAGCGCATCCATGCTGTGAAATCCTAGTGCTTCATGAAGCTGGCCCTTGGGTCCTGAGGACACCCTCTCTGTGTGCCGATTTTTGTTTCTTGCTGATTTTTTTTTGGGTCATGTCACGGCAAGTTAAGTTTGTTTGGAAGAGGTGGTTAAGATCTACTGTCCGTTTGCTTAATCGATAGCGTATTGCAGCTCTGGTTCATTGTACTTTGGGAAAGTGTCATTGAGGGTGAGGATTTCCTGAAGGTAAGGTTAGTGCACTGATTTACACAGGTATCATGAATACTCTGAATATATTGCACATGAGTATACCAGAACGTCTTCCTCCAACCATCAGTCTGCTAGTTTTTTTTTTTTTTTAATATAATCCTGCCACCACCCCCCCCCCTTTCAATTATTAGATATGATGTTTGTGCATGAATCCCCCTACTGCTACCCAAACACACACACACACACACACACACACACACACACATCCATACATCCACACAAAGAAATGCAAAAAAAAAAATACCAAAAATAAATAAAACACAAAAAGGGAAAAAAAAATTTTCTCCTCTTTTTTTTTTTTTTTTTTCTCCTCACCATCACCCTCTTCAGAGCAGAACACCGTCTTGTTCTGTCTTCTCCCGCTACACTGTCAGTGTGTAATGTTTGGCCCCTGTGTGTCTCTCTGCAGGTGTACCAGGATGTGTGCAACACGCCGGTGAAGAAGCCCTACATGGCCCACCGGGTGCGGGGGTCGGTGTGGGGCGCCCAGTTCTGCCCCTTTGAGGACGTCCTGGGTGTGGGGCACGCTGAGGGATTCACCAGCATGCTGATCCCAGGTCAGCATTGCTGCTTAAGATTAAGATTCAGACTCAGGGTCCCCATTCCTTTTTTTAAAAAATATTTTTCCCCAAATTCCGGTGAGACCAATGCAGCAAGTTAGGCTGGCTCACCCCATATCGAGCCCTGGCAAGGCTGGCCAAATGTTGCCTCACCAAGGGGTCCCCATTCCTTTGTTTTTTTTAAGATTATTTTTTTGGGATTTTTAACACATTTGACAGTCACAGTAGAGGAGGCAGACAGGGAATGCAGGGGAGAGAGAGGGGGGAGGACATGCAGCGGGGGGCCCGGGCCGGATTTGAGACCGGGCTGCTGCGGTAAGGCCTCGGCCTTACGTGGCATGTGCTCTACCGGACGAGCTACTGGAGTGTGCCCCCATTTGTTTTTCTTTTTTTTTTTTTTCCCCACCCAATTTTCCCAACCCGAATGTTCAGCCGAACTAGTTGACCTCACCGCATCACGCGCCTGAGAGCACAACCCTGCATGACCTGCAGCTCTCCAGGGCCTGGAGTCAGCAGCTGTAGACAAATGTGTATATGCAGCTAAACACCATACAGTCTAAAGTATAACACAAGGTCTTACACATGGTCACTTGTTTTTTTTTTTCCCCACTGTCTTGCTCTCTATCATACACACACACGCACTCATTCCTGGAACATGGATCTGACTCCCGACTTCCCGTTGCAGGCGCTGGGGAGCCCAATTTCGACGGGCTTGACGCGAACCCCTACCGCAGCGTGAAGCAGCGGCAGGACTGGGAGGTGAGGGCCCTGCTGGAGAAGATCCAGCCCGAGCTCATCGGACTGCACCCGGAGCAGCTGGCCCAGGTAGACCGGGCCACCTGGGAGCAGCGCCACCACGATAAAGTCCAGCACCTGGTAGGAACCCTCATCTCTCCCGAATCTTCTCGCTCCGTTGAAGTGTGGCAAGGCCATCTCCGTGTCCTTCACCCATGAGTGGCGGGAAACCTGTTTTGTGCGTCACGCATTCTGAAAAAACCTGCTTTTCCAGCGCTGCGTGTGGTCAGCCCTTTCATGAAACATGGTGTCACCCAAAGAGGTGCAGTTTTAGCGGGCACGGCGATCTTTGCGTCACCATTCACCGCCGGTTCATTGGGTCTGCCTGTGACATTTCTATAGCAAATCTCTCAGGCAGTGTTTGGGGTGGCAAACCTCGTAGCTAGTCAGCAGACATGACACACACTGAACTACATCAAAAGTGAAAGCTGGACTTTGACAGGTGGAAGTTCTGGTGGAGAAAAAAAATGCGAAATGCAGTGAACTATGAATTATCGCAATGGTGATACACAATGCGATAAACCAGAGATTAATGCATTTGATCAGTTTCAATTATTTTAAGTGTTTGCTGAAGTACATAAACTGAAATGATGACATTTCCAATATGCATATTACTTATTCTGCCTGGGTAAAGACATATTACACCTGTCAGTGGCCAGTGAATCTGATTCGGTGTGGTTGTATGTGTAAAACCAAAATACTGCCACCTCCTGCAGGTTCTTTGCTGCACACTGGGTCCACTGTTCCCTGTCTGTGCTGCGCGTGGTACTCCCTGTCTGTGTTGCGCGTGGTGCTGTTTGAGTGTGCATGCGTCTGCATCAAGAGCCTACTGTGCACGCTGAACTATTCTTTGCTCTCCACATTTTCATACAGTTGTCAGCTGTCGGCAGTTATTTCCTGTCATCTGACTGCTTGGCAGTGCGGCCAAAGAAGTTACTGTATACACCAACACCAAAATATGGGAGGACAACGCTAGTTTTGGTGTGTCTCTGTACAAGCCTAGCATCTACAATAACAGTTTGTTTTTTTTTTTTTTTTTGATTGCCAAAGGCAAACTTCAAACCTTAATTGGCGGTGACGGTAGTTGCGTAAGACAACCGTTTCAAAAATGCTGTCAGTATTGTGGCTTCTGTACCAGAAACATTGCACAACAAACTAAACGTAAATTTGTGTGTCTTGTGTCCGTTTTCAGAGACAGAAACCTGTGCGTAGAAGTGCGTTTTTTTTTAATGAAAACTCGCAACAAGCCTTTGAACTTTAACACACGACAGATGCAGCTCCACTTGCACACTGCATTGGACAGTTGGCAAAGCCAGGCTGATCGGATCTCAAACCCGCATTCGTATCATTGGCCAGAAAAGGCAGATTAAAAGTGACGAGCCCGATCGTTTGACTTGGTTTAACCCTCGCTTTTCCTGGTGAGGCAGGGCCAGTCGTTGCTTCAAACATGTTGGGAAGTTGGTTGTTTCTGCATGCCCTATCAATGTCCCAGCCTGAGGCTATAGCTGTTTTAATTAACCTGCTTTAACCCACTGATCAAGTTCCCTGACTGTGCTTCTGTTTATGTGTTATTTATCTGTGCTCGTGCTATCATGCTCATTCTGGAATTTCAGTAATGGAGGTTTAATTATACAGAGCACGCAATGGAAGATTGTCCTACTTTGCGGACAATGATTGACAAATTTTGCTTTCGGGGAGGAGGGGGTGAACCATACCCCCTCCTCTCTCTTGCATACTCATAGAGAGAGTATGCAAGAGATTCAGAAGTGCTGGTGGCAGTAATGCTGTATGAAGGTGTCTCGTCTAAGACAAGGGCGTGCTTGTGTGTTGCTTTGCAGGGATATGATCCACTTGCTAAGGAGAAGTTTATCCCGAGGTTAAAGACCAAAGGCCGGAGTTCTACAGGGAAAGTTCAGAAGCGCAAGAAGCAAGTGGCTCATGAAGATCAGAGGGTAAGCTGTCACATGGGCATGCCTGTGTATAGATGATTCTGTCTCTCTCTTTCTCTCTCTCTCTCTCCCTCTCTCTCACACGCACACTCTCACACACACACTCACATTCACTCACATGCTCACACACATGCACATGCTCACACTCACACGCTCACATTCACGCACACGCTCACACGGAGAAGAATGCATACTCTCCCTTACTCGGGCGTAGAAACTCTTGACAGAACACTTGACAACCTATTCAATCATTCAAACACATCTACATCGTCACTGTTTGGTGCAAACTCATCCTTACTCATACTACAAACAGATGGTGGGATAACAGAGAAGTTTAGTGTTCAAACAATTGCCTGCCAGGGTCTCTGATGAAATTTTTTGCCAATCAGCCTCAATTGGTCGATCCAAAAAAAAATAAAAAAATAAAAATAAAGCATTGGTTGATGGTCTATACTTGTAGCATATTTGAGACTACATTAAATCTTCAGTAGCTTAAAGGAAAATGTCAAAGAATAAGGAGTTAACTTGAATGGCTCTGTCAATTTTCAACATTATATTGATACTTTTAGAAGTGTACAATGTGAGTTTGTTCCATTGTACTTCCTGCAAAGCAAAAATCAATACTCTTCATTAATGAATCACTTATACAGTAAAGGAACATAACATAATGCTTTCTTTTATCAAAGATTGTCGATAGAATGACCTATAATATTCCACGGATGTAGCTAAATCGATGATAGCCCTGGCCAGTTAGCATACTAAAACTCCTAAAGCTGTCCTGGAGCTACCTAGTTAAGGTAGCCATGGTAACTAATGTTACTCTCAGACGATGCTGGTATCTAACGCATTGAACACTCGACTGACAGTTAAAAATTTGACCTTTAAAAAATTCAAAATTTGCCATGTTTCCCATCCCTGCCTTTACAGGACCAGATCAGAGAAGTGGTGGAAAAGAGACTGGAGGAGGAGAGACAGAAAAAGACGGAGAAGAAAACCGCCGACCAAGGTCAGAGGTCAGCTCTGGACCGATTCAGGAAGTAGGACAGTGAGCCATTGTCCACCAGCAGCTCCAGGCCCCGATAAGGCAGAACTTTTTGTACATTATAATAAAGAATGCATTCACAGCTTCGGCTGCATCCGCCTCCTTTGGCCTGTTCTGCAAGTGCAAATGACCATACAGCGCCCCACCGGGAATCCTTTCGAAATAGTTGTATTTTGAGAATTGTGTAACTGAATAAAATATTGTTTAAAACAAAATACAATGCAGATCCATCCCTGAGCCACTCTGAAAGCCCTTCACAAGTCTTTGTGTTGCAGTCTTTACGTGAGATTCACTGTCTAAAAGAGGAGCCTTTAAGAGACTGTTAATTTTCCTGAAATAAATCGAACCTCAGTGATTGCACATGGGACAGGATTTTAACCCACATCTGCTAAGCGCGTTTCTAAACTAAAAGCGGCTGAACACTTACTCATCAAAGAATTCAATACGTTCAATTTTACACTGGTAGCCTTTTTTTTTATCATATGATACAAATTATATACATAATGTTAACTCAATTCCAGTTTCAAAAATGGTCATAATTATAGACCCAGGCAATACAAATAATGTTGAAAGGGAGAAATGCCAACTCTTGCCACTTTTCATGAAAACTATCCACATTCATGGAATCCACATTTATTCCCACCTTGTGTTCACAGTACGAAGCAGAGAAAATGAAGGACGATAGCATAGCATGTTCAGTATCCATTTGTTTCTGTCCACATGCGGTACCATGAAATATTTTTCACATTCTGCTCAGTCCATTTCCGTTTTGATCAAGTTTCTGCGTGCCATAAAGCCTATTGCTCTTTGTCTTTTTATTCTGCCTCCAACCACCGGTCTTGGAGCCTTAGAATGCTGTCTCTTCCCTCTTTGCCAGATATATTACAGTCACATTGGGCCTCAGGTTCTTTTAGCTTAGTATCATACAATAAAATAGAGTGCTTGTTTTTTTAATTGCTTATTGAATTACTTTATTGGAGTGTGTTTATTACCATCACACTTTTCACATTTTTAACAATAGTGCACTAAGAGAGGTGTGGCCTCAGGCTATTAATGACTAAACAAATCAGTAATTTGCATGCAGTATGGAAGATGTGTATTGAGGCGGTTTCTCATTCTGCCAGCGATACTGAATGTACAGCAGAACCTCAGAGTTACAAAAACAAAATCCGAACCCAGAAACACAGGTTCAGACCGATCAGAATATTAATTACCGTATTCCTTTTCCCATTTCAAATTTGGATGCCAAAAGGAAGGATTTAATTGAAACGCTATTACGGTTTCCATGGATTAATAAAACACAGAATACAATCAAAATTACATAGAAGAACCAGTTTTACCACTAATTGTGTATAACATTTGTGGAACACAAGTAAACAGACAGGACTAGGTAACACAATTCAAACCAGTGCGTTTTGAAAAACATTTTATGAGACAAAAAATGAGGTAGTCTGCAGGATGGCAAAATGGCTACACACTGGTAAATAAAAAGTGAGCTGCTGAACTATAAGAATTAATTGCAAATATCCTCATTATTTCTATTATGTGTGATTCAAAAGGCAAGCAATCACCTAAAATTAATCACTATTTCCACTGACAAAAGGAAGTCCAATATCAGCCTACAGTGGGGTCCAAAAGTCTGAGACCGCTGTGTGGAAGTGCTTCTATTTTGCATTCTTTTTATAATTTAATCCAAAATTTTTCATTATACATATTGACAATTTCAGTGAAAAGTTGAATTTTTAAAAAATGTACATGAATTTTAGAACGTCAGTTTTTGGTATATCCCCTTTTGCTTTAATGACAGCGTGCACTGGAGCTGGCATGGACTCCACAAGCTTGTGCAAATCCTGATGATCCATGTTATCCCATGGGCTTTAAGTGCACAAAACTCCTTATACCTTTAAGGTCCCCCATAAATATTTGATGGAGTCTGCCCTTTTGGACAGAGGAGTTAACATGAGCAATGTGACAAATTTGCTTGAATTTGACCTACAAATAGTGCAGAATCTTAATATTTCTTCATTTTAATTGCCAGAACTTTTCTTTGCTTAAAATATTTCAAAATCCAAAAACATTTTGTTTATTTCCAGGTTTACATGAAGCATGAAAAAATGAAAGTGGCCTCAGACTTTTGGAACCCACTGTATATATGGTGGGTACACAAACTAATTGACAAACAATATGTTAATATTTATTAATTCATATAATTAAAAAGCAACAATGCCAAAGACTAAAGATTTTAAAAATCTTTGTGGCTGTATTTTGTTCACAATTTCGGTGACACTGAACTTTCAGTTTGAGTTACGTAAGTTACTTGTTCCCTCTGTGTGTGTATATCTCTGAGGTTCCGCTGTCTCTAGATACAACTGCCAAAGAAGTTCTTCAGTCCAAAGCCAATTCATTTTTGTGACATTGCAGGGAACTATGACAGTAAAAAAAATAAACAAATACCAGTGAAATAAAACATAAAGCTGTAAACATAAAAAGGAAAACTAATGTAGTACCCAAAGTATCAAACGTAAGACTTTTGAAAATCCATACTACAAAAATAAAACTACTTTGTCAGTTCACAGTAATTACGAATTTGGTATTATGCCCCTGCTTTTCCAGTTCCGTTTGCCATGTGGCTGAGATGGCTCTCGTTTCTCATACTCACTGTGTCTCTCTGTCGATCTCTCTATCTTTATCTCTCTCTCTCTCAATCTGTATCTCTATCTCTCAGGGCTGACTCCAGACCTGTGTTTAAGTGCACTTTCCATGCAACTCATCATCCTGCGAGTGGGTGACTTATGCAGAAAATGCATTTAAGTGCAGGTCTGGATTGGGGCCTTTCGTTAGCTATCCCAAACAGTATTTCACAGAGGCCAACTTTAGCAACAGAGCTCACAGTGCCCCCTCTCCCTGCCCAAGCATGGTTCTCAACAGAGCTCGAACCTTACACAGACCCAAGGAAGCCCGCATACCCAACCAGGAGCAGGAGGGCGGCGCTCGCACCTCCTGCCAGATGCGAACCATGTCTGTGGGGGGGATGTGGTGGACGGACACCATGGCCTGGTAGCAGCAGCGGCCGTAAGGCAGGCCAGGACCCCCGGAGAAGAGGGGGCTGTGGGATGGCAGGATCCCAGCGGCCCGGGCGAAAAGCCCCACAAACACGTCCTCGGGAGGCAAGGTGGTGGGGAGTGCGACCAGGGTGGCGGCCTGGGAGATCTTCAAGGCGGCGGAGCGGGAGAGGACGTAGGTCGTCCCGCTGCAGTAGTCAGGGAAGACCTCTGGGGCGTAGGCGGCTGCAGGGAGGTAGTGCTTGCTGGCTGGGTTGCGGTTCGGCGACACCCTAAGGTGGATGCGACCCAGGTACAGGTCACCCTCTGGGCTGTGGTTGCTCCGGTTCAGGTAGCGCATGAGCACGCCGGGGTTAAACAGAACGTCGTCATCCACTTTGGCAATGAAGTGCGTCTGCAGGCAGAACCGGCGGGCCCAGGCCAGCATGGATAAGGTTTTCAGGGTGAGGTTAGCGTAGGTGTCCAGGAAGCGGCCCTGCACCAGGTCTCTGTGATACCGTGCCTCCTCCACCAGCTGCTTGGCCAGTCCCGGGTCAGACGTTTGGCCCACCATGAACAAGGTCATGACCCGTCGACCCCTGACCTCGGTCTCCCCGCCCCAGGTGTCCCGGATGGCCTGACGGGCCCTGTGATTGGCTGGGGCAGTGGTTACCATGGTAAGGAGGTAGGGCTTGGCACGCTGGCAGGCAAGCGGGCTGGGCATGAGGACGAAGTCCTCGGGCGTGTTCGGGGGGCTGCTGAGGGCGTTCCTCGCGCCCTGCTCCACCTTGGCCGTGTTCATGGCCAGAGACATGCTCCATGACTCGATGGCATCCACGAACAGAAGGGCCAGCAGGGCAGCGCAAGGCACCGTCAGGCAGACAAACGAGGCCACCCCGACGCGCCGTTTCCCAAAGCGGACATTACAAATCCACAGCCCCCTCCCCACCATCTTCACTGGTGCTGCTGTCTCCACCTCAGGGTGCTCACTCTCTCTCTATCCCCTCTCCTCCTCCTCTCACACCAGATACCTTCGGCTCTCTGTTATCCAATCTCCCATCATCCCTCCTTTTTCGTCCCCTTGCATAATTGTGTTCTTGGCAGAAGGCGGCCTTGGTGCGGTTCTCTGGCTGTTTCGCGTTGGTTTCCCTCTGTCCCTTTCAGTTCACGGTATCTACTGAACAGAGTATTTCATCACATGGTGACTATCATGGGGGAAGGGGGGGGAGGAGGAGGAGGTGGGACACTGTAAAATATAACACAGCTATTAGATGGTATACTTTTTTTTGTTTTTGCAAAAAGGATATACTTGCGCTTTGCCCTAAGTATCAAGTCATAATCGACTAACTTGCACAATGGGATTCTACACCATTCGCGCAGATTTCAGTCCTTGGCATTAGAGGACTGAAAGGACGATGATTTCAGAGCAGAGATGAAAAAGCAGTCCACCGTATTGAGACCGCGGTCTTAACGTTTCATTCATTACGATTTCACTATGGAACATATTATTATTGACGATACAGACACTTTTAGGCAACAGCGGTGCCATTTATAAATTAATTTATATTTCCTTATACAGAACAAATGAAATGAAACTGCTGCGCAGTGCCTTTACGACGTCAACGAACTAGGAATAAATAATGAAAATGTACCTGGAATTACGTAAATAACAAGGAATTCAACATGATCGCATTTAATGTACGTAAGACATGATCACTGAAAACGTTTTTTGCTGTAAAATGGAATTCGAATACGAATATCCCTGAGCTGTCACTGCAAGCAAATTAATGTACGAACAAACAAAATAACTCTGGCAATACATACACAATACTTTCCATGTTCAAAATACATAAACGTTTTCTTATCAAACCTTTAAAATTTCAGCGAAGCTCCGCGCTCCTGTGCACAGCATCTGCTGCAGAGACATAATCTCTATTTTCGCAGTCAGACAGACTGTACACACATCTCGTCTGTTTTAAGAAACACTAGCGCCCTCCACCGGATTCATACGATTCATATTATTGGTCATTATTGATTTGATTTGCGGGTTTTAATGGTCGGGTAATTAACATTTGAATTCATTTTTGTGGGTCATATTTGTGAAATATTTTGTGGACGAACTAGCAGAGTGGCAGCTTTATTCTTCGACGAACTTTCAAAAAAAAAAAAACAATGTACAGAAATAAGACTGCCTAAAACAGTTTTTCTGACCCTGTGTATCTCGAGTCTGTAGTAGAAATGAAAATAACTGGATTTTGAAATGTTACTATTTGCATTAAGAAAGCCATAAGATATTTACTCACCTTTCAATATCCATAGTTAAAGAGTGAACACAATATACAGCGCTGTGTCTCCAGTAATTGCGTTTATACATTGTAGAAATCCAAATTGCCAAAGCATGACCTCTGCTACTCGTAACTGAATTATGGCCAGATTGATCTTGTACTATACGCCTATTGCTGGTCGGTCAAACATTGATAGCAGCATTGGACTAAGCAGCTGATCAGCAAGAGCAACCTAATTTGAATGACCAGAGGTACTGGAAGAGACCTTCGATTGCTATTATGGCTTATTTGTCGCATTTACAACATGACTTCGCGATTGCTCGGACCGATTCCTTCTTGGGTCAGACGTTCAGACGTACTGTGGAAAGTAAAAACAAAAAGCCTGATCAAAGAATAAAAATCCCCCCAAAAAAGTAACGTTTGTGACGTCACGCTATTCAATCCAATACGCATGTCCTAACTTTACTCCCATTTGAGCGTGGTATGACTCGTTTTAATTCTCCAGTGAGGAAGAGTGAGTGAGTGTACAGAGGAACTGCACTGCAAGCAACGTGTACCATTGTTGTAGACCAAGATTCTGTGCTGTCTGACAGGAAGGGATTGACTAAGCACTGCCCTTTGAAATCTACAGTATATGTCCTGTTTACGTGTGGAGGAGACAGGGAGACACATCTGGTTTTATTTTCATTGGAACTGTTTATGAAGGACAATCCTGTGGAAGGCCTTTTCGGGATTGTGGTTTGGTGAGAAATTCTTTCTGTTAAGGCAGAGGGTTTGCCCACCATCTCCTAAGATTCACGCTGGGTGATCGTTTTCCGTGACCTCTATCACCTAATATGCACATGCAGGAAGAAATGATTACTCATCAAATGGGTCCTGACAAATTTAAAACACATTATTTAAGGACTTTTGGCATTGTTCCCTCGGCCCCTTCCAAGAAACAGCTTATCATCTTTCATAAGCCATCCAGTGGGAGTTGACATAGGAACCATAACATCTGTAATCGTTGAACTCTGTTGTTTATCATGCTCCCCTTACAGCGGCAGAACAGGCCATGCGCAGTGTCACCATCTCCAATGGATACAACACCAGTACAAGGCCTTGGTAGCTTCGGCCATTGAGATGACCTTGTGAATCCTCAGCCCAGCAAACTAACAGTGACCATGGTCCAGTAGCACTCAATATCTATTCAGTCCCAGCCACAACCATTATTGTTTTGCTCTCAAAACAATTTTTGAAAAATAATTGAAAAAATAAAATCATTGATGATCTAGAATATTGCTTATTAGGATAGTGGATTGACTCTGCCGTTAAGGTTGAGGAGACTAATGTAGACCAAATTTGAATTCTTTAAAGTTGGTCAGGTTCATGGCATTCTGTGACTCTTTGCCTGACCTGACTATAAAGACAATTTCACCAGAACTAATAATGGATGACCAGTTTTGACAAAGTTTCGAGCGATTGGGGAGTTAACTTGCAAACGACCCTTTACCTGCCAAAGCTGGGCCAGCGTTGCTAGGATACTCACATACAGAGTCTGCAGGGAGCAGAGGATGGATGTGAACAGCTGAGGGGACAGAGAAATATGGAGAGACGCCTTTGAGAAAAATGTCATTTGTAAACATGACAACGTGTTCTAAGGAAAGGCCCTTGACAATATCAGATGCTGTCAAGAGCAAGTTCATACTATTGCAGTTTAGCACTAGTTTAGCACTACCAGTTCGGTGTATCCTAGGGGGATATTATTGGACTGAAAGCAGGCATTAGGGAGCACAGGCTGTCAGATGGATCCACCAAAATATTTTAGTGATGGCTTACGAAAGCAAAGGAAGGAATCGTGTGCCATGCTGATGACATTTTCCCGTCATGGGCAACATGGAAGCTACATGATGCCCGGTTTCACATAATGCTAGTGAGGATTGTGAGCCCAGTTGCTCAACTGCAGTTGCTCAGCCCGACCAGGTGTGGCCACTAGAGAGCGACAAGACCAAAAGCCAGCTTACCTTCTGTTGCTTCCTGGGGACCATGGACCAGTTGTTGCCTCACCAATGTAGATCTGGCAATGGTGTGGCTGAGACTCAAACATCTCCATTGTGGGGTTTACTCTTTGCTTTCGTATCAAGCATCTTTAAAGCTTGAGCCACCCAGAGGTCCTGTGGCTGGCTTTTTTATAAAAATTTACAGCCACAGAAACAAAAAGCCAGACGGTGACTGTGTCCCAATCCAGTGTTTGCTCCACTCTCGTGAGCTACATTCGCGCTCTTCAGAACTCTTGAGAATGAGAACTCTTGAGAATGTGTTGAAACTTGCCGATGGAGCCAAGAGGGCAGAGCAATATGGAAACAAAGAAGGAAGATTGCTGTGAATGCTGGAAAAAATTAGCCTGCAAAGTCTGCTGTTGTGTAAACTTTGACTGAGGGTTCCTCGGGGGCTCGGAAGGGCTTCCCCTAAATGAAGTTCCCTGGTGGAGTTTAAGTGAGGGGAGGTAATGTGCAGCTGGTAAGATGTGACCCAAGCAAGTCTGGTAATTAAAGTGAGATATAAGAGAGGGATCCGGTGGTTAACAGTGTCTAAAGCTGTAGATGGTCCCAGTTGGAAGCACACAAAGCTGCAGTGACCCCATTCCTGGCCAAGTAAGGAGTTGCTAGGACTACTCTTCTTTATACACTGATAGTTTTGGATCAAGGAGATTGTTTTGAGTGTGATAGAGATGCTTGAAGTCGCAGACCGCACATGGAATGGTGTTTGAGGAGAAATGGGAAGAGAGAGCTTGGGTTGATGACTCAGTCTGAATTATGGAGGGACAGAGTGCTGACTTAGCAGAAGGGAAGGCAGAAGGGAAGAAAATAAGAGAGACGTAAAAGTATGGGGCCAAAGAAAAGTTTGTGTAGAGTGTCACTGTCTCTAAACATTACCTACTGTACTGGTGAAAATGGTATGGTAGCCGTGAGTTTGTCCCTCACCAATCAAGGAGAGACTTAAACAGCATGATGTCATCCTGATGTCATGTCACATGATCAGTAATTCAGACGACATGAAAGGTCGACAAAGAGGACGACACGACGCATCAGCACATGTACATGTAACCTACAGCGTACACAATAGGCATCAATGTTGGATACGGGAAAATGCATTGAACCTGACAATGACTTAGAAATAGACATCAACAGATACTGCGTAACCTCAAAACAGTAAGCATTGACACTAGACACGGACAGATGTATTGTGCAAAGCAGTGGACTTTTTTGTGACCCCGCAGAAACTGCATGTGAAAGGGCATCAAGTCCCCCCTGGGGTTTGGATCTTTTGTGTTCCCTCCCTTCTGCTGACAGTCTGGCTCTGCATGTGGAAATGAAGTTATTTAGTCAGGAACTGGGAGGGATGAGGTTATCTGGCTCACTGGTGACTGGACAGAGCCAACAGAAAAAGAACATCAGAAAATGACAGACACAGTGCTGAGGTCATAGCAGAATGAGACTGGTGCAGGGGTTTTTAATCCAGGGTCAACTATTCGACTATTTGAGTAGGTGTAGGAGCCTCAGGGTATCTCGCACTGTAGAGACACTAGCTCCATGAGCCAAGTGTGTACCTTGCAATCGAGTGTTCCTGTCCCAGTCGCGCCATTGCCGGCTATGGCTGAAGGTCCGCATTGATGAGGCAATAATTGGCCCAGTTCCATTTGCTCCCTAGTGGCTAAGCCTGGTCAGGCCTTGCACTTGCAGATGTACAAGTTAAGAATATATGGGCTGTATAATCCTCCAACAACATTAGCAGTATGTGATCGGTGGTGTGCTGGTAGTGTATAAAGAAGTGAGAGTTGTTGTGCCATGAAATGGAGGAGGCAAATACTCACAGCCTCCACCTCCTGAAGTCAGCAGGCTTGGTTCCTGTGGGAGATCAACTAGTTCAGTTGAAATTTGGGTGTAGAAAATGGGGAAAAAATCTGGTAAAATAATAAATTAAAAGCAGACACTGACAATCAACCCACTGGTCAGAGGAATGGTTCCTCAGGATTTTGTGCATATTCCTCTGCAGCTGTCATGTTTTTACTGGACTGAAACTTACAAATTCTTGGTTTTCTGGGTGAGATAGTGGAAGCCATAAATATGGAGGTCAGGAAACCACAGGAACCAGATTTCTTAGAAATTTCTATGAAAAACTCTTCAGGTTCTTGCCAATTTCCCATGTTTTAGCCTTACTTGGACAAAATACTTGCTTGCATGATCTGCATGGGGATTCATTGGTGGTCATCCCTGTATGCTGTGGTAAAATCTTTGGCAATGGTAGCTGAGCTGACATCTTTTCGGAAATAAAAGCTGCCTTCTCTGTAAGACATAGGAATTTGTGACAGAATTGGAACACCCATGGCGTTTTGAGGAGGTTCTTATGCATCTCATATAGTTTAATATGAAATCCCGATACAGTCCTCTGGGAAATCTGTAAATTAGAATGGTTTTGTTCCAAAAATGTTCATCACTGTTACCCACAATTCCCTGCTTAGCAACAGACTTTCATTCTTGCAGTGATGAGGCAGCAGTCCCTAGGTATTAGTGCTACCATGCTAAGTAACGTAGCTACCACACTGGTGGTTTTTTTTTAAAGATGAACATGCACATTTCCTGAGCAATGGTTTTCCAAGGACCTCATGGAATTTCACCACTGCTGGGATGAGACACAGTCTTTTTACATTTATGGAAAGTACAGCACACCCACATATACAAACTGCATGTATGGCTCTGACTCTGGAGCGCTGGCAATTGTCATTGGACATTTTGGGATATTGAGGCAAAATTTGATGTCAGTATTGCTACCTGATCTTGTGTTTTGTTTGTGTTTTGTTCGCTTGTTTTCGTGAGAGTACGTTTGAGTTCATACTGAAGCCTGACATTTGAAATGATTTGCTGAACTAGTGGGAAATGATTATGATAGAAAAACAATTAGAATATTGCTTAAGAACATCCTACATTAAGTGGTATCTTCTAAATACACAAATGAAAAATTATGCTGTCATACTTATAAATAGTATGCCATTTAATTCTGAATGTTTTGGTCAACTACCTTAGTTGATATGCTTAATTTTCAAAATCAGTCATATTTTTTAAAAAATGTTTTGCATGTGCATTGTGTTAATGCAAAGAAATGGGAAATAGCTTCTCATTCACCTCAATGTACCCAGCATAAGACAAACAGCTGCTTCCACACAAACTATTCAAATTATTTTAAATCGTAAAACGGAGCAAATTCAGAAATTCTCTATGAAATATTTCAAGAGTTTGCTCTCAGAATACAAATATTATGATATTATTGACCTGCCTACTCTGTCTGGATTTTTGTAATGCTGCAGGCATTACAAAATGTGTGTGTGTGTGTGTGTATGTATGTGGGAGTGTGCAAGTGTATATAACTAAAGTGTTACATTTTGAAATCTGATATTGTATGTTTCCTTGTGTTTTCCAGGCACTGGGAGGACATTCTCCTTCTATTTTGTGTGTTGTGTTATTTTGGGTGTGCTCACAGTTTGGAAAAACAGGCAATTTTTTTTTGTTGACAAAGGGTGGAGATGGTTTATGAAATTGTTTTAAAAGTGTATGATGGATTCTGTATTTTACCACAAAATTTTTTTATCTGGCTTTAAAATAAACAATGAAGGGCATCTATGTCTTTTTTAACGCACATATATTTGGTGAATAAAAGGATGATACATAAATGTTCCTCATAATTATGCCTTGTGGATAATTTCAATGACATTTCCCAAAATCCATTTTCATTGAAAAAATCCCTCTGTGTGCATCCTTGTCTTTTTTTTTTTAAATCTCACTTAAGAAATGGATGTTTGTGGGTTGCCGTTGTATAGGATTCATTCTCTAAATGTATCATGAAACACGTTTTGCTGACTGTTTACTCTATGAAACAGAAGGTAGGTAAGACTTCGTCCATATTTGATTTAGTCTGCAGCTAAGGGTGCTGGAGGGGGATTGTTCTGGACAGCTGGGGGCGTCTCCAAGGTTACACACCAGCAAAACATCTGGAATGTCTCCTCTGGGGATTGCGTGAGCATTCCAAGCCTGGAATTCTGATCTGTGGGCTCACTGGCCAGTCTTTAACGCAAACTAAGAGACGGCATGCGCACCTACCGTACGCTTCCCACAAACCATTGTGTGACAGAATTACAGACCACGTTTGACTGCGTAGTTAAACTTTTAAACAGCCTCCGTTCACATCTGTCCCGCTGCATGATTCTTGCATTGGTTGACTCTAAATACAGATAGAATATATAAATATATAACATATAAATCTGCTCGTGTTTGTATGGAGGGCTTGGAGATCGTCATGTTTGTCGAAGCGTATATAGCAACATGTACAATGCCACAACTTGAGGTAGTTAAAGGAACCAAGGAGAACTCCAACAACACCAGGTTTTGCTCATAGCGCATCATCAAAATGGCAGCTTTATAAACAGGGAGGATCATTTAGAAAAAATAACAGGTAAACCCATAAATTTATCTCTCCCAGTGTTTGAACCTCCAACTGGTCCATCCTGTTACACATAGAGAGAACTCTCTGCCATAAACAACTCACACTTGATCTCAAATGTTCCATATTTCGCATAGACATCTATGTATACCACATCTCCTTAAATACATATGTTGCATATTAGCATTCGATCGTATACAGAACTGGCCTGGAAGTGATTTCCTGTGTCGTAGGAGTTAAGTACCAAGGGCTACATAGCTAGCTTTGCACTCTGTTTCTGCATGGTGTAGAGTAAAGCTGTTCCATGGTAACGTTGTGTTCATTTCCTTTTGTGCATTGTTACACTGGGAGGAGAGGGCGACTGAGCAAATGGTGTTATTCCATTTAAAGGAAAAAATGAAAAAGGTCACACAACAACTGGATCCCTAAAACTGCAAACAGGAATCAGTACCTTGGAACATTAACTTGATTAACCGTCCTCAGAAGGTTGATGGAGTCAGGGGTTTCCAATCTTATCTGAGAAGGGTAAGGTGGGGCTCCAGGCTTTGATGTCGATCCCAGCGCTGAGGCACCTATTTCAACTAATCAGCTAATCACGGTCTTTAATCAAGACCACAGTCGGCTGAATAATATGTTTCAATGCTGGGCTAGAACAAAAGCCTTTTACCACAACAGTCTTTCATTGGCAGCTTGAAAACATTGATGGAGATAACTGGTAGAGTACAGCATAGTGGTAAAGTGATGACAGTGACATACATAACCAGAATTTATATACAGTGATACTGCATATTTAATGTATTAAAATATATATTACAGCGTATGATATACTCTACTGTATTATTCTTTTAACAGTGTTTTTCTTGTATTCACACTTAAGCCTGTGGGGATATTGATAACTCCGTTATTGCCATGATTGTCTGTAATGAGCATAGCCTCATCTCTAAAAAAAAAAAAAAGTAGGCCCACAATCAATAAAAAACATTCCCAGGAAAAGGGTCAAATTAACAAGAACAGGAAAAAAAAACAAGAATAACTGCAAAACAAATGACAAACATATGTTAAATATCACACTGATAACAGGGGCTGTATAAAAAGAAAATCAAAATACAAGAAGTTATTATCGTTTTTATGTTTTGGCTCGAGACCCAAATTATTCTGTATTTTTGACTCTCATTTAAACTCTGAGGATTGAGGAGTGACCTGCAATTGGACACCTCAATAAAGAAAAAATGTCTTCGACCTACGGTGTGACTGACCTCCTTTAATGAGGCTGCCTTTTACAACAACAAGATTTCGCATACCACAAAGGAGTATGACATTGGGATGCAAGGCGAAATAGCATTATACAGTGCAGAAATACAGAAGATGGTTTTATTTAAGTATCGTCTAAGGTTGGTGTGGCAGAAAAAGTGGTTTTGCAACAGTAGTACATGTAAGATGAACTTGGAGTTTCTCTTCAAGTACAGCATGTAAAATCACTCTTTTCCTTTCTTGAACGTTTCGAGGTGAATATGGCAGACCCATGTCTAATGACCTTTGTAAACCTGTTTACACCAACCAGAACCAACATGGGGAAGTGCATATAGTCAGCTGTCAGCAATATTTGCATATGGGCATTTTGTAGAGGATGTTGCCCAAAGTAATATGCACAGCTCTGTATGGGAGATGAATCTGTGGCCTCGCAAGGACAGCCTCTGAACCTGCTATACCACGCTGCTACCAACAACATCGCTTATTCTTACTGTGTGTACCACCAGCAGAGCTGCGCTCAATAACTGTTTGCTGTGAAGAAGTAGTGCTGTATCATTTGGTTGCCTTGGAGATCTGTTGCATATTGTTTAAGATAGTGCCCTTGAACAGTTCTCTCAAAGCTTCATCTCCCTGCTTCAGAATCATTGACTATAGTTAATGAAAATCTGCTGTACCACTCGACCCTCACACTTAACATTTCACGGTGTAATGACTCTACCATATACTTTTGTGTTATGCCATATTAACATAAGGATGGACACTAGATTTCATTCATGTCAAAGTTTAATAATATAACAACAGCAACACATGCAATATCAAGATGGCATAAAGACAGTTGTAGTAAGAGCTCTGGATTGTACCTTTATCAAATAAAGATTAGCCTAGTTTGGCTGTTTGGAAACTTGAAGGGTACTATGGCCCCACCTGCTGGAGCCTTCTTGCTATCACATACAAGTTTTCCAGCCCTTCTGTTCATTTTTGAGGAGTAAAGGAATTCACTGCAACACTACCAAATAGTTGGCTTTATTTGTGTGTAGATATTGCCTTTTTTTCTGTCTGGCTCAGATAAAGATTACAAACTGAAACGACAGCAACAAAATTTCTGAGTTGCAGGACAGCGATGTTGCAATGAAATCCTTTTCTCTCAAAGTTTAGCCTCCTGCTTTATTCAATAGTGCCTGTTGAGATGTGTATATAATCCCTATTGTATTGTTATTTATACGAATACAGACTCTGTACAAAAACAAGGTATGTCACTCCAGTCAGAACAATTCTTCAGTAAACTACAGATTCAATGTCATAGGTTATTCAAACTACAACTTTATGAGCAAAACCTGTTAAAAATCTGATTAAAATTAGTCATAAGTAGTAACTAACCATAGGTTTATTTTCAAAGAACATCCATGAAGTTTTCTGACATTGTATGACAATAGAGACCATAATTTGTTTGGCTCATAGATTGATACATGAAGTTAACAGTATTTTTACCTCTCATTGCCTTTATCTTCACATTTCTGAATTTTGCTCCATCTCTCACCAGTTCGAGGGGAAGATCACTGTGACGTGCTGTCTTCACTTAATGCTGTGAAACTGAAGAAAGCTGGCTCACGCATATGTGCACATTGATGTTTGTACGTACAAATTGAACATTTTAGCTTGTAAGACATAAATACACAACCTGACAAAGAGATTATGAATGAAAATCACACATTTAAAAAATCATTTAAAAATATAGCCATATTATTATCATCTCATTTTGCTGCTATAAAAGTAATAGTAAAGTAATCAATAATCAATAATCAAATCAGGCATTTGCTGGATCTCCTGTCAAAAAAATCTGCACACGCCATAAGTAGGACACACACCAAGCAGGCAGCTGCTAAAAATATTCGTCTTTAGGTCTAAGAAACTAAATTGTTAGATATACAGAAAAAAAATTGAGAGTACAGAACTGTGTTGAAGTGCTGGTTCATAATGGTAGATATTTCACACTCTTAAAAAATGTTTTGTTGTTCACCCAACGATACTCATTTGTTTTGCCTTATGATGCTCCTTTGAAAACTCAGTTTTTTCAATGTACCTCTGACACAAAAATTACGAAAGGCATACTTCATTTGAAAGCTAACAGTTGTCCTGTTTATCAGTAGAATGTATTATTATTTTTGGTTTTTGTGCTTTTCCGTTTTGAATCAGTAATAATGATCAGTTCTCCAAAACTGCACTCTTTTGCAATCATGCTGATGCCACTTTGTCTAATTTTGGATGTGGTTTGGGTTTTCGTCAATGGAAAGGGTGATATTGATTCAGTTTAATGCTCATTTTTATGCATCTGAGTAGAAGTTGAAAATACTTCTTGACAGCTACTTCTAGGTTTCTGCTGTTTGATTGTCCAGTGTTCCCATAACTACAGTTTCTCCTGAACTTGAAAGTATTTACGTGCTTAAAAATGATCTCAATTTGTTCATGAATGCATCTTTAAATAGTCTTGTACACTCAGAATCCAAATGTTGAATACCCACCAATACAATAACCATCGGTCTTGCTTCATGTTCTATCACAACTTGACCTTTACATACATTTACATCACTCAACAAGAAAATACACCTTATTGTGCATCAAAATAAATTCCAAATGGGCAAATAAATATTCCTTTTTATAGTTTTTTTCATCCAAATTTATTTAGCTTTTCAAGGAAGACAGGTCACATCTTGGTGTTTCATACATTTATATCAGCATTTCATCCCTCCCACTGTTCTATATTTTGTGGATATTACTTTATTAAGGCATTTGAAATGCACATGCATTTTATTTGACTGTTTGACAAGTTTTGAAAATACCAGCAACATTATAAGGAAGAGTTGAAAATACCTCAAATACTTGCATTTGATTTCCCGACAGAGTATTTTGAATGCTTTTTATTACTCAGCATCTGAATGGGGCAGAAAATTTTGAGAGTCCACAAATGAGATGAGGGCCATTTTAAAAATATATGTATGTAGACACTTGACCCAGTAGTCAAAATGAGAGAATGTGACTCTCTCTGCTCTGCCATGGGCTCCTTCTATTTTCCCGACCAGACACAGCCATTGAAATACACTGCGTTATGAATGCAACAAAAAACGACAGAGGCATTCGTGTCGGCCAATCAGCAGCGGCCCTTCAGGTGCAGACAGGCTGACGTCAGCGCTGTCTGGCTCGCGCCGCTCTGTGCGCTAGGAAGGAGAAGGGCGCTGGAGGAGGAAGAAGAAAAAACTCCCAGCACGCTGGCGGAACGGGGTCACGAACTATGACCTTTCACAGAAGAAAAACAATAACAAATAATTTTTAAAAAACCTGAGATCTAACAGCTGCGTTGTTTATTGAAGGGGGTAAGTCTTTATTTCACTTTCAAACCCGCACACGGCAAGCTATATCGAAACGCTATCGCAGCTAAGGGAGGTTAATTTCACTTTAGCTGGTCTCAGCGAGCCCCGGCAAGTTTGGGCCAAGTCTAGTTTTCAAACCTCCGTGGTGCTGTCATGACATTTATTTTGGGGCTGAATTTGAGTTTCCTGCCCAATTAATGCATTGCATGCATGGCACTGATTATTTACAGTTAAGACGACATATCTGTTCGTACAACTGACAGGCTAGCTACGTGGTGTATACGAAGACAAAGACAAGTAGTGGCTGCCAGTGTGGTTTGCTTACGAGCTATCGCGAAGCTGAACCCGACCCTTTTACCTTTGCCATCCGAGGGACATGGGGTTGCTTTGCAGGGGTTGTATGCGTAAACAGAAAGGCGGATGCCTACGATTCGCTTGCCAAGTTCAGTTAATGAAAATAACATGACAAATCACGGGCTTCTCGTGGTTTTCAATGCATTTTAAATACATAGTTAAATGGCTGCGCGGCGTATCTTGGCTTATTGCCAGATTCTCCATTTTGTTCCTTTTTTCTGTCTTTGAATTCGTTTTAATGTCGGCAGGAATTAACCGTTGAATGACTCGGTGCTGAACCTATCAGGGAGTTGTTTAATGGTACATTAATAGTTCTTCGAGCCAATGATAGAACATGCGATACTGGATTCCACGAATCGCTGTATTCCCCTCACATTTCGAAAATGTAACCTCAAGTTACAGTAGCTAGGAACGTTAACCCAGCTTTGCAAACCGTTTATTGTTCAATTCTTGTTACTTAGCGGTCGTGACGGTGTTACCATGTTCTTAGCACATTCTTAATGTACCATAGATACTGCTAACATATTGTTAGACGAGTTAAACTGTAAGTTAAACGGAAAGAAAAGTAAATTTAATGTTTCCAATATTTGTGGAATCAATTTACACAAATATGACAATAATTTTGTTTACGCACAGTAGATGTGTAATTGAACTATTTTTCTTGTATTTCACATTTCGGATTCCTCTTGAGTTGTCAGAAATATTTGTAATTTATAAAATGGATGGCTTTTATTTGTATTTTTTGTTTCCTCTGTTGCAAAATAAAGGGTAAACAAGATTGCTCAGTAATCTGACACCTTGCAGGCTGGCCTGATTGTATTGCAGTTTTAACATGTTGATTCTGGATAGCCACCCCTGATTTCAGCCACATTTGATTCATGATATGCAACAAATCACGCTAATCAAACCTTCTAAGTTATTCTCCATCCCTCTACCCTCCTCTCTCTTCACCTTCTCCGCACCCTCGTCTCTCCCTCCCATTAGCCTTGGCTGACCTTCCTTTCCCCTCTGTTGTTGTTGTTTTTTTTTTTTGCTACCCATGCACATTCAGCGTGATTGAGTATTTCTCCTCCGGCTCCTTGGGAGAAGTCCACAGGATAATTGTGCCTCTTGGGCGTGGCCCATCCACGGTCATGTTTAACCTTGTGCTCGAGTTGAAACTCGTGCTGTCGAACTTGCCCATGGCAGGGGGAGTTTTATTGATCGGCTCTGTCTGAGAGTGCTTGGGGAAGATGGCTGTGGTGGAGTTCTTACTGTACATCGCAGTGAGAAAACAGCGGTAAAAATAGAATGCCCAGGAAATGTGCAAGATGATCTGGAAGGCATAGCGATGGAGGTAGAGCTGGTAAATCTAGTGGAGTATTGGGGGGGGGGGGGATTGAGGAAAAATATATCCCGAATACACTCCTTACTTCATGACCAAAACAATAGCTAGTGCAAGAAAAAGTTGTGTGCCAGATGTCAACTTGCAATGGTGTGTTTTTCAGAAACGATAATAGAATAAGAGGAAGTAGCATAGAGGCTGGGTCCACTGAGCAGTACCATATTTGGATCTTTTGGGAACGAAGAAGTGTAGTGGCAGACAAATAAAATGACTTTTACGCACATGTACAGTACCATGGAAGAACACTCACCCCATCTTATTTTCAGCGTGTTTGTACTTTGAATGTGGTCAGATGTCAATGCATTTCAGTCGAGAACAGGTAACAAAGTGATTTCTATGACTCTGACCCACAGTTAGAGCCATATTGTCCAAATGGAGAGATTTTCGGACCGTAGTGAGTCTTTCCGGGAGTATTTATTCTGCTAGCATCTCTTCAAGAGAAAGGCATAATATCGCCCAAGAAGTCACAAAGAAGATCCCTTGAAGGACATGTGACGATCTGCAGGGCTCTTTTGTCATGGCAAAGGCTACACGACTACAACACGAGCAATTAAAAACTGGGACATATGGCAAAGTAACAACTGCTGAAACTGAAACCACAGCCTCAGGTTTGCTGAAAAAGCAGGTGTGTGATCTTCGGGAGTGTTGGACCGATATTCTGTTGACAAATGAGGCAAAAGTGTAACATTTTTGGTGGCATGGACCTCTTCACGCAACCCAAACACTGCAGTCCATAGTAGGATCCTCATACCAATGGCCGAGCATGGTGGTGGTAGTGTCATTGTTGGGGGATGTTTTGTTGCAACTGGATTACTTTCCAAACACATTGTTACAGTCAATATTTAATTGAACTATCTTCTAGAAGACAGATCTTCCAGAAATTTTTCCAGCTGGTGTTCTGTAGCAGTAGTGCAAAGATGTCCCCAGTATCTCTGGATCTCTGAGTCTGAGACTTTAAGGTTCAAGTACTGTATAAAATAAAGCTTGTAAATAGGGCTGTCTTTACCCCAGACAGAATTAGTGAATCAACATTTACCCCGCCCTGTGGTGATTAATGAAGACCAGAATTCACCCAAAAAAAGTCTAATAAAATAGATTTTTAACCAGCATGTCATTTTAACATTCCCATTTACAAAAGCCAAAAATGACTGGAAGTTGTTGAAATCTGTCCCACAGTTCCACAAACAACACATTTTCAATTGGTTTCCCCAGAACCTTAACTTGGAAAATAAATCTGTATTTAATTTAAAAATGTGCAAGCTGTTGTTTTTGCACTTTTAAATTCATTTAAATATATGTCAACCATATTAAAGGTATTTACTCTATTTATGTCAAATATATATATATTGTTTATCATTGTTCCTGGTGTTGAATTTAGAAAAGATTCTTTCCTAAAGGCATATCAGGCTGTAGCATCATGTGGCCACTTTGTTTAATTAAGTTGCCCGTTCTGTTGTTGTCCGACATATACAAATGAAATAGAAGAGAAATTAAATTGGACATTTCTTTGGAACATATTAAATGAAAAGAGAATATTTATTTATTTACTTACTTACTTACTTACTTACTCACTCACTCAATGGCTGATAGAAGCTGCTGGCTTCTCTCCAAAGAGGTTCCGCTAATGATCTTACATCACCATGGCAACCAATATGGAGGTGCTAGCTCAGCAGATAGTGGCCACTGAGCAGGTGACGGAGGTGAGTGACATGCCAGGCGAGTTCAGCAGCCACCTTTGGCTTTCTTACCTGATTGAGTCTGGTTATGTAGGAGCTTCATTTTCTCTATTCTGATACACAAAATCGAGGTTACAGGCGGACTGCATGTACCTCCTCCCTGTTGGGTCAGTCATCTGAGCAGGACCGCTTGTGGGTCCTGAACAGAGAACCCAATGCTCTGGCCCACATGCTCTTTAGTTACCGACACTGCTGAGCAGGTGGACGTTTAGTCAGATTTAAGGTTAGTCGGTTGGCAAAGAGCCTCTTAGCTGGGTTAAAGAAGACATTTGCCTTGGAAAATCCACCTGGTGTGCCATACCAGTTTTCCAAAAATAGCTATTACAGCCCTTGCATTAGCAGAGACCCTTTTGCACTGATCCAGCTGGAAGGGAGGGGTGTTCAGCTTGAGGATCATTTGAGCCTCCACAGATAGCATAATCGCAGAAAAGGTACATGCAGTGATGATATTAGTCATTACCAAAATGAGGTGGAGAAAATGTGAACTATTCCAGTAATTGGGTGAAGGTGTGCTTTTACTCCTTTGGTTTCTGCGGCTGGGTGTTTGAGGTCAACCCTGGTGAACAGAGTTTGCTCAGGTGCATTTTAATCTGTAGCAGCCCCTACTGGCTGGCTGTGGAACTGCAGGTTTCTGATCTGATAAAAAGTTGCCTTTGTGCTCCCCTGACGGCATAGGCAGAGGGTGACTGGTGTTGTATCTGCAGTGTGGGGGGTAAAAAGCCAGGGCCGTTTTGCCCCAATGACTGGGTCAAGGGTGTGGAGAGTTGATTGATGTACCGGGATTGCATATAGGTGTGCAATTGAAGTAAACGCAGAAGGTTAACAATGTTAGCACCACATTGTTTTCCCTCCTATCACCACAACATTTTTTGTTTGTTAAGTGTGAAGTACAGAGAAAAGTGTGACCTATTTTTTTGGCAAATAGTCACTATGTGACCTTTATTTTTCCTGGATTCTGAGCAGTGCAGTGGGGGGCTAACTCATTACCCCCCAGATGGTTCAGGCTTGTTGTCCCCACCGGACAGACTCCGTATCTCCGGCAGAGGAGGTGTCAGTCTAACGTTCTGCGTCTCGTACAGTAAGTTATCTGTATCAGTTACCATGATTCTCTTGGCTAGCCTGAGGCTGTTGCCTCGGTGTGTGCGGGGTTTAACACGTGAGGTGAAACAGGTCCCTGCCGTTGCCTAATTTGGCTACAGAGGTCAGAACAGCAGAGACTCTGGCCAAGTGCAAGTGCAAACTGGAGTCTCACCTCTCCCCATCCCTCCCATGCTTCTTTCCTACGAGGTACTAATTAGTTCTTTAGCGCACTCATTCATACGCTGTCACCACACTTAGCTGTCCTTGCTAATTCTGATGGCATCATTGTCTGATTTGGGCAAGGGTTGTTGTTGTTGTTGTTGTTCTTTCAGTTTCTCAACAGGTTATTCTACAGGCTCCCAGACCTATCTTTTATTGTCACTTCTGGCGCTTAGGACTTTGCTTCCCTCGCTGGTTTCCGGCACCATTGTGTCTGATTCATACATTTTTTGTGCTGTAATTCACTCTGGATGACAGCGTCTGCTGAATACCTGCGATGTAATGTAATGGTGGTTGCCGGGAAGTCTCCTTTTCGCCGAACTGTTCGTATCCAGCCTCCAATCACATGATGCAGCATGCGGAGTCTGGAAACCTTCGAAGTCGTATTTATTTATTTTTTTGGATCGTGAGTGTGGGAGAGAGACGGGCCTGGAGCCGGCTTGCCTCTGCATGGTGAGGCTCTCCAGAAAGATGCCTGGTTCAGAAACAGCCTGTGGGTGTTCATATAAACACTGAGTGCTTTCACATACCCGTCTGCTCCATTATGTGCACGGGTTCTCTCCAGTGCAGTTTCTGTCTTGATGGGCAGCAACAGTAAAGTCTTCTCCAAATACTGAGGTGTGGGAAAAAAACACTTTAAACCTTTTCACAGTTTAAAAAAAAAAACCCTTCTATGAAATAAGTTTTAAAATATTGTATATAATCTTGGGATAAAATGTGAGATTATATTGAGATCCTTTATGCCCACTCAGTATGATGCACAGTGAAATTGCCAGTATTATTTTTATAAAATGTACGTTTAGTAAAAGCTCATTATAATTGTCTAAACCCTTTATTGGGAGCTTGGCCAGCTTAGTCTAAGATGTACTCAAATAGACTTGTAGAAATGGAGCTTTTTCCTCCTTCATTGATACTTTAGTGCAACTTGCACTTGAGTTTGCAGAGGATTCCCTCCATGGGGTGTTTAAACCAAGCTGCTCCCCAGAGTGAGTAGCTTTGCTTCATTGGTATTTACACTGCGCAGACGCTGTTAAAAATACCAGGAGGTGACTACAGTGGTGCCTCGTTGTTGACCTGGCTTTGGAAGGAGCCAGGGCAAACGAGGTCATGTGTTTCTGCAGAAAACAGGACATCACACACACACACACACACACACACGCTGTAAGCAAAGTGCTCAGACTTGCAGTCAATGATGCTGAAGAGTAGTGGAGATCAGACTTTGTGCAGTTTGTCTAACTGGTGGGTAAGGACAAACAAGGGTTTATTTCAAAAGCCCTTTTAAAGTGTTAAATTAATTAACCTCAGAAAAATACAGTTACGCAGCATTTATACCTACTGTAATCTGAAACACTGGAGTCTTGAGCACCCCCCTCCAAACTAAAAAAAGACTGATATCTTTTATTTTTACAGAGTTATTACAGTTTGTAGGAGGCAGTGTAGTTAATGTAAAGGCCTTTTGCATATTAGTCCTGTGAAAAAGGAATTGTAAACATTTATTTAAAATTGGATACACACTATTTATGATTATATAGCAATGGCAGTGTTGATGTTTGCGTATTGGGCGTAGGGTCAGTGTTGAGAAGGAAAGGTAGAGCAGTGATGTATCTCTCAGTGTGTTTAAACGAGCTGTCAAATATGGATTATCCTTCCTCCTTTGTCTGTGCTGTAATAAGCTTGCATTTAATATTCCGCTGATCTGCAGCTTGTGACAGAGACCTGCAGTTTTTTTTTTTTTTTTTTTTTTTAACCAGCCACAAAGGTGATTTGCTTTGTTTGTCTGCGCTCAGCTGGCAGCCCCTGACGTGTGCATATATGTGCATGCGAGCGCGATGTATG
Organism: Albula goreensis; assembly: GCA_022829145.1. Lineage (NCBI taxonomy): Eukaryota > Metazoa > Chordata > Actinopteri > Albuliformes > Albulidae > Albula > Albula goreensis. The sequence goes on from CM040752.1 coordinate 32,747,514, forward strand.
CGCTCTGCAACATGTGAGCAGAAGTCAATATTAAATCGACTGAAAACCCTGCGGGCAGATTTGACGGGAGTTGCGCGAAGGTTTCTCCCCACTGCCAGCGCTGGCATTTTCCACGGTAGAATAGATTTGTTTGAGGTGAGACAGAGGATGGCGGAGGACAGCATAATCTTTCCGGGGGAGGGAAAACCTTGCAGGAGGGGCCTGCTGGTCCATTGCCAGTTACTGTCCCCCCCCACTCTCGCCTCTGTGTGAAATGAATCCCGCTGTCAGACAAAGTGCCGCGCAGCGGGGCAGGGAAGCAGGATCATGTCGATTCTGCTTCCTTGGTTACCAGGGACTGATAGTGCACTTGACCTTCAGAGGAAGGGGGGAGGGGGTCGGGGGTGGGGGGGGGGTCACGGAGAGGGCATATTTGAACAGCCGCACTCCTCGCCCCGACCCGTCTGTTTGCTCTGGCCCCTCCTCTCCCCTCCCCTCCCCCCGGAGCGGAGCACGAGCACGTCCGTGTCCGTGTGTTCATGTGAGGCCCGTCTCCCGCGGCGCCTGACAAAGGTGCTCTCGCCGAGAGACCCCGGAGCGTCTTTGTCTCTCCGCCTCCCCGGGGAAGACGGAGGATGTGGCGGGAGGCTGGGGACGCGGTGAGTCCCCGACCCCTCAGCGAGGGTCGGAGGGGTGTGGGGATGCAAGCCAGAGGAGCACGTGAGCAGCTGCTGTCTGTGGAGGAGGAGGAGGAGGAGGAGAGGGAGGAGGAGGAGCTCACTGTTTGGGAAGGGAACACTGGCGTTTGTACTGGTGTGTGGAGTGGGGAAGGGGAAGGGGAGCGGGCGTACTAGGGTATGTCTGGAGATGAATGAGCTTAATTTCAGGTGACAGGCACAGTGCTTCCAGGGGGGGTGTGTTTCTGGGTTAGTTTGGGGGTTCTTGAGTTGTTAGATACACTCTATCTGCTGTGCTGTGGACCACCACAAATGCCCTGTGAATACTGACCTGATGTGATTCACTTTGCTTCAGAGCGCTGATGGAAATCTCATTTAGGAGTCTTCATTTCTCCTGAGTGAGGGTCCTTCAGGGGTAGCTGAGGAAAAAGCATGTGTCATTTTACGGCTCTGATGCGGCACGCCGGTTTGCAGCATGACTGCCGGTTCAATTGGACAAATTGGTGCCTGTGCATTCAGTGCAGATATATTACAAGTATGGAGGGTAAAGAAAATATTGGAGATAATTTATGTATATTTATTCATAGATGTGTTTCCCTTTGGGGTTTGGAGTGCTGCTATGCAAGTTTTGAAAACTTCCTGATGTGATATTTGACTATTCAAGAGGGAAACCACTCGGGTCTTTTAGTTGTGAAGGAGGTGGAAAAGTACTCTGCACTTTGTGGTCCTGAAATTCCCATAAATGTTCTGTGGTCCAGAATTCCCCGTGGAAGTTCAGCGATGTTTAGATCTGGTTCTTGTGGAGAACATGGAAGGTGTTTGACGTGATTGCTGTGTTCAAGAAACCACTCCTTAAATCGGTTTACCAGTGTGTATTGGGATATGAGTCATCTTGAGAAAACAACGTTTACACCATTTTTTGGTCCAGATTCTACACATGTAATCTTGACATAAAGTTCAGAATTGGAGAGGGTTTGTGATGTCATAATTACCCCAGTGAATCATATTCACCGTTAAATATGAAGGCACCAATCAGCTTCAAGGGAAGCTAGGTCAAAAACAGTTAAGTTTACAGACTTTGCACTTGAGACTGAGTGACTGGGGTTGAAGCAACGGGACAAATGCACATTATGCAAGGGAACAAGAGAAGTGCTGCCACTAGGATTTGAACGTGCACTCACTATTTCCCCAATACACCAGAGCACACTCATAGTAATATGTCTGTTTTTGCATTCTCAGGTCCAGACGATACAGGCCTCCTCCTCAGACTCAGTGATGAGTGGCTCTCCACAGAGAATCCAGATCATCTCCACTGACTCTGCAGTCACTACACCGCAGCGAATACAGGTACTGCTCTCTACTGCTCCCTGCAGTCATCGTACTGCAGTGTATCTGTTTACTGCTCTCTACTGCCCCCTGGAGTTACTACACCATGGTGCTGGGAGACCCTGCTCTCTACTGCCCCCTGCAGTCATCATACTACATTGTGTCCATTTACTGCTCTCTACTGCCCCCTGGAGTTACTACACCATGGTGCATGCAGGCCCTGCTCACTACTGCCCCCTGCAGTCACTTCACTACAGTGCATTGAGGTTCTGCTCCTTACTGCCCTCTTCTGTCACCATGTTACACTGCATGCAGATACTGCACTTTACTGTGTACCGTTGTCTTCTATCTGCCTAATAAGTCTAATTGAAAATGAACTACTTTTTAGTAATCTATGACACGTGAAGAGGTTGTAAACCATGGATAATAGTGCAAATGTCAGATATCGTACCTTAGGAATAAAATGACTTTGACACTCCCCACGTTTCCCCCACCCAGATTGTAACTGACCAGCAGACGGGTCAGAAGATCCAGATTGTCACGGCGGTGGATCCGTCCAGCACTTCCAAGCAGCAGTTTATCTTAGCTGCCCCCGATGGGTCCAGTGCCAGCAAGGTCATCCTGGCCTCGCCAGAGACTCAGAACACCAAGCAGCTTATCTTTACCACAGCCGACAGCCTGGTGCCTGGGCGGATACAGGTACGAGGATGACTCCTCTGAAACCCTGTGGCCTTGTGCCTGGAGGTCCTTTTCTTTATCATAGAATCAGGCTGAATGCAGTTCAGTCAGTTTATTCTTTTCTGATGGTGAAATGGGCCCGTGTCGTCCGTGAAGCTGGCCTTATGAGCACTTTGGTTGCTAACAGTGATATAGTGTAGTGTGTGGCCTTGCAAAATTTGCCAGACAGAAGAAATGTTGCTAGGAGATAACAAGCCTCAATTTTCAGTCTCGTAGTTACGCTAGTTCTTTTGTGGCATAACTCCTCCCAGGTTTATGGATGTTCTTTGCATATAAACCAATGGGCAGTTGCTGCTTTTGACTAGTCGCAATATTTGCTTAATCACAATCTCAGCTGAGAATCACTCCAGCCAACCAAATCCCTGTCAATCCATATTTTGCACTTTCAGCTGCTGGCTTGTACACCATTTTAAGTAATCACACTGTGCTACACACACACACACACACACACACAAACACACACACACACATGCGTATGGTTTCTGTGTGGATAGGCCTCTATATTGTCTTCATAACACTGCAGAAAACAATGATCAGAAGGCTCCCACGGCCTTACCACAGCTGGTGCTCTGGGGTCACAGTCTAATTTGTTATTACCACAGAGCCCCATGTATCCGCAGTTCCGCTACATCACTACATTGCTCACAGTGTGTTTGTTACCATGGAGTTCGGCAGAAAGCGGTAAATGAGGATGAGCGCTCAGCGTGGGGTCGCGACCTCTGTGCGTGTTTTTTTTTTCCTCCCAGATTGTAACGGATGCAGCTTCGGTGGAGCGTCTGCTGGGAAAGGCAGGGGACGTGGGGCGGCCGCAGCCCGTGGAGTACTGCGTCGTGTGCGGGGATAAGGCCTCAGGTACCCTTCGTGCATACACACACGCACACACACACACACACACACACCGACCGTTTCAGGTTCCATAAACCATTCAACCAATGCCACGTAGCACACAATTCTATGCAGGGCACTAGGCCACTCATACCTTAAATGATCATTCAGTTTTGATGCAGTACAGTTGTGGTAATCCATCGTTGTGTGTATCAAATGCTAATTCATACCTCTGGAACATGGTGATTCAGTCATTGAAGTCAGTTTGAGTTGGACTTTTCAAAATCAATCCATGGATTCAGTAAAATGTAATTGGATGAGGTAGGAAGGGGTGGGTTTTCATCCACCTTTAGCAAAACTTTTAACCAACAGCTGTACTTTTCTGCAGTAAGTTTTGTGTTATCCGTTTCCATTAACAACAATGCATTAACAGTTGCATAGATTTATATAGCCTATGAGGAAAAAGAAGTATTAATAGGTTAAAAAAAGACCATTATTAAGAACAATTTTATGTGAATAAGCATATAGTGTTCTCATTCTTTAGTTTGGAATATAGCTCATTATCTTTGCTGCATTTTATAAAAGCTTGTTTGTTCATCTGGAAGTTAGCCATTAACAGTTTAATGAGTTGACAATGCAGTCCATTCCCTACACCATGTGGATATTTCTGTGTGTAATCTGCTATGATGGAGGACATTTACCTATCGCGTGTGTTTTCTGTCTGGCCTCTCTTGCAGGGCGGCATTATGGGGCAGTGAGTTGCGAGGGCTGCAAGGGGTTCTTCAAGAGGAGCGTTCGCAAGAACCTGACCTACAGCTGCCGGAGCAACCAGGACTGCATCGTCAACAAACACCATCGCAACCGCTGCCAGTTCTGCCGTCTGAAGAAGTGTCTGGAGATGGGCATGAAGATGGAGTGTGAGTTAACACACGCACGCACACACACACACGCATGCACGCACGGACACACACACGCACGCACACACACACACACACACACACACACACGCATGCACGCACGGACACACGCACACACACACACACACACACACACAGTATCACACACACATGCACGCACGCACACACACACACACACACACACACACATATACTTATAAACACACTCACCTACTGTATTTGAACACATACATGCATGTATACACACACATACATAAACACACATATATGAACACACACATACCTATGTGAACACATATCTGCATGTTTGCAGGCACACACACATACACACACACATTATGCATGCTCTTTACACATATTTACAAACACGCACATACAAAAAGGCAAACACATATATGCACACATATGCACTCTCTCACACACATTACACACACACACACACACATACACACACACAGCACTAACTGCATTCTGATTTTTGGTGAATTTATTTGGTATTTTGCTGTTTTTCATAGCTGTCCAGAGTGAGAGGAAGCCGATCGACTTGCCCAGAGAAAAACCTGCAAATTGCGCGGCTTCCACAGAGAAAATCTATATCAGGAAGGACCTGCGGAGTCCGCTCATCGCCACGCCCACCTTCATCACAGACAAAGACGGTTCAAGGTGAGGGCTCTCAAAGGTCTGCAGCCCACACAATGGAGAGCTAGCTCAGAGTGTGATAGATTGCATTCTGTCCGTATGTTCTGCGCTGGACGGAAGGTCACGCACTGACTGGTGCTGTTAGAACAAACTGTTATGCGCTGTCAACAACTACAGAGTTGTTAGTAGAGCGGTGTGAAACCAGGTTATAAAAAAAAAAACACAAGAAATCTATCAGTGTTCAGCTTAGGTGAACAGGTTAGGTGCTGAGATCTGGCTAAATCCATTAATCAACTCATGTACAAAATAGTGTTCAGGTGAGGGGAAAAAAAGGAGAAAAATGTGCTGAAATCAAAAGCGAATGTTTTTGCACAAATCTGTCATCACCAGTGACTGACTGATGGCATGCACTGGCCCAGGAATCCAGCTCAGCTCTGTGTTATGAAAATTGTCATGGGTGGTCACCCTTGTCATGATGAGCACTGCTAGGGTGGAGCTACACTCAGCTGTCAGTCATTGATTTATCTCCACCAATCAAAAGAGTGTTTCTCCCCACAGCCTCTGGGGCCATTGGTGTAAATCATTGAGTTACTGACACCATATTTTAGCCCCTCCCAGTGCTGGTTCAGTGAAACCTCACTGCCCTATCACTGGAGAATATGGAGTTGGGAGTGATGGATGTACCTCTCCATTGGTGGTGACAGGTTGAGGTCGAGTGTGATCGATTAACTGGCGATGAAAGAATGAGGTAAGGCAGACAAAGGGGGGAAATTGATTGACAGGATTGAGGACGCCTGTTATTAATCCCCTGCAGGTCTAGTCTCCTTGACCCAGGAATGCTGGTCAATATTCAGCAGCCATTGATACAAGCAGATGGAACGTTGCTTTTAGCTACAGACTCCAAGGTATGTGCTCTCTGCATTTGGAAGTATTTTTTGGGAGGGCAACCCCCTGCCCCCCCCCCCCCCCACCCACCCAATGAATAGGTGGCCTCATACTGCCTGATTTCTGTATTCCAGGCTGAGTCAAATCAAGGTGACCTTGGGACGCTAGCGAATGTGGTGACCTCCCTCGCCAACCTGAACGAGTCCCTGAACAATGGCGATACCTCAGATGTCCAGCAGGAGGAGCAGTCTGCCAGTGAGATAACACGGTATTTACCCAGCCCTCCCAAACACAGCTGGCCCTCAAATGGATGTGTATACTCCAACCTACATTGTATCACCAACCTCACATTTACCATTAGTTGTTAAACTGTATTATATCAAAAGCCAGTGGTCAGTTTATCCTAAAGTCAGTGGTCAGTCAAGCACTAACCCCCCCCAAAAACACTTCTCTTGGTCATTCCCTCTGATCTACTTCAGGGTGAATTACCAAGATGTGAGAAAATTAAATTTCTCTTCATCTTGAACAGAACAAGCACAGCTGCCATTTGCATCAGACGTGGTCAGTGTGATGGAGCATGATTGTTATTCAGAACAGACGTTGGCCTCTGACAGAGGCTTAAATGTGTCATCTCTAGCTGGAGGGCTTTATTGACATCGGTCATCGATCTGTTGTTCTTCATTTACTCTTTGAAGCGCTTTGTTTTCGCTGCAGTTTGATGACGACAGCATGTGTATCCATTTTGTACATTTATCTGAAGCTATAATCTTTAGTTTGGAGTTTGCCTTGTCAAATGGAACACACCTACATCCAGTGTTCCCACCATGTTGTATGACTGGATGTCAAGCGGTTAGTAACCAATGCTGGTGACTTCTTTTGGCCACGGGTTTGGCTTTTTGTGTTGTGCCATGTGAAAGTAGAGCAAAAATATCCACGAAATGTAGTGCACAGAAAACAAGTTTGACATTCATTTAACTTCTGAATTCCAAAGAATCGTTGTGAAATTATCAAGTGATTTTGGCACTCTCATCTGAGCAACAATACAACTTTTGATAATTTGCTCTATCTGCATGCAACAAACACAATGTTCATTTCACCGGGAACCTCAGAGTAGGAGCCAAGATGCAACGATTTCACTCTTCAAAATGTAAATGTGCATTTAAGATACTGACAAAGGTATAGATCGCCGTCTTGAATTACGCTCAGTTTTTAATACGCTGCAGTATAGACTTTATTGCTCAAATGCAGTAAGGCTCAAAGTGGGATCTCGCAGGCTGCTTTGAGCTATGGACCTTTGTGTCTAAAGGGGTTATACTGAGCTGAACTTCTTTGCTGTAATTGCGGGAAAACTGCTGGACCTGTTTGACACAGGAGCATGTGTTTGATGTAGAACCTCCCGTGGGGAGCCATTCCGGCCTCTGACCTGTAATTACTGAGAGAGATGGAGTTCAATGTACCATTTTGCTAACATAAAAAGACATACAGTTACACTGTCTTATAGCAACCCTGGCTAGGACCATAAAAAAATCATAAAACTTTTAATTGTGTCTCAGTAATTTTCAGAAGCTATAAAAGTGAAATATGTGTCGGAAAAAAAAGCTTCTTCCAAAGGGTCTTTCAGTGTATTGAATTATGGAATAAATTTAGTTGTCATGGAGAATCTTTGTTACATTTTTGATGTGAATTTCTCTCCTGAAATTTCTTTTTGGGTTTTTTTTTTCATCACTTTGCAGCAATAAATCCCATCTGATTGTCCAGTGTTTTTCCGTAAATCTTCAAATTGCATAGGGCTTAATCATTTGTGTCATTTTCAGCTGTGAATGAATATTACAAAGCATTGGTACTTTTTGGTCCTAATGCCCCAGATTACAGTGTTTACCCTGTAGTTAAAAGTGAAATATAGTAAATATGCAAACAGTTGTTTTGTGTGTCTGTATGTATGCTTGTGTGTGCATTTGTGTGTGTTTGTGTGCATGTGTGTGATGACATGTGTTTGCACTTGTTAGTGAATGGACCACATGCGCACTTGTATGTGTGCACATGCACGTGTGTGTGTGTGTGTGTGTGTGTGTGTGTGTGTGTGTGAATGAATGTGTGCACGCACAGTAGCTCTGACACTGTGCTTGCCGCTCCCTTCCTTTAGTGCCTTTGACACCCTGGCCAAAGCCCTTAACCCCTCGGACTCCAGCGCAGGGCAGAACCTGGTGGAGGGGGTGGACGGGGCAGGTGGGGCCACTATCCAGGTGATCAGCAGAGACCAGGCCACGCCCATCATTGAGGTTGAGGGGCCCCTGCTCACGGACACTCATGTTAGTTTTAAGGTTTGTGTTCTTGTGAAACTCAACAGTGCTTGACCTTAAATTAATACTAATAATAATAACAATAATGACAGTAACAATAATAATAAGATCGGCTGCTACAGTAATGTAATTATTGCCTGTACATTAAATGTAAGGCTACCACTTTTCAACATAATTTAATAATGGACCAACATATACTTATCATAGACTGAAGTTAAGAAATTGCTTAATATCCCTTTTTCAGTGGGCTTGAGAGGGTGGGGCGGCTTCCCTCCTGTTTAGCAGCAGTAACTGCTGAGTCAGCAATATGGCAATGGCTTGACTGCTGGAGAATGCAGTTGTCGTATTGGGCAAATTTAAACCATTTGTGCTAGGAGTGAATTGGGCTCAGGAGGACCATTTCATTACTTGGGAGAGAGTTTAAAAAAAAAACCCCAACTCCAGCTTACATTGGTTTCCTGTAGGGGCAAATATTTTTTCGAGATATGAAGTCTGGAATGACCTTAAAATAACAACGAACATAACAGGAGCAGATGGAGGAGGAATCACATTATGCAACATAGTTTTCCCATGAGTCATTTGTGGTTTTCACAGCAGACAAAGACCAAGAGTCCAGAATTAAAATACTGTTGTACGGCCTGAACGATTGTAAGGTAGTAAGACCAACCCTGGAGGTGTAACAGAATTTCCTCCCCCTGTGCGCATCCAGATTTTGGTTGTGCTCCCAGTGCTAATATGCTGTGCGAATATGTTGTATTTAGGAGGTGGGGGTTTGCTTAGATCGTCCTGGCCCAGAGAGTCCACCTTGTCAGTGTTTATGGGGCATTATGAGGTTGCTGGCTGCATATTGGAGAGATGTATGTGAATTGTTTTAGAGTGGTGAGTTCTGCACAGTGATATTCTGATTCAGCTGTGTGTGTGTATCTCTCCCTGCTAGCTAACAATGCCCAGCCCCATGCCGGATTTCCTAAATGTGCACTACATCTGCGAATCTGCGTCCCGCCTGCTCTTTCTGTCCATGCACTGGGCTCGCTCCATCCCTGCCTTCCAAGCACTCGGGTGAGTATGGCTTCAACATGCATCACATATTACATTATTACATATTACGTTATTTAGCATTTAGCTGACACTTTTAACTAAAGTGACTTACAGTTGATTAGACTAACCAGGTCCAATCCTGGGAGCAGTACGGGATTAAGGGCCTTGCTCAAGGGCCCAACAGCTGCACAGATATTCTTCTGAGATAAGTTCGAGCTAGAAACCTTCTGGACCTTCTGAAACAGAAGTGAACTGTGTGTTTGTGTTTCTCTCAGTCAGGACTGTAACACCAGCCTGGTGCGGGCCTGCTGGAACGAGCTTTTCACCCTAGGGCTGGCGCAGTGCGCTCAGGTCATGAGTCTCTCCACCATCCTGGAGGCCATCGTCAACCACCTGCAGAACAGCATACAGGACGGTACGCCCGCCGTCCCGCTCGTTTCGACGTTTAACACAGACACTGCGGTCACTGCACCGTTAGCTGCTTAATCATGCTCCGACAATATTAACTTTTCATTGAGTGTTAATATTCATGCACTTAGTTATCTGTGATCCAGTTATTTCCCTCCTCTCATTAACTGCGCAACCAAGAATAAACTGATACTCATACAACACGGAAACCTAATCATGCACATTGAATTCGTTGCAAGTGCTGTGAAAAAGTATTGACCCCCATCTGAATTTCTGAATTTTTTTTTTAATCAGGGTTTCGACAAAACCTTAATGTTAAATATAAGGTGACGTGAGTGAACAAAAAAGTCGACACTTACATATTTACTAAAGAAAGGATAACACCACCCAGTGCCTGTGTGCAGGGGGGGAAGTAATCACCAGATTAACTGCTAGTGATTAACTCTGTGACAGTTGTAATAATTCGAAAATGAACTGGTTGTTTCAGGTCCTGCCAAAACATCTAAATGGGATTAGGTCTGGACTTTAAGGAGACTTTTGTTCTTCGACCGTTCTGATGTAGAGCCGCTTTTGAATCATTGCCGCCTGACTGGGGTGTGCTCCTGTGTTCTTGGCAGTCTAATTTCAGGGTTTTCTGCTACACAGTCGTTCCGTTGTACACGTTAATGTCAGTGTTGTGAGCCGAGGTGTTTGCGGTTGCAGACAAGCTGTCGGGGGATCGAGTCAAGCTGGTGATGGAGCACATCTGGAAGCTGCAGGAGTTCTGTAACAGCATGGCCAAGCTGGACACGGACGGCTACGAGTACGCCTACCTGAAGGCCATAGTGCTCTTCAGCCCAGGTGAGTTCTGCACAGGTATGCCCACCTGAAGACCCTGGTGTTATTCAGGATGGATGAGGTCTGTGGAGGTATTCATTTAGAGTGTTCATATATAGATTGTAGTATTAATTAGCCCAGATGAGCACTATACAGGTATACCTACCTGAAGGCCATGGTTGAACAGAGAAACCCGCCATCGCTGTCTCTATCTGCATACTAGCTCCTCTCCACCATATACATACAGTGTCCACATTAGTGTATGGATTTGTCATGAAGTCATTTTGAAGAGACTATCAAGCCCCCATGTTAAGTCATTTAATTTTTTTTTTTTTGTAAAGATTATTTTTTTTGGCATTTTTCCACTATATTTGACAGTTGGAGTAGAATGATAGACAGGAAATACAGGGGACGGGGAAGACCCAAGTCATTTAATTTAATGGTAGCGGGCGCAAAGTAGCTATGAGGCCAATGTTTATGCGCTCATTGTCCTGCAGATCACCCAGGCCTGAGCAGCACCAGCCAGATTGAGAAGTTCCAGGAGAAGGCTCAGATGGAGCTGCAGGACTATGTCCAGAAGACCTACCCAGACGACACCTACAGGTAACCCTGCCCCGCTGTACATCACCCACTGGACCGCTGACCATCCCTGGGTCACAGGGGTTACCAGCCCAAGCTGTACCAGCACCATCTCCATGTCACCATGACAACTGCATCTTGTCTCAGTGGATGGAATCAAAAGTAATCAGCGCAATAGAAATGCAAGCATTGAACTCCATTCAGTGAAGATGTATTTGGGAAGCAGAATGTTCTCATGTGCCATATTTAATACTCAATATTTCATACTGCTGGTGGTCCCCCTGTATGACTGAACACGGATTCAGAATGGAAGCATTTGTACAGCAACCTCATTACATTACATCACAGTTATTTAGCTGACATGTCTATCCAAAGCCACTTACAGTTGATAAGACTAACCAGGGGCCAGTCCCCTCCAGAAGCAATGTGGGGGTAAGGGCCTTGCTCAGGGGCCCAACAGCTACACTGGGTTTGAACCACCAACCTTCCTGGTCAAGCATCTTAGCCACTAGGATATAGGCTGCCCTCATCAGTAATTGGGTATTTAACTATGTACCTGGGTATCTGTCCCACTACGGACCGCCCAATCATTTGCACACCATTCCGATGTGGTCTGAAGACCCATCTCTTCAGACTATACCTGGTCTGACCATCGTACCCCCACTTTGCGTATCCATTTTTGACACTTATAATTCATGGATGTTGTATTATGTTTGTTACTTGCAACGTAGACTTTATTTTTAGCTTTGAACTGATGCACTTTCTTTCCTGTGTTGTTGTTACACTGGCTGTACACACTCTTTGTACGTGGCTTTGGATAAAAGTGTGTGTGCAAAATGAAATAATGTGAATGTGAATGATGATGGTATTTGGTAATCCCGTGTCTGTCCTGTGCTTAAGGCTGGCCCGGATCCTAATGCGTCTGCCGGCTCTTCGTCTCATGAGCTCCAGCATCACGGAGGAGCTCTTCTTCACCGGCCTCATCGGGAACGTCCCCATCGACAGCATCATCCCCTACATCCTGAAGATGGAGACGGCCGAGTACAACAGTCAGATCACGGGCTCCACGGCGTGACCCTCCCCCTCCACCCGCCCCTCCCCGTCCCCGCCCCTGCCTTCCCTCCCCAAAAAAAACCATCAACATCCAGCCATTGTTTAAAGCTGGCCTTTTTTTTTTTTTTTTTTTTTAAAGTTTATGTTCAACTCTTACTTTTTAAAACAATTCTAAATTGTTTTAACATCTCTGTAGGGCTACTTACTCTGATGAAGTTTATTCCCCAAATTCCATTTCTAGTTCATGTGACCTGTTGCAAATAGTAGCAGGGTGGACTGGATGACAGTAGTATCAGAGAGCGATATGATGATACAGAAGTACTTCCCTGTTGTTATTCAGATTCTAGTGCATGAACCGTCTCTGTGTTTTACATGTGAAATGGAACAAATACCTTATGCTTCTGGCCTTTTATTTATTATTTTTTAGCAAATGTTGGCAGCACAGATATATCAAATTCACCCCATGTAAACCTTTCAGAAACATTACAATTTTTGTGAGAATCATATTTGGCAATATAGGTGAGCCTAACAACCCAAGTGCTAATTCTGCTTCAGCTTGAAAAATTAGACTGACACACTATAATAGTATAGCATTCAAATGAGATACCATTTGAAGGTCCTTACTTTGAAAACATGAAATCATGTAAATGTTGTTTATAGAATACCAGTGAGTGTTTCTGTCTGTGTTCGGAGGGTAACACTTAGGTCTAATGTGTGAACTGCATGCCCAAATTTTATAGAAACATAAGGATGCTTTACGTTCTCAGTCTCGGGTATTCTGGACTTGGATTGTGAGCAGGTGTACGCATTTATGTGGCTGTCATTGTTTCCGCAGTGCTGGAAATACTTACTCTTTTCACATCTGCAAACCTGAGCAGAAGTCTGGCACTTCTTAACCAGGCACAGTAGTAGTAGTGTAGTTCTGCTGCTTAAGAGATTAAGTCATTTTATGTAAGGTAGAGGTGGAAGAGTGAGGCTTTGTGAATCCAGAAATGGGTGGGGCTACCATGTGTTATCATTGTCTCTGTCATTTTAATCAGTTGGATTTATTACCTTTGGAAAGCAGAGTTTTAACTGGTCCAAACAACTGATTGACATGCTCCTTGCACCACCATAGGGATTCTGAAGTTTGACTTCAAACTAGCCCGTTAAACCCCTGTCCCCCTTCCCCAGATTACCAGTAGGTACAAAACAGCAAGTAATTATAGTGTTTAACACAATAGTATATGTTTAATTATATAGAAGTCTAAAATAGGCGTATTTAATTTGGAAATGACACATGTGGGCTGAGGTACTTCGTGAATTCCATGAATCACACAGTATATTTTTTTTTCACAGGATTATCCATATTCTGTTGTAAATGCATTGGAAATGACACATCATTGCTTACAGTTTCCCCAGTTCTAATTCCTAATGGCCTAATTAATAATAACAATGTCCTTAACTGTATACAATCCTATTGGTCCATACTGTATGTGCAATCTAATCTATTCATTGGCCCTTTCTTCTGCTGCCATGACAATCAGGTGCTGTAGGAGATACTTTTATGTTCGAAGAGTGTTTTTTTTTTTTTCCACTTATTTATTTTATCAAGTGTGTAGTTCTTCACAAATGAAATGATGCAGTAATCAGAAGATTGACAGTCCTGGGGGGCTTGGTACAGCGGATCTAAATGCTGTTGCCTTTTACCGAAAGCAAAAAAAAAAACTGTGGGTCTTATGTGGAGGCATGCTTTTGTCATCGTCATTTTGTTTTTTTTTGTTCTTTTTTTAAAGCAGGAACTCCTGGTTTTATTGTATCTCCCTGAATCGTAACATTGTAAATATATATTTGTGTGCTCTGTTCTTTTAAAAGATAAGTATTTCAAACAATTAATGCTGTTAGCTTTTGCATTTTACATCTTGTTTCTATTAAATGCACATTAATTTGAGTTTTTTTTTTGTACTGCACGATAAGTATTGAGATGTGATGAAAGATGTATATATCTATATATAGTTTCAAAAACATTAAATCTTGGATTTGTTTTAATACAAATATTCCTCTAAATGAAATGCACTCTATGTACTATTGCATAATCCTCCAGTGTGACATGGAAGAATATGAAGCCATGTCTAACCATAAAATCCACAGTTTTTGGTAAATCCGAATTAATGTATACCTTAATTTTTAAAGAGAAACGTATGTATGTATGTCATTTGTTCTCTGGGTTTAAAACCTGCCAAGACTGTTGCGTATCACTGTTATTTTATGTGAATTGAGCTTTGTACTGTACATGTAATTTCATTAAATGAGTGCATGTTCTTTTTTTAATCTGAAAGTTTTATAATCTAATCAGTGTCTTCAATTCTGGAGAAAAGTGGCATTGTTGTTTTTGTATATAGAGCATCGCAGTGCATGGAATAGCTTATGCATTTTATTAAATGCTGTAAAAATGTGGAGTTACAACGTGGCTAAAAAACCTACTACCATACAGAGCAGTTTATATAATTAAATTACGTAATTCAATTAAATGCCTGTTTCCTTGTTAAGTTTGCTTGGTTCTGTGTGAAAAGGGAAAAGTAAGATGTATGACGTGTTCAGTCAATGCCATGCTTTTGTAGATGGAGTCGTTTTTATAAAACAGTTTGTATTAGAACCTCAGCTCTGTCGAATGTGGACCTATAATGACCTTTTAAAAGTCAGATCTTCTAAGACCACCTTTCCTTTGCTTGTTTAAAAACGGAATAAACAAGGAAATGTGTGAACTGTCATGTACACATCATTTATAAGTAAATGTTTTTATTCTCAAATATATCTTGCCTCAAAATTATAATGAAGGGCACGTGTACAGATGTAATTTAAGCCACCTTTTTGACAATTATAAAAGAATAAGCATTTTTATGTCATAAAATTTCACCATAGCCATTCTAATGCCTAGTTTCTGGCTTCTGCCAGAGAAACAATATTTAAGTCTAGCACATAAAACTATTTTGTACGAACACCATGAAAATGTCATGTTTTTCCAAGATTACATTTCAAATCATAAACGTTACATTCTCTTCTGTTTCAGAGCTCATGCCAAACTCACTAAATGTCTTGAAAATCCTCCAATCAAAACGACCCTCTCTATGCTCTCTGGTCCAATCATGGTTACCATCACTAAATGTAAAGAGGTCAATTTGATATTCCGGGAAATGTAGTTTTATTTTGTCTGTATTTAAGGTGGGTTCCTTGTATTTATTCCGTTGAATTTCAGCATCGACTCCGGTATGTATAATAAACATTAATATCTAGTTTGGTGTGGCAAGATTTACACGTAGCTTGCTGAATGTAAATTGTGTATTCGTTAATTGGATCAGACGAACTACAAGTACCGTGATACAATTCGCAAGCAAGCCGTCCCACGGGTTACAAGTAGTCCATGAGCCTGCTGACTGACGGCATATTGTACAATATTTGAAATAAATGGTTGTATTAATTGTTCGTTTGTCTGTGTAGCCATGCCTATGAAAGGACGGTTCCCCATTCGGAGAACCCTAGAATATCTTCAGAAAGGGGAGGTTGTCTTTAAAAACTCAGTGAAGATCATGACGGTCAATTACAACACGTACGGGGAATTAAGCGAAGGAGCAAGGTCAGTGCTACGAAGAACACTGCGTCTTCATGTATTTCCACCAAGCGGCAAGATGCGTCTTGTTTTAGCTAGCTAATGATTTCTCTATTATGCTATGCTTATTGATAATCTTAATACATCATTAGTTGCATCGATAGGTAGTCCTAATGTCCATGGCTTACTAAAAGTAGCTAGCAAGTTAGCTCCTATCAAGACAAAATAACAAGCAGAAGTTATTGTTTTACAATGCGGGTTCTGAATGCATATGTATCTCTTTCATTTTCAGAAAGTTTGTATTTTTCAATGTCCCACAAATTCAATACAAAAATCCTTGGGTTCAAGTAATGATGTTTAAAAATATGACTCCATCGCCATTCCTCAAGTTCTACCTTGGTAAGTGTGACCACAGCCTCCTGACTGTCACCCAGTCATTGTAACGGACAGTGTCTTTATTTTGTTGTTTCTTGCAGTTAAAGAAAGATACGTACAAATATCGTTCATGCTTAATACATTTTTATTCTTAAAGGGTTACTCAGAATATTTTGTCTTAGGTTGTGGAATACGTTATGATCAAACATGGTTTTTTTGTTTTGACGAATGGGCTATTTGCATACATCTGTTATCTGGTGGAGCTGGACAAAATATGGAACCTATTTTATAACCTCTGTCTGTGTGTACTTGTTGTACGAATAGATGACGGTGAGCAGGTTTTGGTGGATGTGGAGGGGAAGGACCACAAAGAAATCACTCACCACGTGAAGAAGATCATGGGGAAGACACAGTGAGTTCCATGAAGCCAATCAAGCAGCGACAGTATTGAGGCCTAAGACTGAGGCAAAGGAAAACTACTGTGGAGAAATTCACAGCAGCTTCCTGTATCGTATGTGGGTCTTTATGCAGTTCCTGTAGCTTGGAGAGATCTCTTCCATCCTTCAGTTATACATTCTTATTTAGTATTGTACCACAAGCAGGTTAACTGTTACATGTTCACTATTTGTCATGTGTGCTACAGCAATCATAGATTATACAGTATTGCTGTGTGCTATAGTAGTCATTCCACACTGAACTGCAAATATGGCTTTCTCTATGAAACCTGTTTTAAGGAGGTGTGTGTGTGTGTGTAAGGGGGCAGTGGAAGCTGGTGAACTCAAAACAGGGGAGGAACAAACTTTACCTTTAAACCTATCATTACTTCCAACCATAATTCACAGAGTAATTAACTCCCAATTTATGTAAATAAATTAATAACATCCATGGATATAACAAACGTAACACTAGTTTGCAAAGAACAGCAATTCTATTACAAAATGAAATTGGTAACCATTTACTGTATTTACATCAGCTGGTGTTGATTACTCTGAATAATTTATTTTATTGTTAATCAAGGAGGGTAAATGAAAGCAGGGCAGAAGTAATGACAGGTTTAAAGGTAAAGTTTGTTCCTCCCCGTCACCAGCCACCACTGGTGCGAGGGTACCTGTGAATCTCTCTCACCTTCTGAATCCCTCTCCCCACTCCAGAGAGGTGCTGCAGGCCGAGGCCCTGGCCAGGATGGTGGCCTCGAACCCGGCCAACTTCGGTCCAAAGAAGTACTGCCTGAAGCAGTGCATGTGTGAGGTGGAAGGGCAGGTGCCCTGCCCTGGCTGGGTCCCTCTGCCCAAGGAGATGACAGGCAAGTACCGGGCCCAGATGAAGGCTGCCGAGGACTGAAGCAGAGCAGTCAGGACTCATGTATATACTGGACTATGCAGACTGCTGCTGCTGTTTTTATACAATAAACGACTGGAGAGGATTTCTGAACCCACAGCAAATTATTTCGGTTGAAAACTGTCCATGTGTGGCCTCTGTACTTGTATGGAAACTTTAACGAATATCATTCTGGTATGTCCCCCCCCCGCCACACATAAACAGTAGTAATGCAATAGTGATGTGTTCATGCTGGCTACTGGGACTGATAAGATCATGCTGAACCTTGTGGGGCACGGTGGGTTTGGCTTTAAAACGATGTCTGGAAATGATTCCTATGAATTAAAACAAGAATTGCAGAAATGCATCGTTTTACATGAGCACAAGTCATTTTTATTAGTGCAGAATGACAACTCCTGATGGTTCAAATAGCAGGCAATGTTATTATAAGCTACTTTTCAAATCATTTACATTTGTCACAATACATTATTTTTTTTTACAAAATGTACTGTTCTCAGTTCAGTCACAATGCAGTAGTGTGTTTATGTAGAACAAGAGCGACCGCTGAAATACTGTTCAGTTTAACCAATTAAAATCTAACATAGCTATGATATTAGTAAGTAAAACAAAGTAGTATTGATGGAGAAAAGCATTTTCAAGGAGACACGAGGCCTTGCCAAGAGTATACATAATACTTGGGAACTCTGTATTACTGTAGTGTTAAATGTTACATTTTCCTATGTTAGAAGAAATTGAGCAGATAAAACATCTATTATTTTTACTAGATCTTAACAGAACAAACCAACAAAAGCGGATGAGGCCATCATTATGATCCTGTCTCTGGTAGCCGCCTCATGCACACAGTAACAATGATAAAAGTACTTCAGCTCGTCATGGCTTTCATCAAATCCTCTTCAGAAGTGTTGCCAAGGAAACTGGCTTGTTTCCTGAAATGGGATGCTTTGGAATATGAATGTGGTCACATAGAATGATAAGTTTCCACATGTTTTGTCTGCAACTGGATAACCATCAATAAGAAGTACATTTATATTTCCTGACAAGGAGCAGGAAAACGTGATAAACAACAGGGATGACTGGTTTTCAGTGGGAACAGATCCAAAACCTGTGAAGCACAGAACTCATTTTGTGCATATTTCATGTGTTTCATAAGCAGTTCCCAATCTTCTGAACCCTTGACCCACTTAAAGAGCAAATGCATTTTGTGTGACTCCACCCCTATTTAAAATGTAGCCTGACATGTATTTTGATAAGAAAAAAAACCAACAATTACGATAGTTAAGTGAACCTACATGTAACAGGTGCATTGCTAAATTTAACTGGTGGGAATGGCGTAGGAAAGTGTCACATTCAGTACATTTTTTCCTTTCACGTTGTGGAATACAGTTTTGAAACACTGTCCTCCATATAAACATACACAAACATACAAAAGATTTTAGCCACACATTGTTTTGTTGATGGTAAGTTTAGTCAGTCAGTTATCAGCTGAGAGGACTTCACACTTTCAAAGCCCTTGAAATCCCTCACAGCTGAGACAATCATGAAAAACTGCACATTCCTCAGCTCGGCGCATCATGAAAGGGAGAGTTGGCGATGTCATCGCTGAACAATGTGTCATTAATGTTGCAAAATACTGTCCTTAGGAGTGGTTAGTTACTTGACTCATCAGGTACAGACCTGTTAGTAAATAATCTGCAGCAGATTTTTTTTTTCTTGATGCTTTTGTCTGTATTCACTGAGTAACTATAGTATGATATCTGGGAGCCCCAGTCTTTCCCGCCATTTCAGATTGATAGCATTTTAAACCAGACCGGAGTTCTGCGCTGTCTAGTGCTCAGATGGTTTGTCAGTTTCAAGGGACAATTACATTTTAAAAAGGGAGTATCCCATATATTATACACACTTAAAATGACCAAAGAGCAAGAGTAATATTGAGTAATATTACCTCTTCATGGAGGTACATTCAAGAGGGAATATGCATGTTGCTGGTTCCCCACCTGATGCAGCAGATGTAACCTTTTGGAACACTCAAGAACCTTGGAGACATCCACCACCAATCAAGCCGAAAACTCACTTACGATGCAAGGACGATGCACATAGTCTCATGACATATCACAAGAAGTCAGGTTTTTAAACTGTGAATCAACAGCAGTGGAGTTAACACTGTCATGTCAAAACTGAAGTGCTTCCATTACCAAAGGGTGCAAAAAGGGTCATTACACAGAGCTTCACAATAGAACTGCATGCTTTCTACATAATCTTTCACATCAAAATGACCTCAGACTCCCAGAGGTTACAAAATATGGACTGGCTTCCATGATAAGTGCAAGTGGCCTATGGTAATTTCTTTTTTTTTTATCTCCATAGGACGTTAACTTAAAAATGCAGATTTTTATCTGTGCAGATAAAAAAACATGACAAATTGTTCCGTCATCGGCTCGAGATCCATCAGGTGACACAGGGCTCAGAGAATTAAACAGTTGTCTATTCACAAAAGTAAACTAGGGCAAGATGCTGAAGCTCAGACAGAAAACTTACAATCTTCAACACTTCAGAGGACATGACAAGCTTAATTTCCTCCTGTGGTTATCAAGAAATGTTGGATATGTTTACTGTAATATAGTACTTCCCTGGGAACAAACTATAAAACTGAATGACAAATACTTGCTTGTAATGACAACTACAGTACATGTTTTATTCTTATTTGAATTCCAGTTCAGGAAACAACAAGACAAGACTTTGCCGAAAGCTCCTGCCCAAAAAGAGTGTAATTACAGATGGGACGGTCATTGTGTTTTTCTCCTCTGCTCCTGCAGGGTGCGCTGTAGATCCCGCAGGTTCTCGGACAGTAACTCCACCTCGTCGGCGCGGCCGTTGAGCTTCGCGTCAAACATGTACGCCCGAATGTTATCGATCTGCTGGAGCAGCAGCTCCTCCTCGATGATGTCCTCGTCCGGAGGTTCGCCGTCCTCCTCGAAGGGGTTAGTGGAAGGCTTGCCGGCCATTGTGTCATTAGAGCTCTCTCTGAAAGGGTTTCCGTCGTCTTCCTCATCCTCAAAGGGGTTGCTACCTCCAGCGACTACCTCTTGCCCCGCTGTGCCCTCCTCTTCCTCGTCTTCGAAAGGGTTGTACTCCTTCTTGCCGTTGGCGACCTCTTTCTGAGCCTGCTCTTTCTGGATCTCCTCCGCGAAAGGGTTGTAGGGGTCATCCTCTACAGGGGTGGAGTTCTCGTCGTCGAAAGGATTTAAGGAGGTAGCTGGGGTTTCGTTTTGTTCTTCGTGGGCCGGCGGTTCGCCCTGTGGTCTCTGCAGAGGGGGCGACTCCTCGCGATTCGGTAGATGGGCGAAAGCTTTCATGGACTGCGTTTTCGAGAGAGGGCTGATCTTGGTTTTTCCCAGGCTCAGGGTGCCCCCATGCTGGCCGTCAGGCTCCTCCTCATCCTGGATGAACTGCGTGGTCTCCCGGAAGTCCAGGGAGCGCGTGCGGGTGTGGGTGGAGGCGCTCCGCTGCTCCTCCCTCTCCTGCAGCAGGTGGAGCTGCTCCTGCTGCAGACTCTCCTCCTCCGCCATCTTCTTGGACAGCTGAATGGCCAGGGCGGTCTGCTGCTGGTCGTACTCCTCCTGCAGCTGCCGCAGGTTCTCCTCCAGCATGGCCACCTCGTCGCGGCGCTGGGCCTCCCGGGCCTGCTTCAGGAAGGACTGAATGTTGTCGATCTGCTGCAGAAGCGGGTCCTGGTGCTCCCTGGTGTGGAGGACGCTGGAGGACGGCAGCCAGCCCCCAGCTTTGGTCATCGTCTGCCTCTGGGGCTGGGGGGCCTCTCCGTTCGTGCTGGCCATGGAACGGGACTTCTCCATTTCCGACCTTCTCTTCTGTGCCTCCAGCGCAGCCTGTTGAATAACAGTGACAGTGTTACTTTCTGCAGTAGAGACTGCACGTTCAACAAAGGTCTCAGTGGAGAAGCTCGTATCCCCATTTCAGACCTGAAGCTGACGCGGATCCCCCTTCTCACCTGTCTCTCCTGCTGCAGCCTCCTCTCCTGCTCTTGTTTTCTCTTCTCTTTCAGCTCCTCGTATTTCTCCTTAGTAGGCAGAGACATCAATCCCAGCAGCTTTTCCTGAAACAGAAGCAGAGTCTCAGAGGACCCAGCTGTTGGCAGCGAAGAACAGCAGCAAGTTGTATGGCCGTTTTTTATGGCGGAAATAATGAACGGCGCTTTGGCGCCCTCTCACCTGTACAAAGAGCGTTGCTGTGTACCTGACCATCCTCTGAAGCTGCTGTGTCTTTGGGTGAGGTGGGGGGTCCTCCTTCATGCCGAGCGTGAGGATCTTCTTACTGCGTGACGACAAAGAGGGCAGCCTGTAGTCTAGTGGCTAAGGTAAATGACTGGGACCCCAGAGGTTGCTGGTTCAAGCCCCAGTCCAGCCACAGCAAGAACACCATTGCTGCGGCTTGAGCAAGGCCCTTAACCCCACACTGCTCCCAGGGGGGATTGGCCCTTGGTTAGCCTACTCAACTGTAAGTCGCTTTGGATAAAAGCGTCAGCTAAATGATTGTATAAAAAAAAAAAAAAAAAAAAAAAAAAGATGGAAAGTCTGCTGAGGTCTGTCCCCTGACTCCTGACTCGCCTATGAAACAAACCGTGCAGAGGTGATTCTGTGTGGGTACCTTAGTGCATCGATCAGTTCGTAGTATTTCTGTACTTCCATCCGAAGGCCGTTAGTGTGTTCCAGGTTGTAGGTGGTCTCACCAGCACTGCAAGTGAATTCAAAAGAAGGCAATCAGTACAATAACTTTAACAAATGAAGCAGCAGAAACTGCTGCCAAAGCTCAAATGATCATACTGCAGGGAGACATATCCACATTACTTTAAAGACTCCGCCATTTTAATGTACTCCGGTGCCTTCTCATCCACCTTCTCCATGCACACTCTCAGCCTCTGGGGAAGGAGAAAATATGCAGTGAACAAAAACTAGTTCAGTACACAACAGCAGGCATTAATCTGCACACCTACGTGCAATCAGTGACGTGCGGTCAGGGGAGGCAGGTGAGGCAGTGCCTCACCAGCCATCATGGAAAGAAAGAAAATATATAATAATAAAATAATTTAAATTGTTATATTCATCCGGTGGTTTGTACTTAAAAATATTTATTTTTCATTTAGCTTCACCAATTTCGATTATTCTTTCTTCAAAATCGCTGAATTTTCTTAATTTCCCATTCAAATGCTTGGAAGCGATGCCGGTGAGGCAGCAGCGAGCTCAGCCTCACCTTGGATTGCGCAACCCCTGGCTAACTGCGCTGGCTGCTAAGCGGAGAGAACATGTTGCTGTACGGCGTCAATAAAATGGTTTAAACACATTTAATATGTAAACTGATTTTCAATAATTTAGCTTATGTATATAATGTACAGTGCTTTTTGTCACCAACTGTGTTTGTGTAACGTGTTTCGTGTGCTGAGCGATTATAAACGGCAGAGAACAGGTTGGAGGTGAGGCAGGCAGTTCTCTTGCCTCATGGCAGGGGGCGCTCAAGATCTCAGACATTCGTCTTGTCACTCCACAACTGCAGAGTAAGTGACAGCGAGCTAGGCTAAACGATACGGTAAGCAAGTCAAGTGCAGCGATAGATTATTAGAGATAGAGATTATTTTTTTCCTCTCGCCTATCCCGACTTTCAACATGGATGACTACATTTCGACACTAAAACAGTTTTCTCAAGTGGACTTTCAATCGAAGCAGGAGATAATAACTAAAGGAAGACCAACGCCGGAGCTGAAAGGATTGCTTGTATGTGTAAAGGATGCAGAAGTGAAACATAACCTGTAAACTGCTGTCAATCTATGCATCTATTTGCAAATCTGATTCTGATGACGTCAGTGCCTCACCAGCTATGAACCTCACCGCACGTCACTGCGTGCAATGTAATATAGTACAAACGGCACAATTTAGACCATACAATGAGAAGAGGCAACTGAGCACACCCGGGGTCACAATTTACACAGAGTAAAGCGAACTGACTGACAATACGTTTTTTTGTAATGTTCTTGTAGTATAACTTAGTCATAAACCAAATAAACATGGAGGTCCATGTC
Source organism: Albula goreensis (assembly GCA_022829145.1). Lineage (NCBI taxonomy): Eukaryota > Metazoa > Chordata > Actinopteri > Albuliformes > Albulidae > Albula > Albula goreensis. Next base: position 32,771,081 of record CM040752.1, read on the forward strand.
TGTTCACAGTGTTGGATTTGATACCAAACTATGGGCCAGGCCAGTGCAGATTACGGCTGTCAGCGGGCAATGCTTAATAGGCTGTAGCATTGCTAAAGGAAGGGGGGAACAGTCTGCAGGAATGTGCCTGTATCACTGCTCATTAATGGCCGCTGATCAATTAGGCACCCACAGTCTGTCTGCACAAAAACTGTCTTTCACCAGACCATATCTTTGTAAGCTCAACTCGTGGTGTCGTGAAAGGAAATGGTGGCTGACGTAAGAACATGCGTTCGTCTGCCTGTTCTCAGGCTAATAGCAGAGGCTGCAGAAAACGAGTACAGCTTGTGAATACATCTGGGAGTTCCGAAATGGGGGAAGAGGCGGCAGCATCTTTTATTAAACAAGATAAATTAGGAAGGCAAGGCTTCCAAGAAAAAGTATATCTTATGACCTGATTTTAAAGCGCCCAGTTGTAGCTGCATCTGTGACACGGCTCAGGACTGAATTCCAACAATGAGGTGCAGGAGTGTGTATTCTGTATTCTGGTGTTTGGGGCTCTATGGCAGATGCAGAGCTAGTGACGTCACGCTACATGGTGGTGGAATGCTTGTTCTCTTCTCCGCTTCTTTTGTTTTATGCATGTTTGCAAGTGTGAATGAGTACGTCAAACCGCAATTGTGCACCACATTTCTCTTCTCCTTACGTTGTTCTCCCTCCTTACTTTATATGTAGGTACGATACTAAGTACAGTACTGAGTACACTTGAAAGGTCTTCACTGAACTGTAGCTTTAAGGGAAAAGAGTGTCCCTAACCTCGTAGAGCTTGACGATGTCGGGCACGTGGTCCTTCTCCTCCAGCTTCTGCTGTCTCCTCAGCAGGGTGTCCATGCAGTGACGGCAGCAGCGCACGCGGTCGTCGTCCTTCTCCTCCAGCATGGAGCTGACGGAGCTCAGGCTGGTGATGCTGCCGCGGCGCGAGCCCGGAGCGCTGCCCCCTGCTGGCACGGACTGGGACTGGCCTGGGCTGCTAGGGGCACACAACGCCTCCCTGGTGCCGCTTGTCAGTTTATCTGTGCCGGAGATAAAAGCGGTTCTCTGACCTGGGACTTTTCTCCCCTTTTTTCCCCAACCCGAATATTCAATCGAACTGGTTGACCTCACTGCAGCACCCGCCCTGACAGCTGTGGGAGGAGAGGTCGAGCATGTGACCCCTCCGATTCACCTGACGACGTTCTCGCTTCTTTCTGCTCCACTAACTGCACACTGCCGTGACGTTGGAGGAAGATGTAGTTAATGTACAGTCAGTCTGTGCCGCCGCAGGCACCCAAGCATGACAAGGAGGGCGCTGTCGCGATGAGACAATGGAGTAAATTGGGCCGGCTTACCACATATCGAACCCTGGCAAGGCTGGCCAATTGTTGCCTCGCCAGGTGGGACCTCTGGCCATAGCCGGGAATGGTGAGGCCGGGAGTCGAGCCCCTGACCTCAGGGCCCGCAGGCAATAATTTATCCTGCAAGCCACTCAAAGGCCCCCCTGAACATTACCCTGTTGATACTGAATCGCCTGCTTTACTTTCACACCATCACAGACTCACAGCACTTTGAAATGACACTTTCAGGCGGGACGTTAATTTGACATAAAGTTAACATTTTTTCTCTTAATTACTTCAGCGAATTGAGAGAAACTACTTCAGTAGTTCGGCCATTTATCATTTCGGAAAAGGTCAACGCAAGAACTGTCGCTCCTCAAAAAAATCCAGCAGCGAAGTGTGTATTTCTTTGTGTTTGCACCCGAATAAATACAAACGTGTGCACTGAATAGAAATGTGAGTGTACTTTGTATACTTACGTGCCAGGGGTAGAGGCACGAACTCCATGCATTTCCTGCACATGATGGACCCACAGAGGCGACAGTGGTGCCGTCGGTTACGAATATTAAACTTGTTCCCGCAGTCCGGGCAAAACGGCACATCGGAGTCGCTCACCCATGAAACGACAGACTTCTCGATCGCTGGGGACGAGACACGTCACAAGAAACCTGCTACATCATCGTCACATGATGAACTTACTTTGCTCGCTGACCAGCTGATTTAAACTTCATAATTAGAAATAAATATATTAAAAACAGATTCACTTGAAAACTTTAAAACCGTAAAAACAGTCTAGCATGCCGTTTAGTGAGCATGCTCCTGGAATTCTTACTCACCTCTAATTTTGGCAGCATCTGTGGAGGTTCTGTCGAAGGATGTGAGCTGGAAGTAAGTAGAGAATGTTAAGTAGGTTAAACCCCGTCTAATGGGATATGTAGTGTTTTGTTTCAATGCCTCACATTTACAGATTACAAAAGTTTGACCTGCAATAGAAGAAAAAGAGCCATAGTTGTCATTTTAATTTAAGCTTTCACCTGAAAACAGAATTCACAGAACTGCAGCTAAAAGCACAGTCATAAGAGAACTGTAAGAGAACTGTGACTGTACACTGATGACCGAAAACTGCCAAAAAAAACACCCATGTTACACAACTAATGCATGAAGTAATTCAGCTGATGACCAAAGCCACATATGGACCTCGCCCTCTAAGACCAAAGCTAATTGTAATGGGCCCAGTTGAATAGATCTCCTCTCACCTTTTCCAGTCTGATGATAAGCTTATTGACTTCAATGACATAGTGGTCGATTCTTGCTGCCCGGTGTTTCTTGAAGCTCTCCAGATGACTCCTTGTTGCCCCTGGATACAGGATGAGACGGAAGCTCAGGGACCACGTCACATGGTTACTGATCATTTGCGAACCATTTGAAACAGATAACATCCTAATCTCAAGCACATGAGATCCAGAGAACCCATTAATGAGTCAGTTGCATACATTTCCAAAAGTTTTGAAATATTTGAAACACAGTATTTGCAGATACCATTTGAGTGCTGCTTAGGTATGTTGATGAAGTTACTCAGGCTGTTCCAGCTCATGCAGGTAGATCTCATTAAGGATCTCAGAGTACCCCCCCTTCCCCCCAAGCCCCTCCCTCTCTCACCCAGTTCCTGGGGCTCCCACATGTAGGGGTCCACCCCCCCGTAGTAGAAGGACTCGTAGCTGCCAGAGTCCACACGGTCTTCCCCATCCCGCTTCAACAACTTGTCCTTGGCTTTCTTCGCTTTCTGTACCAGGCCTACCGGGGAGAGAGAGGGACAACCCGTCGTTTATTTTTTACTTGAAATCATTGAATGTTATGAAGCAAACAAATCAGTGCAGAGAGAGCCGGTGGCTTTAGCTCACTCTTCAGCTGTCCCTTGACGTTGCGGTCCTCGTCCGCGTGCTCCTCCTCGTAGTGGCCCTGGAGCTGGTAGAAAGACTGCAGGTCCTTCAGGCACAGCGGGCACAGGAAGCCCTCCTTCACCTCCCCCGGGGCCTCGAATGGAGGGGGGTAGCTGGAGGCCATGCTGTGGGGGCGTAGGCTGGGGAGGAGGAGGAGGAGGGGGGAGGGGTTTCCCAATCCTGAGGTCCACTAGCAGCAGCAGTGCCAGAGGGCCCGGTTTCACTCTGTGCAGCCCTTGGGACGCGGCTCACCCCTAACCCACTCCATAGCACTACAGGACCCCCTGGAACACACAGCAGAGGAAGGGGACCTGTGAGTGAATGTCCTGCCTGAGGCCAGGCCAGGACCCACCAGCACACAAGCCAAACGCAGGGCATGTTCACCAGCTTTTATCTGATTATGTGTACCTAATGATATGAGACTACATGCTGGCTGTTAGTACATTTGCAACCAGTTAAAGACCTACAGTAAATGCTGGGATACCTTGGGCTACAAATTTTAGCTGGGGGAAAATGATTTAAGGGGCAATGCGATCAAGTAACAGATACAGTATTCATCCAGAGTGATTTAATATCGCCATGAAAGCCTATTTGGAGACAAATCGAGTGAACCACTACCTTCCAGCAACAAAATGTCAGCTAAGTTGGACAAGCAACTTTCATAAAGTACTTCTAGCTTCTATTCTGTCAGATCAATGAGCATTTTGACTGCCTGCAGAGATATCAGCACAGTATCTCTCCCCTGTCAGTTAGAGTATGACTTCATACTGTGTCCATGTTTCCCTAAATAACGTGAATAAAATTCACAGGGAATGCTGTACTTATAGACACGACTGAAGACTGCACCTTTGCATGGAACTATAATGCAATAATCCCTGGTGAATGAAAACTAAAGAAAACATCACTGAATTGCCTTCTAAAAACAGGTGATAATTATGGGTTTCAAATAAAACAATCATTCATTACTACATGAGTGATGCTTCACCGAAGAGAGATCTGAAACCACTTTCATGCTGGAAAATTAATTGTTGAATGAACTGTACTAAACACAATCCAAACAGAGATCCAATCGACTACTTAATACATTAATGATGTCGATTGTAATATTTAGTCTCATACATAAAAAGCACTAGGAAGACGGCTGGATGAAACACACTGACATCCAGCACTGATAAATGCAATCTTCCTCAAAGTACTTCCTTTGCACGTAACTTTGCTTATCTTGTCGCACAATCGATGACCCAGTATTCAAAGAATTTACAAATAGAGTTTCGTTAATTGGAGGAGAGATTATTTCCCCGGGAGAAGGCGATTCTCTGCTCTTGGCCATACTGTAACACAATGCAATGTTACGGTGTGAATTCGGTCTGATATTTGCACAGGTCATTTACTGTGCAAGATAAAAGTTTTATTCAACTAAACTTGCGTTGGAGCTAGCTTTGGCTCCCCGAGAAACCAGCTGTATTCAAGAACCATCCATTTCATTGGTGACTTCAATCAATTCTCATAGTTTTCGAGAAAATTACACTCATGCGCTTAGCACTGTATCTATATACGTGCGAAATGGGGCAATGAAGTCTGATTTGTGTCAGCACGTCACAAGACAAACATGTGCGTACTCCATCTTTATCGCCACGATTCGCCAGGATTTTGGTGGGTAAAATTAAATGTACAGATTGTGTACGATGTGTAGATTCACCTATTCCTACGCAGCGCAAACACACATCTGATTAAATGCTAGTTGGTTACTTTTGTCACTCATAAAACAGTATCAATACGTTGAGGACAAAATGAAAAAATTCAGTTTTAAGCAGCTCCATCCGTAGCGTCTAGGAACCTGAACGACCTTACTTTTACCGATAAGCAATTCGCCTCAATGAACTACCCGATCTCACATTTGCTCACCATTGCAACTGACAGCGCTGCAGACAGCACAGTCTTGCGTATTACATACAGTACAAATAATTACGCAACTACTTGTTTACGTTCCGTACAAGAAAACCAATTTAAACCCGTTCCACCCAACAAACAGTAACAACAACCTTGCAAGAAAACATGTCGGACTTTCACATTCGATCCTAACGTGAGACTGACAGTTGCACATCTTAATGTGGGATAACCTCAATGACATTTTTTACAACTAGGTAGGCCAAGAACCATTTTTAAACATTTTTCAAATAGCAACTGCTCGCAGCATTATGTTGACTGGATAGGAGCTAGCGATAACAGAATTCGTGGAGTTCCTGGACTATTTTCGGACAAGCTACCGTAGCTGGCCACCCACCCTCCATATCTGTTGTAATATAACGTTAATACTTTGTCGGTAAAGAGTAAGACAGAAGTAAATGTTCAATCAGCTTATCTCAACTGCCGATTGTCTAAGCTACAGCAATCGGGCCAGTTAGCCGCTAATTGATTGTTACAACAAAACAATGCAACGTAGTTTGCTGTCTAGCTAGCTAGCTATCATGGCTTGATAACTGACACAAACCAAAATATAAAAAGGCTGCACTCCCTTGGCTATAAACAAACAATCGTACATTTTGAATGAGCGAAAGGACTGTTAAGGCGTCCGTAAATACTTACAGAGTACTTGTTAGAGTTTTGACAGCGTAAAAGCCACTGTAATACAGCTGGCGCTCTCTTCGCGGGTGAAAGGTTACCAGCCCTACCTAGTCACATGGTTAGTCATGTGATAGGTACTCGCTCCGTACCGGTAGAGAAATGGGACAAACAGCACGAAATGAATCATGTATGAATGAAGTCAGATAGGGTTGCCAGCGTGAAGTATTTTTAATTTTTTTTTTTCACTTCAAATGGACATTTTTTTACACTTTTCCTGTATAGGTGGGCCAGAAGATCCATGTAATATGAATGCATGGTGTTGGTGAATACTTGCACTTGGATATTAGATCACAATAAAACAACTCCAGAACAATCTTCAGTTGTCATTCATTACCTTAGTTTGTTGGTAAAATTAATTAATTTCTCAGATCATCAAAATGACTGGGCTATTTCTGCAATTCAAAACTTTTCACACGCTATATTTGTTTTCTGTAGATAACAATGTTAGGTTCTGAGCTCATTCTGGGAAGAATGATCGCTTGTAAATGTCACAGAATGTTTATTTGTGTCATTTCATCAGGGTCCCTTGAAAGTTATCTTGAAATCACAAGGGAAGTCACAGGATTTGCCTTAGAATATTACTTAGGTTTTATATACTTGTTAAAAATAATTTTAATTTAATATTGATTATTCTTGTTAATTTTATCATTCATATTGGCAATGTTAAAACAATGAGCACTTTCAGTACTTTCATTTGGGACATTGTTGAGGTACGTTTGGCATATTATCCATTATGCTTTTGATGATTTCTGGTTGCATACTCTTGTCAGTAAAAAATAATTTCCACAATGTTATCTCATGACCCAATGACAATCTACACAAAATGTTCTCCAGCATTCATGAAACGTTACTGACAGCTGTAATAGCTTCAGCAATTAGAATGTCATTTCTTTACACACATTTTCAGTGTATATTTTCTGTCTTGTGTAATATTTAGTTAGGTCCCATGAGTTTAGTAGTACTATCCTGTTGCATAAAGGACAGGTCAGACTGCTATAGGATGTACTCACCACAAGGTGGTGCTACTAACTGAGATATTTCCCTTCATTAATTCATATGATGACAGCAAAGTGTATTTTGTCTGATTTTCTGCAATTTGTATATTTCTGACAATTAATGTTAAGAGATCTTCAACCAAAACCTAATATTAAATAGAAAGGAAACCAGAGTTAACAAATAACTTAAAAAAATTGATGAGTTAGTTATTAAAAATGTAATGCAAAACAAATTCCTGTGTGAAAATGTAATTGCCCCCTTAGACTCAATAAATGAATACAACGAACTTCAGCAGCAAGCAATTGCCTCTGAACAATTTTTGCAACCATGCATATAGCAGCCAATCAGATCCACCCTTGACACAGAGCATGACTCTGATATAATAAAATATCTATGGTCCTTTGGGAGTTATAGGATGTTATGGGACCCTTGACTTTAACCCTTAACCGTTCTGTGGTGAACTTTGCTTTGACCATGAAATTGTGATTTGTTTTGTGGTGATAAAATTGTGAAAATGTGTTCTTTTGCATGTTCCTCACATGAAATAGGCCAAAAGCCATAGAGCAGGGGTGTCAAACTGCAGTCCTGGAGGGCCGCAGTGGTAGCTGGTTTTTGGTGTGTTTTAGCACTTAATTGATTAATTAAAATCACTGGTTGGCTAAAGAGTCCACACACCTGGTTTCCAAGGCCTAAAATGGCTGCCAATCGAAAGGAAAGAACAAAAACCCGCAGACACTGTGGCCCTCCAGGACTGGAGTTTGACACCCCTGCCATAGAGATTAAGGTAGAAAAAAAACATTTTCTTTTCGATGATCAGAACACAAGGGTTAAACACATTCAAATATGCATTTGTGATGCGATTTAACTCAGCAGATCTGATCTGTATGAACATGTGCACAATGGCATGCATTTTGCATATTAGCTCAAACATTTTCTTTTCAGATTGATTTTTTTAATAAGTCCCAATAGTTTTTCTTCAATCACATACCTAGTGCAGAATTGTCAGTTGTCTCAGAGTTAGCCACAGTTTTCATCATCCCTATAGACCAGCTTGCCTAGGACTATTATATAAGGCAAAGCCTCATCCAAGTAAATCTAACACAGTGCCCACTATGCTCATACTTAACAAAGCTCCTTCAGTAGTGACTGGATCAAAAATTCAAGTGGCAAAATATAATTGGTACGTTTTACTTTTTTTTTTTAAATTGACACCTTTTGCTTTCAAAGTAGAGTTTCTGGAACAAGCGCAATATGAGAAGAGTGCAATATGTACGGCTAGAATGTGAAGAGATATACTGAAGCATCTTTGCCCTTTGAAAATGTTTCATGCATGACACCTCTGGCCTGGCCTGATTGCAGTGAGACTGGGAGAGGTGTGGAGCAGGGCTCATTAGGAGAGAGATAGATGTGTCCTCAGGGAAGGTGTGGAAGCTCAGTGCATGCTCAAGTCCATTCATGGACGCCCTGAGTGAAGGTGCGGCACGTGATTGGCTAATGAATGAGAAGGCTGGTGTTCTCATCCTTCACACACCATAGAGGGAGAGGTCCCCAGCGCTCTGCGGAAGGGGATGTGCCGTACTCAAGAACTTAGTGGGAGCGTTTGTGTGTCACCTCGAGCAGAAGGAGTGAGGTTTTTATTTTTAAGCATGCGTGTTTGAATGTGTCCCCAAGGAATCGTGACTTTGTGAGCATACGATTCTCAGCGACTGTGACCCACCGCTCTGTTTTAACTCATATCGGCACTGCTGCCTGTTTTAAAGACCTTGAATCTTGCTGCTGACGATGTGTTGTACTGATGTAGTGCAGGAATGCTGTACCATTCACAACTGTTTTAATCACCGCACCTCGTTAGAGAGGCAATTTTGTCAAACTACGGACAAAAATTAATATGCAGGTTTCAGCAATATTTGTTATAGTAGCTCTTTCCATAAAAGCAAAGGAATAAAATAGTTATCTTTGGGGAAGAGAAAGCCTACACACAAAAACAGGCAGAGCTGTTTGAGACTGGGGATTGCGGAGATTTTTCTCTTAGTCTGAGCTTCTTTGAGCTTTGAGTTCTCAATGTTTAGGCGACAGGCTGAAGAAGCAGGGGTATCATTTTACTGTCTCACTCTGAGACAATACAGTGGTGAGGGTATTAAAGTGAGTTTCATCAAGCTCTCTTTCAATGTGTTTATAATGGATGCTTTTTTTTAAGAAAGTTGAATGTGCATTGTAAAATTTGACACTTCAGGTCTGCCTGATTTTTACTTTTATGTGTTTCTTGGGAAGCAAAATGTGTGTATGTGTGTGTGTTTGTGTGTAGTATGCCTGCGTGTGTTAGTTTTTATGTTAATCATGGGGAGAATATTTGAGCCAGACACACAACAGTGTCAGAGCAGGATTGTGGGTACTAGACATAAGAGTCTAGGGAGCCCACCCCTGCCATTCACTGTCTGTGTAAAGGTCAGAAGCTGCATAGGTGTTGGACAGAATTGTAACCTTAACCTAATCGTAACCTAGCCTTCAACCTTAACCAAACAAAATGCAGATTCCCTATGGTCTCCCTTCAGTCCTGTAGCTGTGGTTTTGTAGGACAGTTGTGTTGATCAGCATTTGATCCTATTTTTCACAGTTCTGTAAATGCACTGTGTGTACGTGTATGTGTGAGTAAGACTATAAATACAATTTATTGAAAAGAAGTTTAATAAGTCATGCTTTGTCAATGACTGTTGACTTTCTGAGCCTCTTGTCCTACTCCCATAGTCAGTTTAATTGAGGGCTCCAAAGGTCAAGCCGGTTGTCTTCACATGCAGTTGCACCTTGTTTGTCTGAAGTGAAGATGCACGATAGAGATGGGCCTTTGTGGACAGCAGTGGATGAAAGTGGAGCCCAGTTCACTCTTAAGTAATCTCACTATGGTTGGTCTGAAGCATTTTGCACACTATCTCCACTATATTACTTGTAGTTTAGCTTCGGTCCTGGCATACGGTGCTGTTATCTATCTTATCTCTGTGGAACTGTTCGCTCCAATTTTCTCCGTTCCTTCTTCACAAATCTGCCTTCTGGAACAATAATTTCTCACCCACTGTCTTTCGTTTGGTAACTAAAGAAATGAAGGAGTAAATCTTGCATGGCACGCTACAGTATAACCAGACTCTCCAGTACTGCTGTATATATAGCTTATCTCCAGGGGAACTAGACAGAACAAATCATTTGCAATTCTTGGCTGCCAAGCAGTGTCAAGCATCCTCTTGAGTTACAACTCTATGCCTGTTTCTGTCTTATAAAACACATAGAAATCAATAGTTAGCGCATTTCTCCAAACTATGATATATATCCCTTTAAACTCATGAGTCACAAAGTCTTGATTTCATGGTTATATAAATCTCCATTGGCCCCCGAGACGTTTTCTTGAAAGATTCAGCGCCTGGAATGTGATCACGTCTGCCCATCATTGATCAGCCAAAGGCCAGGCTAGCTCTATTATATAATATCTAGAAATACATAATAAGCTTGTGTGTTTCAGTCAGATGGATTTTCTTCAGTAAAGGTGTGGAATCTGGATTATACCTTTGTGTCTAACGGTAATGCTAAAGGTCCAACTCAGGGGAGGGCTCAGTTCAATTAAAATTAAGAGTAAAATGCCTTCACCGTGCAGAGTTTTAACCCTACACCCCTGTTATAGCAAACGCTGTGGGGAAGGCTGAGCACTGGAACACTGCCCATGGCAATTCATTTGGCTCGTGATGAGGTGCTCTGTTCTGGTTTGGTGTTGAGGCCGGAGAGATTGGCGAGTGGTCGGACTGATTCTCTTAATCCCAGACTTAATGACACGTGCCCACAGCATATCGACGGCGCGCGGGCAATTAAGTGTGCTGAAAGGGTAACTGACACAAACGCTGCCAGGTATTGGCTTGCAAAATTGAATGAGTAGAGGGACATTTCTGCAATTGCCTTGTTAGTACCATGGGATTGATCATTCATTTCCCCACAGAAAGCCTGTATACCTTCCATGAATTGGAAAAAGTCAAACTGCAAGAAAAAAATAATATTTATAATGACATTTTACCGGTGAGACAATTCCTTGGAAAGTATTTGCACAGCATATTGCATTTCATATTCATTTTATGCAACCTTTGAAAAATGAAGGCAATAATAATGATAAATATTTAATAACGGTTGTTTTCAATGCTGCTTACCTGATATTAACCCATCTGTATGCAGGTACCTTTATTGCACATCGTTTCAATAGTTTGATATGATTTACAAAGCAAGAGTTTACCTTTAATAAAATATATTCATTACAGAGAGACATTATACAATATAGCCATGCAAGAATATTCGTGTAGAAAAATACTTCGGGGACCATTTTATTTTGCTGGGAATATTGTTCATTGGTATTTTACAGAAGACTGGACGCTTAAATCATATGACAAATAAGATACAGATACGTAGGTCTTTTTTAAAATCTAAGACAGTTGTTATTCCAACCGAGGCCACATGAAATAAATTCCACTGACAAGAGTGCAACCACACGTCAAGAGACAGGACTGTAAACTTTTTTCGAAGACGGCCTATATTGCAGACATACGTGTAGATCATGCATGAAAACGCATACATTTCATCAAGCAATCCGATTTTGACGTTCTATTATAATTCAACAAAGTAACCCTATAGTACAAATACGCTAAAATTCTGTAAACTATAGTGCGATTCCTTTAGATTAAACGTTTGTCTTATTGGTGGCAATTCTATTTAGGACATTGATTACGCTGTTACACATAGCTCCCAAACAGTTTTAAGAACACCTTTTTGCCATAATTAATAAACAAAACAGAAAGAAAAATGTGCGAACATCATGATAGCAGTAGTAAGCTGTCAATCCATCGATCATTGATACAACTAGACTGTAAATTGCAGAGAAGGCTGCTAACCTACGGGGTGGAAAGTAGCATATTCCTTATTTTAAATGAACGTTGATGATGATGTTGAAACTGAGCGAGTCTCCGTCAGCAGTTGAGCACTTCGTCATAAAATCTGAGCTATCTCATGTGGCCCGCAATTAAGGGCAATAAATACATTGATAAACAATTGTGAAATAATCTTTATTATAATTATTTAGATATTTAGATCTTTACATTAAATTTATGCATTTGCTCCCCCGATTTTTTAATCCTGTTCTGTCAAATCTTCATCAAAAGCGAACCTTTTGCCAGGATGTTGTCTCTTCTCTTCGGCTCGGCTCTTGGTCGCGTTGTCCAACAACTCGAGCAACAAGCTTGCTTTGCTGCAGCTCACAGGATCTTTGGCGGCACAGGGACCGCTGAGGGCGAAATCAGTATCGGCGTTATCCACATAGCGTTTTCCGGGGTGCTGACGCTTCTCCAAATCCGACAGCTCACCTGAGTCCATCTCCTCCCCGAGCTCACGCCTGCCAGGATGCTGACGTTTGTTGTACATCAGGTAACGTTTACCTGGGTGCTGCCTTTTGGAAAGCTCGATCAGGTACGTCGCGTGAGAGCCAGAGTTGTCGGGTAACGGCTCCAGTGGCGAACGCTTACCCGGGTGTTGCCTCCTTTGCAACTCCACGAAATTGTCCAACTCCTCCTCTCGCTTCCCTGGGTGCTGTCTTTTCTGGAGGTCGGAATAGTCCTCGATGTCGTCCTCCTCCCGTTTTCCAGGATGCTGTCGCTTCTCTATTTCGTCCTCGTATCGTTTCCCGGGATGCTGCCTCTTGGAGACCCACTCCTGTTGAGAGGAGACCAGCTCTGTAATTATAAAAAAGATTGACATTTTCTGTAAATGCATTGAAAACAATGAATTGATAACAAGACAGAATTGATTGGGGACCTAATGAAAACAAGATTTTTCTTTCTGCATCGTGTCCTACTGAAATTCTCATTCAGTCTTTTTTTCAGAAGACCATATTTTGGCATTACAAACCTGAGCAGCAGGTAGTACACAACAGGAGACTAAAATGACTAAATATTTTTAAAAATATGTCATGCGATGCGACCAAGTAAATTCATTATGTCATGTGTGGTTTTTAAAGACATGATCTACTTCGATAACTTATTTTTTTTAAACATATTAAGGTATTGTATTATGTTACATTTGAATTTTGCAGCTGGTCACAAACACTTTATTTAATGTTATACAACCACATCAAGTTTTCTGCATAGGCTATATTTGATGCATTCATACGAACGTTTGTATTAAGTAGTCGGATTAATTAAAATCTGTTACATACGATAAAATTAGCATAGATTAGGTTGCGTTTAATTGGAGCATGTCAAACGATGGTTAAATGGGCTCTTAGTATTTGCTCTGCTGTAGTCTTACCGTTGGCAGCTGTGAACTAATGGAACGACTAAGTTTATGTAGACATTTTAATGTTACAGTTTAGAAACAAATTCGCTTTAAATGTAGGTAGAAGACAGAGAAAGTTCCTCCATTTAAATATTTATGGGCTCAATAACTTTTAAAAGTTGCATTGTATAGTCATTGGAATACCTTTCGGGGTGCCGCTCTCGAACCAAAACAGAACAAATCTAAACCATGGCGGGACATACCATTTTGGTCTTCGCCCATCTTTTTCAGTATAGATCTGAGTAATATATTATCCGTTCTCTGCAGCATCTCATCAAAAGTCGCTCTGTTCCCCATGGTCTCCTCTTCAGGGATGGTCTGTCCGAGATTCATGGTGAGGTTACAGACCGTCAAAGACGCGAGGAGGACCAGGCAAACAGGTTTCATGGCGATAGGATGTACTTGGGCTAAAGTGGGATAAAAACGTGTGGTTAAAATCATGCCGCAGTCAAGAAAACAAACACGGGACGATTATAGATAATCCACTTCACTGTTTTAGAATTAAGGTTAGCTGTGCACTCTTTTCAAATTTTGGTTTATTTTACAACTTGTAACTAAAGACTGCCATCATTACAATTTATCTGTGGCATAGATTTACAAAGTAAAGTTGGTTTTCAATCGCTCTGCTTTTGAAAATCTGAAACAAAATGCAAGCCATGCAAGATGAAAAGTATACAGACAATGTATATGTTAAGTACTTGTAACGGTAAAACAAATGTAATTTAACTTACCTTTAGTTGTAATTTATTTAAATCAATGCACCTGTGTTTTGCGCACCTATTTAAAATTCGCGTCTCTCCAAAACGTTGATTTAAGTGTAGATAAAGTTTTCTGTTTGTTTCTGAGTGCTGACCTGTACGGATCGGTTTTGAAGTTGAATGTTGATATGCAGTGTTTCTTCATTTATAGTTGCGACACACCGCCGTCATACCAACGATCCAGTTGTATCTTGGGTGGCACTTTCGTTTCATTGATGTCACGCTTTCGCAAGCCGAAGTGCGCGTGCGGCTTTTCTCGCTGAACTATAGATGTCGCTGTTCGGCCTGCTTCTGCAACAGTTGTGTGCGCTATCATCTTTGCACGACTGCTGCGCTGGAGGAGGAAACACTGTTGAGGGTATGAAGGCGGCAAAACCAGCTCATTCACTGCTAGAATTTTTGCTTTGCAAAGATTTTTGTAAGGAGTCTGTCAACGAGTTGGCAGGCAGGCATTTGGTGCGATACTCATTTCGAATCCATACTGTGAATATTGTGTAAGGTCATCAACCTGATTGAAACAGAATTCAGACACAAAGGGGGGAAACTAGAGCAGATTCATTGGTTCTTGCAGTTTGGTGAAAACAACTGAATTCCACCTCTGAAAATCTATAAATCATAAAACTGTATTTCTTGAACTAGTTAGAAATCTGAAACACAGGTCTCAGTGAATTGAGTGACTTCATTATTAGGACAAATATTGGTGGATTAATTTAAACTTTAGGGCGTATTAAACTGTTTGTCTTTACTTTTTTAGGGAAGGTCCCACTGAAATAGGAAACTTAATTTTCAAGGGAGTATTGATTTACCTTATTGCATTCCCAAAACCTTTTTGTTGACTGCATTATGTTATCTGAAGAAAAACCCTTTCTGTCAATTCTGTAATGTGAAAACAATCGCATTGATGTCTGTGTAATAGAATAAGTCATTATGTAAATGTGTTGTCATGTCTAATAGAGCAGACTGCCAATACTTGGTCTCTATGTATGGCGAAACACCTCACCTCAGAGCCAGTGGGGCCAGTCTATATTTTCACCTGGAGAAAATTGACCACAGATATTGAAAATATTGGCTTTATTGGTGCTCCACTGTAGTTTGGGGTTCATTGTGTGAATTGTAATATCTTATTCTGGGGATTTTCAATGCAAGACTGACAAATCAACTGAAAAGTTATTATTTTTTTTACCAAGTTATTTACTACAGGTTTATAAATATTTACACTTTCCATTCACATCTACTGAATACTGACATTTCATAGCCTTTGAAATGCTGGAGAAAGTGCAATAGTTAAGAAGGTGCTCTCCTGCTCTTCGTCTTCATGTAACTTTCGTGTATCAGGAAATTTAGAGATAACTGTGATATAACTGTGGTTTTCAGGCATAAATGCACAGAGGGTCATTCTGAGAAACCATTACAGGGCACATGATTTTTGTCATGCTGGACAGAGAGGTAATTGATTTGATTTCTTGGTGAGAGGTGAATAGTATCTGTTGGGCACTGACAGATATTAGCCTTGACATTTAAGTTCATACGGATGTTTTGATAAGGTCAGACTGTAAATTAAATTAGGAATTTATTATATGTCAATGACACATCATTAGGTCCGCCTAAATAAACCCGATGTACCGAAAATAGAAGTATAACTAAGTTTAACAGCTTTTGGTCTCCTGCTAAGCTACAGAGGCACATTGAGACGCACTATAAGTGATCTGTAATGTGCAAATTCTGCTACAGGAGATTTACCAACTGAACATGAGAAGATTAGGTGGCTTAATGACTTTTCAGGTGGATTTGTGCTTTTACTGTCTTAGTCAAACTCTCTGACATTAAACCCAATGACTGATACTTCATTATTTGCTCATCAATATGGACTGCCCTCGTCAGTTCACACAATAGTTTGTAATTATCATCGAAAAATATTGATTTGCTTTGCTGATTTGCTGTCTTTGTCATGCTAGGACATTGAGAAGGACATGCTAGGACATTGTGAGAAAGAGACTTTGCATCTTGGTTCAGGCAGTCAGTTTTTTGGCCAAAAATGTTCTGGTGCATTATAGAATCCATGATGGCCCTGGTCTTAAAGTGGGGTACAGGACCAATCACAGCAAGACAGACCCATCACAGCCAATCATATCGCTATGTTTCACAGCAGGTATGAGGCTCTTTTCTTTGTACGCATCACTCATCTGATTCCAAACGTACAGATGGATTGCATGGCCAGAGAACTCAGTTTTGATCCTGTCCAACCACAGGACCCAGTTCCAATCAATGTGCCAATAACTTTTGGCAAACACCAGTTTCTTCAACGGGCTTGTTGTTCTCAATAAGTTCTTTCTTCTGGCAACCCATCATGGCTCGGTAGCGTGGATTTGGCATCTGAGTGGGGATTTTGGAGACCCAATGACCCCAAGATGGAGCCAAGCTGCCAGCTCTCCAACTGTGACCCTCGGAGTCTTTGTTGGCTCCTCCTCAGTTTGCATGGGGACAAGTTTCACTTATGTACTTTTCCTAGCAAATTAAGCATGGGGGCAGCCTGTAGTCTAGTGGCTAAGGTACATGACTGGGACCCCTGAGGTTGGTGGCTCAAGCCACAGCAAGAACACCCCTGCTGCTGGGACCCTGAGCCCACATTGCTCCCAGGGGGATTGGCCCTTGGTTAGCACAATCAACTTTAAGTTTCTTTGGATAAAAGCATCAGCTAAATGACTGTAATGTAACCAATTGTTCTAATAGTTTTTGATTATCTCCCTGAAAGTAATTTTACACTGTACTGCAGTTTTATACTTTTATACAACTAATTTTTCAAATGCAGTAAAACAGGAAGCCACAACAGAGTTCCTTAATTCTGAGATCAACTAAAATAAGAATAACTTACATTACCAGGTTAACTTTGATTCTATTTCAACTATTCTTCAGGGATGTCAATAATTTTGACACCAAAGTAAAATAAAAAGTTTTAAAAGAACAATTGTGTCCAAATACCTGAATGTAGTTGTCCTAGATGTCCTGTACCATACACTATAGTGTTTTTTCTGCATTATTTATGCTGTACAGCTTGTGTCCTCATCATAGATGACAATCATTTTGAAGTTGCCTGTATATATTGTATATACTGTACATATGACACCTTAACACTAGTTCTTCATTTTGTACAGGTTCACTACTGGTGTGCTTTATCACCGGTCTCAAACACTTCAGTCAGCTACATGACAGCAAGGGATGTAGCCGCTATGATGTTCTAAAATGGGAGAACTCCACATGTGCGTTGAGAGTGAGAGTTTGCGACTCCCTATGCGTATGTTTGGGAAGGAAATGACTGCAGGACATCAGTAAGGGCAGGTGTATGGACATTCATGCCGATAAATCACTCAGTGGGGAGGCAGATTCCAGGGAGGTGCTTGGATATTAACCTAGGGAGGCTATTCCTAGCTTCTGTTATACACTCTCTCACCCATTAGATACTGTGACAAATTCTCTTCATTTATGCTCTCAGAAAGAGAGAGAGAGACACATGCACACACACACACACACATTGGACACACACAGACACACCACACACACATTGGACAGACACACACACACACACACACACATATCCATGCATGATTCAAACACACAAACAGTCCTTCATATTTAAGAATTTCCTGTATAATGAGAATTATGAGAGGAAAGAAACTCCCAGGAACGGACTGCTGGCACACAGCTTTTCTAAATGTCCTCTCACATCTCTCGTGGGTCCCACTTTCTATACCTTCCAGATTTCTGGAAAAATGCCATGATGTCATTTGGCTCTCCAAAAGCATGAACTGTCCTTTGTAAAACCACTGTGGATTGGAGACTCTTACTTTCACGCAGTGTTTGCACTTTTTGTCTCGTATGCTCCCAAACATAATCTGTCATCAATACTTTCCCTGTGAAGGTGAGGTAGAATTGATCAAAAAAAAAAAAAAAATCTGTGATAGCTGATGCCAATTATCCCAGTGAATTTCACAGACCCCCGTGGAGGTCCCCGCTGTGGGAAAGAACATGCGTGTGGTAGAGATGACCGAGAGTCGCAGTGGGGATGCAATTAAAACCTGTGGAGCTTTGACCCGCCTCAGACATGCTACCAGCAGCCTGTTGTCATAAGAGGTCAGAATTTCAGAAACCGTAATTAAGGCATGTCAAGAATACACTCTGGGACCAATTAAACGTGCTCCTTTTGCCAGGAAAAACTTTGCAGTTTGTTGATTTTCGTTCCATAAATATCAAATACTGCAACAACTAAACGCATCTTGTAAATACTTTACCCTGTCAACATTTTTGTTCTTCTAAAACTGAAAAGAAATGAAAAGAAATGAACCTTATGAACAAGATAATGAATCAATGAGCAACTGATACCACAGGAGAGTACGAGAGAGACCATGCCTGCATATACTTATAAGTACCCCAGCAAGAGAAGAGCTACAAACACTATTTACTCAATTTTCAATGGAAACTGAAGTTCAAATGAGGCTGTTTTTTGCCTCATTTAGTAGTGAATCTGGTAACTGATGCTCAGTCTTAATCCAATGTTTTGACTCAGACCATGGCTGTATGTAACTTTTCCTTCCAACTTCCATAGACCCCTGTCTTGTTTTTTCCATTGCAGAATACACTTAGAGCTCCATCTTCGCTATTGTGCCTGTCATTCAGTTCAGACGCCACACATTCTCACCCTGGTCTCTGCTCATATTTCCTTCAGCAGGCTTACACCTCTATTGCAGCTTGCATTCATCTCACAAAAACCTTGTTATCGATTTATTTATTTTTGATCAGCGCTGTGTTTTCACGGCTGCTGCTTTCAGGTCCTCGGCCCTGTTCGATCCTGATCATTGTCCCCACAGAGGAAGCGCAGACCCTTGTCTGAGGTTTGTTTGAGCCGTACGCTTCCCCTCCCCCCACATGCCCCGGAGCATCGCCAGGACAGGTTAATGGCATACATGTGCAGCGCGTGCAGCTGTTTCACACAGTGGAAATGGGAACGACACATTACCTTATGACCCGGTGAGTCTTCTGACATCGAATATAAATATGGCTGCTGTCATCTGGCCCAACTTCCACACAGTCTCCTCTCATTACGCCTCCAATAGGAGAAATAAACAGCCCACAAACACCTGACCACACATAATAGCTCAAATTGCTATTATAGTGGTATTTATAGCATTGTTATATCCATTAAAGCTTCCAAAAAGTACCCCATAAGTATTTTTTTGTTTCAGGGAAGGGGGTTATTTGCAGGTTTGCATCTTTACAGTACGAAATTGAAATATTGAACCTGGAGGTGCCGTGTGTTAAGAGTGATATTGCTTAGCAGCTATTACCGGAATAAAAACAAAAGTAGCTTAGATGCTGTTTCGGAGGACTGAAGTTTTTTTGTCTTGGTTCCAGCTCCAGGAAGCTTTTCCAGGGGAAGTGAAGTGTTGTCAGTGGGTGTAGACACCAGGCTGTAATTAAAGACATACAACTCCGCTTCCACAAACAGCAGAGCCGGAGCTAAAGAACAGATCCGCCAAACCACAGAAGATCATAACAATTAGTCAGCAGGTCTCTGTGCTAATTTAAAAGGCTGGGCTGCTTGATGTAACCTTATCAAACGGACAGTAATGACGCTTCAACTTTTGTTCATTTTTTTTAGTAATGTAAAAAACAAAAAATCTGTAAAAGTAATGCAACAATTAATTAGCGGTCTGACAAATTATAGTATAGATGGAGCGTTGCAATAAATTATAATACAGCAAGATGGTTCTGGGTAGATCAGCAGATACTGTACATTCAATGACTAAACATGAAGTGCACTATTCATCTGACCTCAATAAAATCTTGGGTGTCATTTTTGACATAATAATTTCAGAGTTATAATTCCTTTTAGAGCTAGAAATGTCAGTTGCAACAGAGGATCTGTGCTAAAAGGCAACAGTATGTGTTGGCTGTAAGCAGCAAAGAAAACTGATTTTATTGTTGTCTTTTTTTTTTAACTGTCAAACTGTCAATCACAATGATTCACTTTCCTAGTGGGTCTTCTGGGTTCTGCATGCAGCAGAAAAGGGCAGAATCACACAAATACAGGATAAAGCATCCCTGAACATGGGGACAATATCAAATAGAAATCAAACTCAAATTATTTAATACTACAGAAGCATACACTTCAGTATCAGTGGAACCTATTAGTGGAACAGATACATAACTGTGCGTAGACATTTTATTTTTCATTTTGCTGGCTCTTGTCTTTCACTTTTTGGCAGAACAGGGCCCTTTGCGACAAAACACTTCCTGCTGGTGGTCTAAGTAAATTATTATATCAAACCAAGAAACGATATTTTATGTGAGAGAGCAAGCAAAGGCAAAAAGACAGGAAATACTAAACTGAAGTGTGCTTTGTTGCTTTCATTTTTTCATCCGGTTATGCATCTCAGGATGACCTTTCTAATAACAGACTGGAGATCAGTTTACTCATTTCTGATCCTAACCATAGCCCTCCAGTATGAAATTATATCACTGATTCCAGGTCAGGTCTAAGTGACATATTGAACCCTTCTTCAAATTTAGTCAGCTAGACCTTTATCTTCCTCTGGTGATGCTGGGGTAGTTGTCACCTCTCCATTGCTAGCCTCTGCTAGCCAGTGCTGGCACTGGCACTGCTGGGACTCAAACCCCAGTCACAGGGCTTATGTTTGCTTCCCAAGTGAGAGAATTCAGCTTGACCCACCTGCAGACTCAAAGCATTGTGGGTTTTTTTTTTTGTGATTGTCAGCTGTCAGTTACTTGATGGCAAACTACTGAAAATAGCTTTGAGTTGTGAAATCTCAGGATTATGGAAGCAGGTGCAGTGTCATTCCGGAAGGACTCAAGGTTTCTTGAGCAACGGCGCAGCGGGACGGAGGGAATGAGTTTAATGGGAAATTTGACCGACCATCTTTGCAACAGAGCAGAGCTGATGAGGTTGAACAGATGCTTCTCCACACTGAAGAATCCTCTGTTCCCTCAGGCAGAGCCCAAGTACATTCAGACTCTTTTCATCGGCTTTAATAGACTGTATTAAAGCCGGCCATGAAGCAGGACGAACGTTAACATTCTGAGTAAGATTCTAAATCTGGTCATTGAGGTGGATGGGGTTTTAATTTCAGAGGCAGGTTTACCAGCCGGAGAGATTTCGCTTTGAGCAGTCATGTGGACTGACAAGCAAGAAGAAGCTCAAATGCATTCCCGTGACATTTAAAGTACAAAAATACCAGAAAAAAAGAAAAGAATAAAAGGAAAGGAAACAGAAGAAATAGGTGTGATATTTTCACAGAGGGGAAAGATGAAACATTAGGGACACAGCAAACAAAAACAAACAAGAGGCTGAAGTGAATGAGAGAATGACACTTTCAGCCTCTTGTGTTGACAGGGTGCTGATGGGGTCAAAGTTCACGTCTGAGGCTGTGGGGTGTGAGTGACATGTGGAGGGCGGGGTCAGGTCCCTGGCAGCACGTCCGGCGGGTGACGGCCCCCCCTCTGAGCTCATCGCTCTGTCCACAGGAGTCTGAAAAGTGCTGGAAACTTTGATACTGGACATGCCTCTCCACAAGTAGTGAACTGTTGCGTGCTCAGATTGGATAATCTGGAAATGGTAGTTAATGACAGCAGTCCATGAGAATTTAAAGAGTTAGATTTTTAATTTGTGTGGTTTTCTCCTGTTCTCTGCTTGCAAACACAACCAGCATCTCCTGATTTGATGCTATAAGCCTCACCCAATGCAGTCCTTCCACACAGACAGGAAGTGACCGTGCATGTGATTCCCCAATCTATGTGATGTCCAGGCTTTGTTATGCCATACCCTGCAGTTCACACTATTCCTATATGGCCTATGCCAAAAGAGGGGCACAAAGTCAACATTATGTTCAGTCCTAAGTCCTGTTGTCCAGAAGAGGTTGCTACAGAGCAATGAGATAAATGAGTTTAACTTGGTAGCCCTCTATATTTACTAGCAAGGCTAAACCAACCTCTGGAGGATCTGAGAATCAAAACTGCAAAAAGTGCATCTGCACTATGAATATGAACTATAATTCAATGCGCTGCCTCGGAATCGGTTTTTAATATAGCTTACATTTAAAGATGACTTCATTTTTCTTTTCTATTGGAGAAAGCCGCAGAGAAAATAGAGCAGAGCAGTGACATAAAACTGGTGAAAAACAGTAAAAAAAAAAAATTATCATTAACTTATCATTATCATTATCATTATAGAATATCATTATTATCAGTAAATTGTCAGCAAATACCACCTTACCACTTGTAGGAGACATCTGTTCTGTTTCCTCTTGTTCCTTAGATGGGTGCAGAATGAAATGAGTGCAGAGTAAAATGGGTGCAGAATGAAATGAGTGCAGAATAAAATGGAATAAAATGGGTGCAGACTGAAATGGGTGCAGAATGAAATGAGTGCAGAATGAAATGGGTGCAGAATAAAATGGGTGCAGAATGAAATGGGTGCAGAATAAAATGGGTGCAGAATGAAATGAGTGCACAGGTGAAGGTGAAGAATAGGCATGTATCTCATTGATGTAAGGCATCCACACACAGACATTCAATCAAGTGCTCCGGTTTGGGTCAATGGATTAACGACATGCATAGGAATACTTGGAGTTTAATTGCCCATGAATCCTGGGTAGAGTAAAGTTGCGTTATGTTTATGCTTCATCCAGTGTTTGTTGCTAATTTACACAAACAAACTGCTTGCATGGTGTGTAGTGTTTGATAGGGGCTACGCAGATTACTAAATCCAATCGGGCAAAGATTAAACTAAATTAAAACTTAACTAAATTTAAAAAAATACAAGATAGTCTGTTGTTAATATGGGGGTTTAACCAGAAGAGTAATTAAAGTAAGGGAGAAACTTAGTGAAAGTAGGAGCACTGGTTGTTGTGGGTTTGAAAATGTCTGCTGTGGCTTTGATCGACATGTTCAGCCTGAATCTCTCAAAGTAAACACTTCGCTTGAGTAAACGGGTGATATCTAAAGAAAGGAGTCAGCCTGGCAGGTCAATCATTTAATGTACCTGGCTGCCATTTTTGTCCTTCTTTTAGAGTGTTCTATGACCCAGTGAGAACAGGAGTCCCAGTCTGGACAAGGGACTTCATGTTCACTTCCTGTTTTCGTTCCCCGCCCCCCCAGTCCACAGGAAGCCTCAGAATAGAATTTTAGAAACCCAAACATGTTTGTCAACGCCCGCGTCTGCTTCCCTGTGACGCCAGAACCCAGAATTACCTGCCAGGCTCTTGCTGTGCTCTCAAACCCAAGACGATGAGCCGGGGACCAGGAGCAATCAATCTGCAGGCCTCTATAGGGCCCAGGGAGGATGCTGTCTGTGATGAAGGAAATCAATACAGCTGCAGAGGCAGCAATATGTTGCTACAAACCTGAGTCTGTGGTGTAGTGAATCTGCAAAACTGTGCTCTAGTTAGTTTATATAGTTAGTTTCAAATTTTCTCTGGTACAAAATATAGAGAAGAATGAAGAATTTGTCTTTAGTTTTATTATTTTTTTGCAATGCCTCTCTGTACCATAATGTCTCAGCTATGAGATTAATTCATGGTCATGCTTTCTGTATTGACTGACCTCAAATCTGGGTTGAGGATCCAAACATTCGCACTTGTAAATTCAATTTCAGAGACATGATTTGTAATTGGAGCAAATGAACTACCTCACCCAATCATATGTTCTCCTAGTTTTCTTTTGGCAGGAGCAAAACAGTTTTACAAAAGCAAAAAAGTGCTTCAGCAATACAAGCAGTGTTTTCCACACTGTACTACAGGTGAGAGCTGGAGCTTATTAGGATGTCAAATTCACTGCTACACCTTCAGGAAACAAACTGTGACTCCCACCTCAACCACCTCTGCCGTTCTGAGCATCACATAAATTTCTTACAGCAATGAAGTTTTTTTTTTACTACATAATGTGCAAGCGTATCTTCGGGGCTGCCTACATTATCTCAGATAAATCACTTCAGATCCTTCAATGCTCATTGACTTATCATGTAAACTGGCAAAATTACTTACACTTCCTGATTTGAAGCTTGCATGATTTGAGTCGTTAAGTAAGTCTACGAAGATAATTTGTAAATAATTGTCTTCCATGAAAAGCTCATGCCATCTTCCATATCAGTCTGACAGCCCTTACAGTCATTTTCACCCTGGTATGTTTCAATGGTGATTTTTCTCCAAGCAAATTCTCAGAATTTCTACCAGCAAAATGGCTTTCAATGGCAAAGCATACATGCCCAATCGGAGCCATTAGCACATAAGTCTGTTTTGCTGGGCAGACATGTGTGAGAAGCATTGTTTTCATAGTGCGAAAGTGTCAAAATGAGAAAAAGAACGCTGTGCGTTGGATATGTGGGACGAGCCTTTCAGCAAATGCATTTGCAGAATTTTGTCTCACAAGAACACAAACAGCATCTTGCCCCAGAATTAGCCGATGCTCAGAACTGTCCCGAATTTCCTGGTTTCTGACGCGGAACTGCTGATTGCAAAGCGGCAGAATACTCAGAGCCTCCATTTGGAATCGATGTGACATTGATTGAGCAATCTAATCACTGTGATCCAAATGACTGGGCCGGATGAGCCAGTCTTCGTCTTGGCTGTCTGCTTGCCAGGGGCTATGGATGCTATGGAGATACTTGATGCGGTGTTTCCCCCACCGAAGCTGCAGAGCTGCCAGGGTGGTGGGTCTGGAGGTATCCCGACAGAGCTTGTCATTTCCTGGGAGAATAAATTATCAACAACTTCATTCACCTTGAGCAACAGTTTACCAACAAAATAGATATTGTTAGTGAATAACCAAATACACAAAAATGAGTAAAAAAGACCGTGTTGATGAAGAGGCAGATCCAATGCTCTCAGCTGAAGACAGACAAGTTTAATTACACAGCTGGCTGTGGGAATACAAGCACAGAGCAAAATGTTCAATGAATACAATGTGTGCTCAACATTTATACTGTTCAGGGATGATACAGCTGCATGTGATGGCCAGGTAACCCCAGGAAGTGAGGCCCAAATATGGTAATAGGGAACCCCGTGTTCCCCAGACGGCAGGTAGCAGGTTGTTAACAACAGTTGCAATTTGGCTCTGGTTGGATACGGCAACATCTATAATTCTAATACACAAAACTGTCTCCCAACAATATAATGCCTAAAGCAATACTGAATGGCTTATGTTGAAATATCTTTATTCAGACTAATTATACAAATTATGAAACTGAAATTAACTATGATAACAGACTGTCACATGATTACCCATATGATTTTTCGTAATTTGTCAGCCCTAGTTTATTTGCATATGCTTGGTTTCCATTGCAACTCTTTTTGAAAAAAACTTGTCAGTGCTGTTAATGTCATATCAACATTTTTCATGCTGTCTTTTGCTGGATTCTTATTTTGTGCCATCTGTATGCCAACTGATTTGGTGTCGTGCAATTTATGAATAGGAAGTGTGAGGAAGAAAAGTTTGAGCTTCCTAATAAGTATAAAAAAAGTTTAAGGAAAAGATGAAATGGACTAAAGAGAACTCAGACTGTGTGCTGTTGCTGCAGGACCCCAAAGTACTCATTTCTACACAACACAGACTTCCAGATTTTTAACACGGGTCAAAACTCTCTGAAATCTGTTTCCACATCGAGTTCCTCGGGCTGAATTTCACTGCATTCAGGGCCCTCAGGAGTTCATTTCAGAACTCATGCAGAACAATCAATTGCATCTGGAGCTTTGCCTCGTGTCTTCTAATTCGTTTTGCGCAGATTCGAGGAGATCCACGCATCAGTCTATCTTAAACACTGCTTAAAGTCTGCCGGCGTGACAGTCCTGGGATCATTCATAAGCCGTACCCATTATTTTCCAATTACCACGGAGACAACTATTTTTTCCCTAAAATGAAATTTGTAGGATTGATGCTCCCCCATGTCTTATCACAGATGGCTCAGAAACAGACTCACACGTGGGGCTGGGTGACTCATCCAGGTTCTCCCAGAAAAGGGCCTCCATAATCGAGCAGCTCTCCACCACATACTATTAGAATCTGATTCAATTGTCTGTGTGTAATGTCGAGGGGGTATATATATACACAGAGGGCTGATCTTATAATGGGAAGAACAGATGGAAAAAAAGGACTCATTTTTTAAAAAAAAAACTTGACTAAATTGCAATTAAAAAAGGAGACTGAGCGTGTATTTGAATACGACATACGAATGTCAACACTAAAGACTAATGTGTCTCTTTTATAAAACGCGTTTTAAAATTCAGCGCTGTAATACGAGGGATCTAACTCATTTTGAAAGAGGTCAAAAATTCCCCAAATTGCGGGAGTGCCAGTCTCAGGAGCAGTGAAATTATTTAACGTGTTGAGGGGGAGCGGTGTTGAAAATCATGACAGCAGAGGACAAGTAGTGAAAATTTGGCAAACCAATAGTTGCCAAAAAAAATATCACAAACCAAAGGCCTCCAAAATGACTACAGACCGTGCTCCACAACTGTGACCCACTGTCAACAAAATGGTTCATGGTCAACTTCACAAATCTATTATTTATGGTAGGGTTGTCATTCAAAAACCACTTGTAACCGGGGCCAATGTGCGACTATGCATAAAATGGTGTGATGAGCACAAAACATGGACGTCTGAGCAGCGAAGAAAACTAATATGGCAAGATGAGTCACCTGTTGCTATTTTTCATACATCAGGGATATGTTTGGAGAAAGCTAATGGAAACCTTCAACCCAAATTGCCTGTTCCTAACTCTGGTGTCTCTGTTATCATACTGATAGGCATGCTGAGGATGCCTGTTCGCTGGTTAATGTCATGGCCAGGCAACACTTGTAGAAGATGCAGAGACAACTGGATACACCGACGACCGTTGTTATGAAAACAAGTGAACATTCCGATTGTCACCAAGAAACAGGATTAGACGATGCTGCATCTGAGGATGTCACAACCATCACCGAGCAACAATTTTAAAAAGACGCCAAAGTTTAAAATGGATCGTCCAGACTATGAAACAAAACCAGCAGTTCCTGACTTAGTAATATTCCTTAGTACTCCTTACAAAATGATAGTTAATAAATATTCATATGTTTCTCAGTATTTCCATTATTTTTCTAGCTCCTCTATTTCCCATCAAAACTGTTGATTTGTTGACTTAGATTTTTGGAGAAACACTGTAAAAATGTGTTGTGTTTTAACATGATTGCTCCAAGACCTTCTCAGACTGGATAATGGTTTTGAATGCAGGTGAGATTACCTGCAAACTCAGAGGAGGTTAGGGAAGGATGTGAAATCTGTGTGTGTGTGTGGGGGGGGGGTTTAAAACCGATTCCATCAATCAAAGTTAATCAGGAAGCATGCATAAATAGAAATGGCTGGCAGGACTGCAATCAGTTTTTATAGTGGGGTTGTGAGGGTGATTGTCAGCTCAGGAACATTCCCCCAGCCCTCACGGGCTATCGTCAGAAGGAGAGCCCTGAGACCTGGGACCCCTAAGGGCCAGACAAGACCCCGCTGGGTCGTCAGATGAAGCTGGGGGCGGGGGTGGGGGGATATTCATGGCTGGACTAATACCATATCACAGCAGGGACGATGCCGCTGCCCGGGGGCGGACGAGCTTACACGAGCCTCTGGTCTGTCATTCACCACGGCGACGATGACCCACGGAGTGTGAGACGGAACCTGCGAGGGGGAAATCTTCACCGCAGCAACCTGCTGTGCTCCCCTCTGATTGGCTGCTCTAAAGCCCAGGCTGGAACTCTGCAGAGTAGCAGTGACTCTCAGTGCTTACCATGGCTGCAGACCTGTATTGCTGTTGAATGCAAAGCGCATCATTTATGACGTATTTATTATTCATTTATTATCCTTTATTTATCAGTTATTATACATTTATTAGCTATGGATCCTTTTCTAGTTTGGCCATAATATTAACATGTTTAGTTTAATTTCAACAGCCATCAAGAAAAACTTTCAGACACCATTATTTATGTTCATAACAAGAATTAAGAGTAGAATTTCTGTGCATTTTTTTTCCTTTGGTGAAAAACAATATCTCACAACATCATCCACAAAATTGCACATATAAAAATATTCTATGTCTGTTGAAGGTGGAAATCATGTACCAAGAAACAAAACAAAGGCAGTTACTGGAAGGAAGAAAACAAAGGAAGTTATTGTAGATTTATTGTTTTACAGCATCAATGGTGATGAACTCTGAACAGTAATGAAGTGTGACTCTGCACAGTAGCCATATGAAAGATCATATACACAAATATTAATGTGCTTCTGTTTAAAGGTGAAGCTTTTATGCAATAATCAACCACTCTTTCACTGCTACTGGCTTCAAGTTCATTTTCTGAAAGCAATTAAGCAATTTGGAATTTGGTTGCTAGGTGGATAAGTATCACACTTTTACCTGGAACAGTGCTGAGTAAGAAAATGGCTTGTTGTCTCGGAGCTCCACACTGCTGCAGCTTTAGTTAAAATTGAATAGTGTGACCTCTCTCAGCCTAACTGTGGGTTCTATTAGCACTGAAGGCGTCGACTGTGAATGTGTTGTGCTGAGGAAGCTAACAATGATCTTCCACACTGCTAATGGGAGTGTCTTTCTCAGCTTTGAGTTTAGTTTTAAAAAAGGGGTTGTTCATTTTCGTATTCCAATTATATAGTATAAGTATAATTATACAAGTATACATTATATAAGCATAATTATACTATATAAGTATATTATAATATATATAATTATACAATTATACATTATACAAGTATAATTTGACTTGACAGCTCTTTGGTCAATGTTTGGTTTCAGGCTGGATTAGTTAATCAACGTGAACTACCCAAAAGGTGATCTCCAAATCAAAATAAATAGCACTTTCCATTCATAATCAATATCCCCCACAATAACTCACGTGATTGGGGTTGATTGCAAATCAACAAGTCTTTGAAGGGGCGGCCTAACGCAACAAGCACAGTGGTACCTATTCAAGCATTATGAAAAACATGATTTGAATGGATTACCTGATACATTACTGGATGTATTTATTAATATGCTGGACTCAGGTTAAGCTGAGCTGAGAAGATACCATCCCCTCAGCTGCCTTCTGTTCCTTCTAGAATGTTTCCTCATGGCCTGCACTACCTTTTTATGACATCACTACACTCAACCGTTACATGGCTTTGAAACCAGCCTGCCCTCAATCTCATAGTGCTTTTCCAGGTTAATAGCTCACAAATATGAACACAAAGTTGATTCTATTCATCAACTACACGCTTGTAATTTTTGTTGTTTGTTTTTGAGAGCACAAAGAAGCAGTGAGTGTTTAGTTTACTCCACAGGACATTTTGATCACTGCTGGTTTGATTGATTGTTTCATTTAAAGCAAGGTACACCACAAGAGCAGCCTATTTAAAATAAATTTTGCATGTAATGATTCTAATCAAAAAGGATTGAAATCTTTACATCCGTGTTTTTTTAAGTAACTAACAATTGCAATGTATGGAAAACTACATGGAAAAATAATGATGGGCATCGTTTGCTCGGTACTTTTATGAATTGGACAGGCGCTTCACATCTGTAATACATGTAAAAAATATGTCATGGTATGTGAGGGAAAATCTTTCACAGAGAAGTAAAAGCTTTCATGGCAAGTACTACTGCTGTCACTGGCATGTCAATCGCTGGGTACCTCCATTTTAAATTTACAGGATGTGATATAGAGCTAAAAACAAATGGGTAAGCCAAGCAGACTCTTAACTATCTGTCCTTTGCTCAGTCATATGGATACCACATTCATACGCTTCTTGCATACATCCCAAACAGATAATCAGGGACTTTATTACACTATTGTGTTGTGTTAAATCAGAGCATTTCCTTTCACTTAGCTTGGCAGGCTATGGTGGTAAAAGAAATATATATTTGTTTGCATTCTTAATTAAATGTCCTTTGTCGACCGCGCCTTCATACACATGGCAAATGTGGTAAGGGACAGTGCAACACGGTGACACACTGAGGAGCAGGATTAATAAAATTAAAGAGAGAAAGAAACAAGACAGACAAGAGCAAGAAAGAATGGATAGCCTAACATGTTCTTTCTACCTTGGCTCAGTAAGTAATCTTGGTCTTAAGGCTTGAATTTGACCTCTTGTCTCAGCTGAGGAGGCCTCAGGCCCTGGCTGCAGACTCCTTCGCGGAGTAACCTGATTTTGCTGCAGTTGACTGGCAAACAGACCCGTGTCCCCGGGCCAGTCGATGTGTTTGCTCAATCAAGCTGAGCCTTAGACTGGCGGAAGGTAATGGATCTGTGATTAGGACGGTGTGGATCGAAGGCTGAGCGGCTGGTTATGGACTGGTCTGCCGCTGGCCCTTTCATCAATAACAGATACTGCGCTACAGGGTGGGGGCTTGTGCATTGGACAGAGCCCTCGGCTCTGATTCACACCAGGAAGTGTTTTCTGTCAGGGCTCAGATGGAGATTCAGGTGCAGCCAGAGATGAATAATAAACTTGTGTTTATTAAGCAGCCAAAAAAATCCAAACCCAATAACCAGAAACCAGAGTAGGGTACAGGCGAAGTTGAAACCAGGAAGATACGACACTCAATCAGAATCCAAGAGACGAAGTCAAAAACAAACAGGCAAAAGTCACAAACAGGCAGGTGGGCAGGCAGGCAGGAAAACAGGTGGGTACGAAAAAGAAGAAATTCACTGAGATGAACTGGCAACGGACAGAGAAACACACAGGGTATAAATACAAAACTTAATGGGGGTAACAGGGAACAGGTGAGGAGGGGAACAGGTGAAACAGATGACACAGTCAGGTAATTGGGCAGACAAACATGGGTGGAGCGGACAAACGAGAAACTGAACACAGAAGCACAAAAACATGAACAAAAAACAAAGCTGCAGTACTGACAGTTTTCTACCTTTACAAAGACCTCGTTGTTCTCTTTGTTCTCTTGATCTTTGTGAGGTCGTCTCAGTGTTTTTGTACCTGTTGCACTACAAGCCTTTCTGTTCCTGCCTGTCTGCCCGTTATTACCTGTGTCTGTTTTCTGGTTTTTGATATCCTGCCCTTTGATTTTGTCCTGTTACCGAATCTGCCTGTCGGCGAACTTTATCTGCCCGTTTTCGACTTTGCCTTTTGGATTCTGATTTTGTTCTGTTGCCGTGACTTCCTGGTTTCAACCCCTGCCTGGCTCTGACCTTGATTGCTGTTTTGTGTTTTTGGCTGCTTCAATGAACTTCAGTTTATTATTATTTCCGTGTCTGCGCTTGAGTCCTGACACTCTGCTCCCTTCAAGACAAAGCTGGATAAAATCCTCAGTGTCTCTACCCTTCAGCAGCCTCAGACGGACAGTCAGACACCTGCAACATCAATTAACCAATTAATATGTTGGCTGGTGTTCCTCCACCAGCACAGACTTCATTTATCAGTTTTAATTTCTGATTAAAACATGTTTTGAAATTGGATGAATGATATAATGGCCCAAAAACCTGGTGAAAATCAGATTATAAAAATAACAGCAAAAACCTCCTGGAGAAAACTGAATGAACTATAATTTGAAACACTGGCATTGCTTATAGACACATTAACATGTACTCTTTCATTCATGTTCTGCTTTGTGAATTTCACTATGAGAAGGTGTACCAAAATGTAAGCGTAATCTCACACAAACTGTAAGCATTTTTGATGGATGAGCCAACGTGATGGATTTTACGTCGGCAGTAAGGTAAGAAGCCAGGGCTAGTGCGCATCTGAATCAGGGGAACCACATGTGTACAGCTCCATGTTTATAGGAACAGGCCACTGGAACAGCAGTTCAATCCAGGCGTGAAAATGGGAAAAAAAGCACAAAAAAACTCTAAGATCTCAGAATCAAAAACGCAAAATCAGGAGATATTTTCCTCAGACAGCAAGTGGTTTTATTCTACAATTTACATACATTAGTTTGCTAATCTCATTGTTTGTGTAAATGCTGTTGTGAATGGGACAGTTACACACCCATCTGGCAGAGAGGACAGTTACACACCCATCTGTGGGATCCCCCATCGCTCCTCTGTGCCTCAGGGCTTTCACTAAAGGGATCAATTAGGTTCGCCCCCAGGAGACACAGAGGGTCCCAGAGGGTTCCCCGTCCTCACTTTTGGGACATTCCGTGCCCATGCTCCTGGACACGGACCCCAGGGAGTCTCCAACCCCCCCACAACCACCAGCCAGTCTTTGAGGAGAAACGCCCCACCATTGTGGCTGCTAAAATTCTGAAAGACCGGGCCTTTTAATTGAATGAGCTGCCGGAATAGGGACAGGCAGTAATGAGGCCACATACCTGTTGTGTGATGGGTCCATTGTTTTTGCCTGGATAAGAGCAGCGAAACCATGTGCTCCTTCCTCACATCCATTGTTCTCCAGATGCAGGGCTGAGCGTTTTCTTCTTATTCTGCCAGTGACTCGTCTCCCCCAGTTAAAGAGTCTGGGTATTGTTAAAAGATCAAGAATGACAGTCTTTTTCACCCAGCTTCAGGCAACAAATGAAAACATACAACCTAGATTTACTTTTTGATTGCTATTATGAAATAGTTAAAAGGTCAAGAACAGAAAGGTTAATGGACAACATTTTCTCGTACACAATCTTTTTTTAATAGTTCAGACAAAATGAGCAGACACTAATGGGGATGAATGGCTTCTGTAGGTCGCAGGGGACGGAATATATTTCCAAAACGGTTTCCCTTTCATTAATCAAAAGTTTTTTCCAAGAAGTGTTGCCCTTTGTTTATCAAAATAAAATGGCAAAACAGTGCATATTTATTCTGTTCGTCTCTTTTAATGATATCAGAGACCTTTGCTTTTGATATATCTAATATTCTAACAGCCAGTAATCTCTTTTTAATCACAGTGCAATACCCAAATTATCAGATGGGTCTCAAATCATCGTTTCATTTTCTTCTTAGGAGAAAAGTACATCCATTAATGCCTCTTGAATCTCTGGTTAATTGTTGGGCTCATTATTTTCATCTCACTGCATATTTTGACCTGAGATAGTAGTTCAGAAGAAAGTGGTGGATTAGCTGTTAGATGAAGCGTAGTCTGATATTAAATGAAGAGATCAACAGAAATCAACACACTCTCCCGCCGAACCTTCGTCCCTTCGTGAGTCTGTCCTGATGGTGTTTGGCAAAGTTTAATTCAAGGTCACGCATAATCACCGTGAATAAACCGGTGAAAACTGAAAACCTACCACTTAAACACATTCTTTCCACCTTTGTGAGAAGTACACATCAGCCAGCTGGCCATCTGAATAAGTCTGCAAGAGGGAAATCACGACCGTTCTGTTGTTATTATACTTTAAAACGCTTCTGGACATGCAGATTGTCCTCATTTTCAGGAGTCTCGCTACACCGAATGAATAGGACTAATTTGGAGAAAGTGGTGGAGACAATCTCCATTGAACACGTCCAATCTGGACTTGCCTTGTATTGTGGGGTTTCATGAATGCTTGCCTGTTGAATGAAGACACACGAGTTTACAGTGAGGGATGAGTGGAAAGACAGAGAGCGGGATAGAAGGAACTGCATTTAGCTGCTGGTTTATCAAGCTCATAAAAAACTACGGGGAGATTCAGGCCTTCGTGCTCATTTAACATGTATGCAACTTTAAGAATATTATTATTTTACTGCAAAACACCCTGCCAGGGGCAACCTGGTAGATCACCTGGTATAGCACATACCGTACCACATGAAGCTAATTCCTTATGTAGCAGCATGGGCTCAAATCCAGCCCAGGCCCCTTGCTGCATGCCATCCTGCCTTTGATATTCAACAAAATGTTCAGGTTTTCAAGTGCTTAGGAAAATAAACAACTCAAAGGACGAATGCGAAAATGTTGGACAAAGGACCATAAAGTTAAATGCTGTATATACAAAGCATCCATGTAATTAATTGTATTGTTCATGTAATGTTTTTGCAAATGTATTGACAAAATGGTATATCATAAATGTAAAATTAATGTTTTTTTATTTCTCTTCCCATTTTTCAGCTGATCGTTTTAGATCAGTGATCCTCCCTACCATAACTCATGTGTTTTGCTGTGAGTAAAAATGTATAGCAGTGTGTTTTCCATCACAAACGGGATACCCCCAACATCAGGTTCAGGACACTCAATCTGGACCTTTGAGAGACCTTAAGAATTTTGGAGCACCAGGAGTCTTCAAAATAAACATGTACTATATGATTCCATTTACTATTATGTTTACTGTGTAATAAAAAATAAGGTTCTTATCTTCAAGCAACGTCTTTGAAAACTACCCAGGTTTGTGTTTATGTGAGTGATGTTTGGTGAAGATCACTTGTGTTATTTTCGAGGTGTCATCTCTCACTCATAGGGTTCGAGGTATTCTCTCCAGTGCCAGTCGGCCCCTCCCCCACCCCCAGCCTCTGTCCATCTCAATCCACTGATTAAAAAATAGATATCAATTTCAAATGTAATTTCAGCTGGTTGCCGGGGACAGCCATCGCCCCGGCAGCCGAGAAGCTCTCAGTACTGTGTGAGATAATGGCTTTCTGATCAGCTCCACTGTTTTTGAATGGAAAGTGTATTAACACTCAATGAGCGTCTGCGTGGCGCGTCATTCGCCGATGTGATTGATGCGCCATTCCGTGCTGTCGCAGACGCTGCGGTTTCAAACGGAGGGCTATCGGACAGGTAATCTCTCTGAGTGATTAAGGACGGAATTTGGGTATTCCACCCATGATGCCCGTCACCCCTTCACTGTCTGGGATTGAGTGGCCCTCTCTCAACCGTTTAAGCCTCATTCCAGCATGACGGCGAATAAGTCCATCACATTGCTGTTTGCTTTATGAAGTGTTTATTGTATGTTCTGAAGGGTGAGTGGAGTTGTTTTGGGCAGTTGGGGTTCAGATTGCAATTTTCATCAAAGGAGACAAATAACTGCAGAGAAAACCCACCCCACATGCACACACACAAACTCACAAAAAATCACAGTCTCTCTCACACACACACACACATACACACATATACACGCGTCTCCAAATATACTGCGGTTGACATTCCAGAAACGTTCTTGTTTCATAGACATTTTAAGAAAAGAGGAGTTTCTTACTCAGAGTATTATCTATCAAAATAATGTACAGCCTTGTTTCTGTGCGTACAGTGGTAGCTGGGTGTTTTGGCAGCAACATTAAACGCTGTGGCAGGTTTATTAGACTCTGTAGGTGAGTTGAGATGCCTCAGCACGAAAAGTATCAGCGCTCATGTCTCACCCCCTCCCAACACACCATGCCCCCCTTCTCCCTTTGTGTTCCTCTAACTGCAGGCGTAATTACCCCCTTTCTGAACGCTAACGTGTGAGCAATGCATTGCAGAGGGGCGCAATTATCCCAATTATCATTTCAGCGAGGCGTGGAGGCGAGCCTCGGGCCGCCGCTGTTTATTGTGACGCTGACAGGGAATCAGAGCTGTGAGTCAGAGACACGGCGCCCCCTGCTGTGCGGAATGCCATCGCCATGAAGGCGGACTTCAGCCGCTAATCCGCCAAGGCCACACCCATTACCACCAGAGGACACGTTTTTAAGTAAGTAAATAGACTAATAGACAAGTGGTGCTAGTGATATACGGGAGCGAAATGTGCGGAAACTGTGGAAGTGACGTATGAATAGTCTGGCAGGATGGTGTAGCTCAGTGGCTTCTAACCCAGGTCCAGTACCACTCTTGCGTATGCTTATTTTCACACCAGCCTCTTTTGAAATTAAACTGAAGATCTGTGTAAGCTTTATAATTTAGTGATGAAACAAGTTATGGTTAAAAGTTGGTTTCATTAATCCTGTTAGGATGGAGAGAGACTCAGTGGGCAATATTTTACTTGTTTTAACCAATCAGAAATGTTTTTTCTCTCCACAGCCAATTCAACCACTGGTCCAAATCACTGGTTGACTGGTACGATACGTTTGCTCCTCCCATTTTTGGTTCAGTGAAATCTCACACCCCTATCACTGGCTGAAATTCAGGTCTGAGGCATCATGACTTCCAGGTACTTTGTATTTAGAGATAATTTCTGTTTCAATGCCCAAGGTTTAGATGATTTATAGGTAGAGATATTTTGTTTACCATGTGCTGCATTACTATTTTGCTAGAAAAAAAACACCAGTAATTTACAGTATAATCATCACCCTCCATAGATTGTTGTGCTATAGTGGAGAATATTGAGGAATGGTTGTGTGTAGATAATGAGGTAATCGCTCAAGTCCTTAAGTCTTTCAGAACTCTGTCACAGCCTGGCTGGAAGCAATGCGAAGCATCGCACACAGTAGGCTCCTGACAGCTCCGTTGGACTGTGTCATTCAGTCATTCCCAGGAGGTCTCCCAGGAGAGCCAGGGCTGGGACCACACTGAGCGGAACGAGTCTCCCATGACATCAGCTGAGAGTCAACAGAGCTCACCGGAATTCCGAACTGCCGATGGAATGCAATCCCCATGGTGTTGATTGTGATGCAACAAAAGTGATGTAATGGAGGCCTGGTTTGGTAGCTCCATGCCCCAGAATTCCCTTTGGTTTATGAAATGCTGTGTGCTCACATCCTGTCAAGAGGACTCCTCTGTTTCTCCAGCATGATGGTGCTGGCCATGCCCTCTGTCTGAAGCCTGGGACCAAGACTGATGCCACCGAAGTACTGACAGCTAGTGACTCATACACGTCAACAATATCCGCTACTGTGGGAAAAAAAATGAACAAAAAAAAAAAAACTAACTGCTCATACGTCTTAGTCAATAGAAAACTTCAACAGTTCCTGTTTTGATTATGAGGTTTTGAAGATGTCAAAGTTATTTCCACAGGCTGTTCATGAATAATGTTTTCTTGGGGGAAAAAAGGAGAGGAAATCTGACACATTCAAATTGCTATCTTGCCCCAGCCTGCTTCTGAATAATAACGTTATGTCTGAAAATAAAGCTTTAGTGGTGATTGTTGAAAAAAACTGTTTGCAAAGATTTATCTCAAACTCTGCTGTGTGGTAGAACTTGTGTCCATGTGTTCACTCAGAATTAGGATATGCAGCCTTTTACTCTGATGTTGCTATGGCAAAAAGAATTAAATTTGATGTTACCATGGTAAACTGACAGATGGCATCAGCAAAGGTTCTGTCATCTCCACCTGGTGTGTCACTTGAGATTTCTGGGTTCGGTTCATTTTGGTATGGTAATGTTTCTGGTTTCGGTTTGTTTCAGTATGGTAATGTTTCTGGGTTTGGTTCATTTTGGTATGGTAATGTTTCTGGGTTTGGTTCATTTTGGTATGGTAATGTTTCTGGGTTTGGTTCATTTTGGTAAGGTAATGTTTCTGGGTTCGATTTATTTTGATATGGTAATGTTTCTGAGTTCGGTTTGTTTTGGTATGGTAATGTTTCTGGGCTCAATTCATTTTGGTATGGTAATGTTTCTGGGTTCGGTTTGTTCATTTTGGTATGGTAATGTTTCTGGGTTCGGTTCATTTTGGTATGGTAGTGTTTCTGGGTTTGGTTCATTTTGGTATGGTAATGTTTCTGGGTTCGGTTCATTTTGGTATGGTAATGTTTCTGGGTTCGGTTCATTTTGGTATGGTAATGTTTCTGGGTTCGGTTCATTTTGGTATGGTAATGTTTCTGGGTTCAGTTTGTTTTGGTATGGTAATGTTTCTGGGTCCGGTTTGTTTTGGTATGGTAATGTTTCTGGGTTCAGTTTAATGTTTCTGGGTTCAGTTCATTTTGGTATGGTAATGTTTCTGGGTTCGTTCATTTAGTGTTTCATTTGGTTCATTTTGGTATGGTAATGTTTCTGGTTCTTCATTTTGGTATGGTAATGTTTCTGGGTTCGGTTCATTTTGGTATGGTAATGTTTCTGGGTTCGGTTTGTTT
Source organism: Albula goreensis (assembly GCA_022829145.1). NCBI lineage: Eukaryota > Metazoa > Chordata > Actinopteri > Albuliformes > Albulidae > Albula > Albula goreensis. The sequence goes on from CM040752.1 coordinate 32,809,027, forward strand.
TGGTATGGTAATGTTTCTGGGTTCGGTTCATTTTGGTATGGTAATGTTTCTGGGTTCGGTTCATTTTGGTATGGTAATGTTTCTGGGTTCGGTTCATTTTGGTATGGTAATGTTTGCACCTGCTCATCTGAACTTCCCCTGGTTAGCCTGTGTCCTGGTCAGAGGATTGTCCACAGGCTGTGTTCCTATCCTGGAGAATATTAATGAATGGTTGTGTGTAGGCAATATGATAATCTGTCAAGTCCTTCATTCATTTTGAACTCTGTCACAGTCTGGCTGGAAGCAATGCAAAACATTGCATGCAAAAGGCACCTAATGGCTCCAATCGGTCAGTGTCATTCAGTCACTCCTCAGATATCCCAGGTAAGTCCTATCGCAGGGGGTCCTATGGCACTGACACAGGCCAAGGCCCAATACCTGTGCCCGTTCTCACCTGTGGCTGCCTAATAGAGGTTCGCTCAAAGAAAGTGACCAAAACAGAAGTGTCATTTATTTTAAAGAAATCCTCAGAGAGTCTAATGCAATTGATATAGTACTGTAGCAATGCACACCTACAGACAATATATGTTAATCCAACCGGAATGAAATAAGCATGCCTGCTGTTTGCATTTAACATGATTACATATGGTGAGTCCATGGAAGCATATGAGCCTTACAATGAGTAAAAGTCAGGAATATAACCAGATCTTGACTGTGTATATTAGGGCAAAGCCAGCAGTGCACTCCCTTTATCAGCTTGTAATGCAAAACCAGATGGAGAAGCCTTGTTAAAGCAGCATGTCAGTTTTCTCCTGAGCTGAATTATTTCCCTGTGTATTCGGCTGCCTTTTACATTGACGGAAGAGGCATGGCTTTGACATTACTGACTGTAAATCTGTCTCAGATTTTTCCCTTATTTACTTTACTGCCAGATTGATTGGCTTGATCTTCATCGTTATGCAGCTCCTGAGACCCGCAGGGCTTTCCCGACTTCACGCACCCTCCGGGCCCCTCACCTACAGGAGCGGCGATAATCAAATGAGCTACTGGAGCTTTGGCCGGCGGCTTCCAGATGCCGCTAGAGAAATGGCTTCTCAATTGGGTTTCCCGGCAGCCGCGGGTTCATCGCTGCCCCGAAAAAGGATTAGCCGCTAAGGTGCATCCCATTCCATTGAGTTTCCATTCGCCAGGAACCACCGAGCAACAGCGAAATGTGTTGCCATGAATAGAATCATTTTTTAAAGATTGGAGTATCACAGGGGAAAAAAAATGAAGCAAGGTGTTGGGAGTGTTTTGCTTTAGAGCAATGGGCAAAATGCTGCACAGTTAACTTGCCTGCTCAGATAAACAGATATTACTAACAGTTGTACGTTTAGCTTTTGCTGATATGAAGAATATCACTGGCACAAACTTAAAACTAAGCAAAAAAAAACCTTTCAGTCACATTAATTTGTATATTATTATGGATTCTATAACTTGTAAACTGTAAAAGGGAATTCATAGCATCCCTGCTGAAACAAAGTCCCCTGATTAGCGCTTAAAGTCATTTATCTCGCTGGTCCTGGATACCTGGCCAGCATGAACACATTGAACATAGCTGACCTTTTTTTCCCCTTTGTGAGCTGAGGATGTGTTGAGGTGGTTATGGGACAATATATTGTATTTATATATTTTGAGATAAATATATTTATTATATTTTTTTTTTTTTGTTGGCACTTACAGGCCTAATTGTTCTTCATATCAATTGAGATATTAGTGACTGTCTATTATCTGACTGAATGACAGTGATAGCCTATAGAAGTTGGAGGATACTGATTAATCAATATAAGGAAAATAATTCTAGCTATTCCTGTTTTCAAAGGGCTCATTGCAAAGGGGTCATTATTACTGAGGCGTCACAAAAAATTCCCGATTTAGAGATCTCTTGTCAACTGTCAACAGCGTTTAAAGGAATCGTGATCCTCCCTCACTGGTCGCAAGTATTCAGACTTACTATTTTTGTTATGCCCGAGCTGGACAACTTCTTGTATCGTCTGACAGTGCATTTTAGTTTGCGTTGGCGATCCCACTCCGCACATGTTGTTTCCCTCTGGGGTCACGACTGGATTCTATGTGCTAGGAATAAAAAAAATGAGTGGAAGAAGAGATGAGAGTGTTGCAAGTGTCGAGGACAGGAAGGAGCTAAAGATAGAGAGTGGAGAGAGGGAGAACGAGAGCGTAGACTCATCTGCCATGCCTGTGATTTGCGGTCCCCTGCCGCGGACTGGCTGGGCTGCCCCTTCGCTTGCGTGTCATTCACCTCTCCGCGCGCTGGGAGGATCTGGCTCGGGGAGCGCTCGGCGGCTCCGGAGCCGGGCTTAGGAGAGCAGGCGGGCGGAGTGAGTGCGCGTTCAGGGGGATGGTGGAGTGGGACATGGTAATAAGTATGAGAGAGGCGAAGGCACACAGAGCCGCACAGGCGAGCGGGAACACATAATGGAAATCCAGAATGCTGCCTAACAGCATAATAAGCGACGCGAGAGCGAGGTCACACCTCCTGCCTCTCCATTTCTCTGAGTGCCCCGAGAAAAACAAGAGAGGACAGTAATGAGAGAGAAATAACTTCTCACTAAGCAGCGAGCTGTCGGCTGAAGTGAAATAACGAGCCAAACAATGGACCACATTGGACTGCAAAGACACATAGAATCTGTCTATAACACAATACATTGTGGCCCACCTCCCCCCTCAGAACACCCACACACACGCACACAATAATTACATTTCTCTGATTTAATTTGATTCTTATTGGCAGCTTGTTTTTGTTAGCAGAGCTTTTCCAATGGGGTTTACACTGTACTGGCCCATCACTGATATCACATTAGTCTCTCTACCAATCATGTCGTGGTGGTGCGCCCTATATCCACTGACCATTGAAATTACCACCAATAATTCAGAAGGATTCACTTTGCCAACCACACAGGACCATTCATCTGGAAACAAAATAATTTACAGGGTAGCCCACGCTTTCTTTTTTCTTTTTTTCTAAAAGCCCAGAAGAATACATTCCAAACCCTTGTGTAAGGTACTGATTGGACATGTGATGACACATCAGTCATGCCAAACATGGTGTTTCCTGTTTTTTTCCTCAAACTATTTATTGGTCACTGTTAAATAACAACTGAATTTAAAACAGAAGAGCAGCCTTTTGCTTGAGATTTATTCCACAAATCGTTAAAGCTCAGATGTATGACCAATTATTCAACTAGCAGCCTATTGTGTATGAGAATCTAACCTGATGTCATAGAGGACCCTCTGAGAACCTATGCTGATGTCATAAAGGACCCTCTGAGAGTCAGTCCTGATGTCATAGAACAGCCTCTGAGAATCCATCCTGATGTCATAGAAGAGTCTCTGAGAAGCCATCCTGATGTCAAAGGGGACTCTTACAATGTGCCAGCCTCTCTCACTGGAGGAAGGGCCCACCCAAATAGGAAGTTTCATTCCATACGGAAGTCACAGTTTGTGTAGAACAGATGCATCAGCCAAATATTGGCCGGGGGTTACATGATGGGGTGGCTTCTGTACATCTGAAAATATACTTTCTGTACAGAACTTCCACCTCACTTTGAGCAAAGACTCTGACTCAGATGGTTCAGAGATGGATTTTCTGTATCTGTTTCTCGATTTCACGGCAACTTCTGCACCTAATTATTTAATGAGATCTGTCATTTATGCAATCATTTTGGCTATACTGTATGTACCGATGATCATGACAGCTGGAGATGGATCTTGATAAACAAGTCGCACTGCAGTAAATGTTTCACTGTGGGCTCTCTACAGTGAACTGGTATTGGGCTATGCAGTTAATTAGCTAATTAAACCAGTGGAATCAATTAGAAACAAATTGGAAACTAAATTTCTGCGTATCCACCTTCTCCCCAGGAATGGTGTTGCCCACCGCTCCTCTAAACAGAGCACAGTGGTTTTGAGCAGAACTTTCTTTTTCCTTCATTCTTTTTTTACAATGAAAGCTCTACATGTTACAAAAAATCAATGGAGGAAAGTGGAGGGCAGAGAATTAATTGCTATGTCCTACTTCCATATTGTAGGTGGTTAAACAGGCTAGTTCACAAGATCTGTCTAAAAATATATTTTGTTCCTCTCACCATAAAGAAGATTTAATTAGTTGCTGTTCTGTCCTCTCCAGACCTCCTTTGGTAGATGTGTAATATTTTACTTCCTCGCTATGACCATGTAGTATGAATATTAGTTTGATGTGACACTAATTTGAGGAGCTTGTGAAGAGTAATACCTTTTTGCTTCAGTTGATAATGAGAACAATCTGTCAAAACCCACATTTACTACTGTCATTTTAGTGTATGAGAAAGTCTTTTTTTCCATTTTCCTCATGTCAGATTCTTTGTTATAGTTTAATAGATTCACAGTAGTAGCTTATGGTTGGATTCTTTTTGGGTTTTGGTTTAATTTTATGCTTGACTGAACGAACAAATAGTGGAAAAAAGGCTTGTTCGTGTGGCATAAACATGAATAATAACAAAAAAAACCATTCTGAATAGCACAAAAAAAGGTACTTTGCTCCTAATTGTAGTGGAACTTTTTTGTATAATACAGTACCATTAACAAACACTATATAACCATTAACGATTCCATACTACAGTAATTAATGGTTCTATCCTATTCTATAGAACCATGGACAGTTCCATGTTCCTAGAGGTATTTGTTTAATGGTTCTATATACAACCAAAAAAGGTTCCCCTGTGTTTCAAAGCATAGAGCCCATGCCGTGGGCTTTTTGCTTAAAGGTTATTGACTGTTTTACTGCACGGATAACTGACACTATGGTGGCAGTGGAAGTGTTCAGGGCTGTGGGATGTGTCAGTGAACAGGAAGTCCTGGCAGCATGACCGCTGTCAGAGCTGTTCTCATGCATCAGTGTCGAACCATCTCACTACTTAGGGGATGCGTGACTAATCTGGAATATTTCAGAAACTTGTCAGAATTATATATATATATATTTAAATTTAGCAACTGCAAAATAACGCACATTAATCTTTTATTGTGCAGGCATGCTGACCGGTACCAGTGGACGTAATTGATGCTTTCTTATTGTCAGCTGCTTTTTGTGGAAGCGATTAAAAGCCTCAATGGAACTAAATCAGACACAGGTGGCGCTGGGCTCCTTCTCCGGAAGGTCAAGTCATCCTCATTCACCAAAGAATGGAAATTGCTTCATTGCTCAGTGAGCTAATGAAGCTCTCAGGCTGATTAAGGATTCAAATGAAGACGGAGTCTGGAGCGGGCCTTTTGTAAAACCACAAAAGGTTTAATCGCAAGGATCCTCCGCCTGGATCTTATTCCCCAAAGCTGAAACTGAAGCACTCTGTCAGAACAAAATGTCTTACACTCTGAATATGGAGCTTCATTGCGGCCGCCTAATTTACAGACAGGGGATTTTCTCACATCGGTCTTTTCTATTCCATTCATAACATTTTTCATATTTGAGGCTATGAGTGTGTGTTTTAATTGTTGTTGTCCCATTGAGTACCCCAAGCTTTCCATAAAATGTAGATGAAGACAGCTATCAAGACTGTGTGTGAATATATAATATATGTAAAGAGTAAAATACAATGACAATAACCAAAGTAATTTTTTTAAAATCAGAATTATTTTTCCTTATGGTCTTACATCTCCCCGATGCCAGACTAACGGGCAAATTGACAAACTAAGAACCAATGGTTGAGCAGAGTGCACAGCCTCACAGCATCAACAATCAAACTTTTCTGACTGATAATCCCTTGGATTTCATCAGATGTGAGGCTGAAATGGAGTCCCAAGCCCCATTCTACCTCGAAACGCAAGCAGCCGTCCATAAAACACTCGCCGAAGACAATCTATTTAGAGTTACAGTTGTAGCCTTCAAGAGGCCGTTCTAACGATAGCAGAAATTGGCTGTAGATGAAAGTTAAACAGAGCGTGGTCGTTAGCCACCAATCAATGACATCGGCAGGTTATGAATGAAGTTCAGTGCTTGTTTGAGCAACTTCTGAACTGAAGTATTTGTTATTGCCTCCCGGTTTTCAGTGAGTGGGTATTTCTGTGTATTTGTAATTGCTAATGCCCACTTGCAGAAAGCACTGGAAAGAAAAATAAATTGTACCAACTGGCTGAAGAATAATTTAATTCTCACACCATTTTTGGTCACTGAACTGCTGTTCTCTTAACAAATGTGTTTGTAACCACAAGTGTTTTCTTATGTTTGAATTTTGCCATCTGTTTTTCTTTGTTTTTAATTTTTTTCTTTCATTCGATTTTCTAATTGTATATTTTTAATAGGTGAGATAACTAGAAGCCCTTTTGGGTTTCTTAATGCCTCATCTTTATAGTTTTTTTTTTAAATTATGTTGTATGCTCACCTTTTCCTTTCTACTGGTGTGAAATAAAAACACTAATCTAATAACATTCAAAATCACAGGCTTCTGCTCCTGGTGCCATTCTGTGAGTGGCGTTTATTAATTGGCCCAGATAGATTAAAAAAAATCCATCTTTCCCGATGATGGCTCGTACTCATATACCGCCAGTTATGCAGTTTTTTTATTCATATAAACAGTGTCAGCGGAGATGTTTTACAAACAGAGGCAAACATCTAAAGCCGTCACGTTTTAATCCCTTTTCTATCTTGTTTTGATGTGCTGTGATGCGGGAAGCAGATTTGTCTAAGAGCTGTTTATTCTTAGATTAGGGGACTGGCTTGATCCCAAGATGTTTTTGTTCTAACATGAAAATATTGCTCCTGGAATAATCATGTGTGAATCTGAATCTCAAAGCCAGGATTCCACCAAGGCTGTTCTTCCCCTCCTCTGTTTCTGTTTTCATGTGTTTCTTCTTTAATTTGAGTCATATATTTCCTTCTTCCCTGTCTGTAGCTTGTTTTATTTTTTATTTTATTTTATTTTATTTATTCATTTATTGATTTTTTTATGAAACACACAGTGATGTGTTTTCTCTTTTTTCCTCTCTGTATTTTAGCTGGAAGGTTTGTGGGTGGATGGAGAGCAGCGGGCACAGAAAACCTCGGGGCGCAGGTAGAGAGGGGCTCTTGGCTGCACGGGCGGCTGAGACCGGTGTTCCTAATGGGAATGAAGCAGCAGCAGGGTCCCAGAGGACCCTCAGGGAAGTCACTGTGGTGCACCTGCATCCTCCCAACCTCTGTTCTCCACCACCGCTAGCATTACGTCTCACTGACTTTTAAGGAATACACACGCGTAGACCATGGACATTCTTAGCCCTCTGTATTGGATTTGCCTCATTACTTACTCATTAAAATGTATGCAGGCCTAGCGGAGGCAATGACCATGCTTTAGTGTATATGCTGAGAGTGCATGAAGTGGCCAAAAAGGTACTGTCTGGGTAAATGAGAAGCACCGGTTTGGTTGTAGTTCCTGAGTTACTTAAGTGATTAACATCTCAGCATGTTCAAGGTGATGTCATAAATGCCTGGCAGGACTGGTTGCCTACAATTACGGCTAGCATAGCTGGACGTCAGGGACTTTGAAAGAGGGATGAATGCGGAGGAAAATTTGACAGGAACTTTAAAAAAAAATGTATCTGTTATCTGTTATCTGATATTTCCTCAACGCACACTTCACCTGAACAAGTCGATACCCGACCTGGAGTAATCCCAGTTTATACGCCATTAACATTTAGAAATCCTGACATTACCTATGTCAGTAATGGTTCAGGATTGGTTTACAGGGTAAGGTTTGTGTGTGTGTGTGTGTGTGTGTGTGGGAGGGGGTTTGTTTTGTTTTGTCTCAGTAATCTGGTCCACTCTCAGAGTTAATTTTTACCTGAGGTAATAAAGACCCCCTTCCACTCCAGCAGATGTAGTGCTTTAATTGATTGGTTTGTGGATCCTCCCTCTAGAATGGGTCTGCAGTGCAGTCTCAGTGCTGGAGCCCCTCTGTCCTGCACACTGGAGATGAGGATTTCCAGGAATTACCAGCTTGATGTAAAGTTCATTCCCTGTGTGTATGGATGCAAGTGTTGACTCCCATTTGCATGCAGGGTGCCTGTAGCACTGGGTTATGGATTTCAGTTATGGGAGGTTCATGTTTATGTATTATGGAGTTTCCCTCGCAAACATTTCCCGCAGGCGTAATTGGTCCAATGGGCACTACGACGTGAGAAGACGTAAAGCTTTTTCGCATTTTGCGTGGCATGCGCACGAAAATCCCCTCTTCTCCCAGATGTCCGTTCCAGAGGATCGATTTAGGTCGAAACATCCGGAAAAAGGATGGGAGGCTCAGTTTGGAGGGATGGTGGTTAATGTTGATGCAATCGTTATATTGATCTGAAGGGGGAAAAAAGGTCTCTGTTCTGAGCTGTTAGCCTTTCACCTACCAGGCACCGAGCAGGAACAGAACCAAGTCCTGGAGCTCATGGAAGCTCATTGCCCAATCAGAATGTAGAATTCACTGATATACTGATCGCGCTTCCTGTTCAGCCCAGAGCAGGTTACACATGAACTCGGATATCTGGGAATTCAGCCAACCTGGTTGCCCCCGGCAATTATAAGGCATTTGACTAGAGAATGAAAACCTGCCGTTTCTGTTCTTTTGCCAAATAAAACACCAGCTTCCTCATAGCTTCCTCATAAATGTTCCTGATACTCGATGGTCGGTTATCTGCTGCCAATAGTAGAAGTTCCCCCCCCCCCCAAAAGAGTGTTCTGACCCGGCCACCTCCAATCACTTTCAGCTTTGCATAAACCGTTTTCCGGCAGGAATTTAATTCCGGCGAGATATATTCATGCTAATGACATAATTCTGCTCATTGCATAATCTGTCTCATTTCATTGACTGCTTCCATTAAGTCTTAGAGAAATGCCTTCCCATTGGGAAAGACTTACAAGGTTTAAATCAACCATGTAAGAAAGGGTGTAGGAACCATTACATGTGGAAATGATTAAATATTAAAAAAAATTATTTTTCTCCCACTCAATTTTATTCATATTATAGATCTTCTTTCATTTTTAAACTGGAAATCCCAGTGAGGTTCCCCTGCACCCCACCACTTCTCACCAGTTCCTTCCCAAAGTCTCTCAGTGCCATCAGTTATCCATCTCAAAGACAATATACTCCGAAAATGAGCTCCTAACGTTCTCTCAGAGAAAGACCCAGCCATTGATTGTTAGCTGCCTGTTGTAATGCAAAGAAGAACATCGGGGAAGCTCAAGGAATTTTCCATACTGTGTGTTGAATACTGATAATGAACTCTCCTTAAGCCTGTGAAAGCTGAATGTTCTGAAATAGAGTTGTGCATACGTAGACAATTCATGAGCTATGGGCTGCATAGTTTCTCTGTAATGTTTTTTTTTAAAAGAACACCTATGCTGTTTTGCTCTTATATCAATTTCACTGACTTTTAAAGATTACTGAGCTTCCCATTCATGAGCAAACCTGCAGTTATGAACAAGGCTACTACCAACACAGCACTAAAATAATGGCTCATGTTTCTGCTTTGAAAAAGTGCTGCTTGATCAATGAGACCATTGAACAAAGTCTGAGACACTGGCCACAGTGCTGACTTCACCTCACAAAGTCACACCGTGCAACTTGATTCCTGTAATCCTACTTCCACAACTCATATGAATCATACTGTATAATATCAAAGTATTATCCTCCCAATTAAAAAAAAAAAAAAAAAAATCTGCAAGCTTATGTACTGGCTATAACCACCTCCACAAATTCCCTTCCTTCGCCCTTTGAGTTAAAAGGCCAACCGTCATTAAAACAAGAATGCAAAATAATGATGCAGCGATGTACAAATGAAGAACTGGTTTTGTGTTTAACGGCGCTGAAGAACCGAACTAATGGGAACATTCGCTCGAGCCAAGGCAGCCATGTCCCGAACAGATACGTCCGTCACAGCTCTGAAATGCGTAATGCGTCGCGACCCTTGTCACCCCTTAGCAATTACATGTGTTCTCCTCCAATTATGTGAGACCAAAGATTTGCTGTTGCAAAGCTAATAAGATGCCTTTCACTACTATCTCATTTGATCATCATTTGAATCTGAGAGGCAGGGATGGTGAGTAAGCTTCATTACCTATTGCCACCCCACAACCCCCATTTTTAAAATATTTATTCAATTTCCTTTTTTTATGTTGTAAAAATGTATTCTTTGTAAGAGGACATGCATGCGTTGACTTTCTCATTGAAATCGAACCGTTTGCCGAAACGTTACTTTGCAGACAAATAGAGAGTGTGTGTGTGTGTGTGTGTGTGTGTGTGGTGGGGGGGGGGTGGGGGCGCAGGGGGGTGCGGGGTGCTACCCTGGCTCAGTAAGGAGTAAGAGATGAATGGGGAGGGCTGGGTTTCTGCAAGGCCCCCAGAGACCCTGAATCGCTGTTTTCTGTGATTGTCGGGGAACTCCTTGGATCCCTGGTCAAACACACAGGACCGTGTAATCGAATCGCTAGACGGCAAATTAACTAAGCAGCTGGGGGTGGGAGGCTTGAGCTCAGAGAGCCAGAGGAGGGGAGCATCGGGAGGGCTGGAGGAGGAAGTCTCAGTAGCAGGTGCCTGGAGAGGGCCTGGTTTTCCAAACAGGTTCGGTTCTTTTGAGTATCACCCCAAAAAACACTGCATAGCCGTTGCCATATTGCATTAGATTGCTGTCATTTAGCGAACATTCTTGCGGAGTGAGAGTGTGTGAAAACAGAAACCATGAGTGCGTTTACCTGATTAACATCAGCGAAAGTGCCAGACTTGGCTAATATCTCCACTCCATGACTAAGGCTCTAACACAAGCTAGCAATGCTAATCCGTGCTAAAATTCAACTCCTGAGTAGGCACAATGCAGTCATAATAAGTCATAATTAGAAAAGCATAACCATGAATATCAAATTAAAAAAATAATTTGTCCTAAAAGGGCCTTGCTGCCATAGTTAACACAGTGATGTCAGTGGATGTTTCAATAATTATTGTGCAATTTGTCGGTGGTACACAAGCACGTAGTCTAAATCTGAACCCCTGTTCGGTAGATGTATCTGTAAAAATATATCCGCATCTTTGCTCTTGTACATTTAGAAATGTATTGATTTCTTGGATGAGCCAGCGCCGCAGGTTACAGCTTGTTGTGAGATATTTCTCGCATCTGGGAAAACATGATGAGAGGGTGATAAAAGCATGTAATGTTAAAGCATAGTGTTGGTTTTTTTTGTTAGGGTTTTTTAAAAGCATCTTTCTCTCTGTCTCTCTTTCTCTGAAACAGCCTCCCGGCCTGATCAGGCCTGGATTGATGTGTAGGGCTCCCTTTGGCAGAAACATTAATTCCCACGCAGTTAGGCAGGTAGCTTTGAGGTAAGCCTGTCAGCTCCAGCTCTCTCACCATTTGGTTACGTTTACCCTCATGATCCACCTTAGAGATGGATTTCTATCCTATAGATTGTGTTTAACGAGACAAACAACCGGAGAGCTCAATTTCTGTTCTCAAAAACCTCAACGACTCAAACATCAATATATAACCACTGAACGGGTCAGGGCACTCTGCTTCAAATACATTACACACCCCGTCTTGTGCAGCTTCTCCAATAACCTGAATGGACATACAGCATACACAGGTAATAGGTAAAAGCCGCTGGTTCCTCCAGAACGGCATCTGCCCCTGTAATAAGCACAGAGGTACACCTGCGTAGGTTTGTATTTCAACATCAGTTCATCCCCATCCAGTACACACAACAAGCTCTGGCCTGTGCTGGAGTGTTGCTTTGCTCAGGCAGGAAAACCTGGGCAAATAGGAGTCTAATTATCTGAAAGCTTACCTGTCTGAGCTTCAACCTGTGGTCATCTCACTGTTTCATGTTTCATCTCATTCTTTGATGTTTCAGTGTTGGTCACAGCCTGTATCTTCCTTAAACTGTCATTAGGGATAAGAATACACAATACAAAAGAATGGAGAATAGCTTGATATGTGTAATTTTCAGTTTTTTTTTTTACCACAAGACTCCTTGAGTTTATATTCTTCCCTCAGGCCATTGTTCCTCCATTGCTTTCTGACTAATGCCTCCATAACTTTGTACTATAGACTCTTTAGCATAATTTACTGTGTTACCTTCTCCTTTATGAACTTGTTTCAGAAGACGGTATATATTTTCCTGCCTCCAGCATAGAGATAAGTTTTGTAACAAAAGATATTGTATATATTATCATAATATTGAATTATTCTCTGATAGGGGAAGACAGTAACACTGCAATATTGAATGAAGGAGCGCTTTGTGTGTGTGTGTGTGTGTGTGTGTGTGTGTGTGTGTGTGTGTGTGTGTGTGTGTGTGTGTTGCACATGATTGTGTATGTCTCACTGTTGTAGTCATTAACCACAGGAGGTTCATTGAGATGAACGGCGCGTAGTCACAGCGACAATCGCCGCGGTGAGGAAGTGGAGTTGACACCGTGTGGGTGCGATAGCAGAGTCGTGCCTCCCCTGCCCTGCTGCGAGGCCTGCTAGCCCGTGTCAGGTAGAATGCTAATGGATTCCTCCGTGGTTTGGGACGGTAATTAGCCCTCGTTTAGCATGCTCGTCGTTCTGCCTCTGCTCGATCGAGGAGGCGATGGAGAGGTCCCGACCTTTTCAGCATTCCTTCACATCTGCCGCTTTCAGAATACTAAAGGGGGGGTTGGGGGGGGGGGTCACTGACATTTTGGTACCTCACTCATGTTTTCCCCACAGCCACACGAATGTCCTTACGTCACCTGTAAATCTGTTCTTTATTAATGAGCTACAGAAATCCCATAATATTAAAAGGTTTTGTCGTAGTGGCTCTGTATCAGGGTGGGACTGAATCATGACTTCTAGGTCCTTCTCTGATCTCCCATGTTTTGGATGCAGCAGACCAAGAGTGAACTTGGAAGCCGAGAGGGGATGATGGCAGGGCAGTATGGAGGTCTTCCTTGGAAACCTGCTCTTTCTTGTTCACTTCTGGGGAGGCGTTCCTGATAATTTAATTAGTTACATATTTTTGGACCCCCTCCCTCCCAGGCAGCCTCCTTTTTGGGATCAATGAAAGCTGAAGTTGCTGGATATGGTGCTGGGAATATGAACTTCTGTCCCCTTCATTATTGAAAATGTATGGATTTTTTTTTCCTTTAAAATGTGCTTTTGTGACAATAAATGATAACCATTTTTCTTATGTTTCCCTGTGATTCAATAAACTACTAAGATTAATATATTTGTAGAGTACATCTCATATATCATTGCTATTTTTACCACGGCTTGTTTAAATACTCCATTCTGATTGGCTGAGATGTTCTTTATCCCATGACTTTGGTAGATACTCAATTCTTAATGATCGAGAGGGTTTGGTTATGTAATATGGAATGGAGTATGATGGGCTGTGCTGTCCATTAAAATAAACCATGACAGGATGGTATGATGTCATCCAGAGGCAAGGCACAACCCAAAATGATTATTATTCTGCTTTTAACACAGCTATGCGCTATCCTCTTTCTGCATTACCTTATTACCTACATTATTTACAGCGCACATAATGTTCATTTGAATTAGAATGTTGAAGGACATTGATTTGAAACAGAAATAAGGCCACTTTCACTTGAATGAAAATGTGCAGATTATCTACAACCAATCAGAATTTAGTATATAAGCAAGTCATGGTGTAATTGTTGATCTCTTCCCCCTCTGAGCCTGCACAAACAAGAACATATCTGACAGTGACTCTTGACCCAGAGATGCTCATAACCAGAAGTGCACTCCAAATTCAACCTGCACTTACCCCTTTTGCTGCCACCCCTTTTAAGGGGCTAAGGATGAATGTGAGAGTCTCATCTTCACAAGAAATGGGGGGCAGGCAAAGGAACACACATCTAGATTAGAGCTAAAGACTACCCTAATGCAGAGTTAATGTTCAGTCAGGGTCAGAACTGAACATTTTCCTGGGCCATCATCTGCCCATGGATGTAATGAAAGAGATCTCTACTTTCCTGTTTCTCTAAAATATATCAGCTGCGCAAATTTGTATCACAAGCATTTAAAACATTTAAAACTCACTAAGGTTACAGAAATGAGTGTCTCCCACATTTTGGACTCATGAAATTAAAAAAACAGAAAAATAACAGTGACCATCAATGCGATTAGCAGAACTAAATTTAAAAAATTTCTCTGACTTCCTCTCACTCGATTACACAGATGTGGTCTCTGCTCTCACCTTACACCCCAGTAAATGGGCTAATGAAAACTGTGTGACATTTATCCTTTTAAAGTTGTTGAGAATTTGAGATGGGTTTTCAGAGGCTCGGGTTTAATTAGCGGTATGCGCGGAAGGAGATTACAGGGCGTCGTGGCAACAGCCGCAAAGCCCGCCCACAGAGTTCACCCATTCACAGTTCCCGCTGTCTCTGTCCGTTCCCATGGGAATACGCGCAGAGACCTGCGGCAGGAGGAACTCAGAATTTCAGGAGGTACCCTACACGACCACCCCACTCAAAAGACATGACCGAGGGTTAAAGAAATGCTCAGATATAGATGTTATAGACAGATGAATGAATACAAATTTAAAACTCATAAAAATGATAAATCTGATTAAGTCTTTGATGTTGGATTTATTTCCAAAGAGAATTCATTTGCTTATTTTTATGCAGTATTGAAATTTAGCAAGGCATCTTTTTCACACGTATCTGTCTGTGTAAATTAGGTAGCAATTTGTTTTCATTTTTTTTCAAACAAGAGGCCGTATTGTGGAGGATTAACGCAGAGCCGGAAGTATCATCTGTCATGAGCCCCAGTTTGCGCTGACATGGAGGGGAGGGTCTTAGTGAACTGGCCCTGTGCCGCAGAGCCCCGACCCTCTGGACAGACACCCAGCTGGGCCCTTACAGCTCGGCAGTATCGACCGCCCGGCCTCCCACTCCTTCTCCGCGCTCTCCATTAGTCTTCATTCGCTAAAGGAGCGCCGCAGTAATTAACTGACAGGAGCTGCGGGGGAGCTGGCGATTGCGTTAGCCCCTCTCGAAACGAACCGGGTTGCCCGGACCCATTCCCACGAGCTAATGTGTTCCATTATGTCTCCCCTACCGCAGGACTCAGAACTCACAAACAACCCAGTGCATCAGCTGTGGTCCACGGCCATGTCAGCCAATACGATTGATTCCCCCAGGCCCCCACCCCCACACCCCCGCACCAACATTTCTGGTGAAACAGGAGTGGAAAAACAAGCATTTTGTGTGACCATTTCTGCGTTTATTCTCAAGCTGTGGTGACACCACAGCATCACCGCCATGTGTACCTCACTCACCCCACTGTAGAACATCGGTCATGGGGAGGGAGTGGAGTGTGTGACAGTTGTTTTGGGGTGGAGGGAGGGGAGGGGGGGCGGGGCGGAGATGACAGTGCAGTAAAATCACTTGCATCTGCGTCACTTGTATGAAATGCGCATTCTGTTCCTGCAGCATTAAAAAGAAGTGGACCACGGGTGATGTAAACATTACGACCTCAACTTTTTACACGTTCCTAGCCACAGTGCTGAGAAATAGATGTGAGATGTGGTGCAATTTTCTTTTAAGGGGAATTTCTGTCATGAGCTTAAATTATTGAGAGTGGGTCTGTCAGATGTGCAGTCTTGATTGACACTCCAGAAGTCACCGCCACATTATCCCAAGTCAGCTGACCTCTTCATTAATATATCTGAAGCAGTAGAGCTAAATGAAGGCTGGTCTCTCTGTGGGCCGTCTGCTGTTCAGCTAACTCCTTCACTCGCCTCAGTTTTTCATTAAAAATGCTTTTAGTCTATCAGCTGTCTGGTGATAGACTGGACCTCGTCCGTGCAGCCACCCTTGAAGTCTGTTTCTGGCTCTGTGGCTCTGTGGGCCAGCTCAATAACAGTGATCTTACAGTTCAACAGATACTTTTCCAGTATTGTACTTTTAGCATAATTAGAGAAGGAAGAGACCGGATTCGAAAGACATGATTTCCTGAAGCATTAAGTGCAGTTTTACTGGTGCAAAAAGACTAAGAGAGCATGTGATTGGTTGATACCATTTCCCCAAACCATAAGAACACAGTCTGAATGATTTGTTTTCAGAATGTCTATAGTGTCTATGGTGTCCATATATATATATCTGAGTTAAACTGCCAGCCAGGTGTGTGTTTGGGAAGAAGTTGGCCTCAGTGCGCATGGTGTTTTAAAATCGTGTTTAACACAACAAATGTGTCCATGCGTCTCATAGCCATTTGCAGGTCTCTAGGGTCCCCTTAGTGGAGTCTGAAGGGGCCGTAAGGAGCTTGGCACGGGAGCTGCCGGTACAAGGGACTGCTCTCCAATCTCATTTGTGCCCACACAGATGCTAAGTTAATGATGCATGTGCTTAAACAAAGGGGCGGACCACTGAACTCCCAGACCTCCCTCTCCCTCTTCCCTGGGTCTCCCTCCCCCAATGCCTACCACATATTGTTATATATATTTTTAAAAATATGCAGCTATTTTTTGAAATGTCGCTTATCTACAGTTTCTATGCAGCCGCACCCACTGCAATAATTCATTTAATGCAGAACTCATCATCTGAGTGTCAGAATATTCCCGCTACCTTATCTGAAAAACTTTACATAAATTCAAGCCTGTTGTTTCTTCAGTTGATCAACATATGACCAAATAAAAATGGCAGTTTAGGCATTGTAAATGTACAAAATCACACTGTTTCATTGTTGAAGTATTGAACAGCATCTGTGTAGTAAATACTTTCAGAAGTCTTAGAGTGTTGAAGATAAGCCTGTAAAATGGGGCTGTAATCCTCCCAGATATACACCATCTTAATCAGCACCAGTACCCGCTCTTAAGACTAAAAAATAATTTTAGCCTTCATTAGTGCTAATTGGAGAAATTAATTAGCAATTACAGTCAGTAACAGCTTGGAAAATACAATTTGCATCCTTAATTCTAATCCGTGATGCATCATGTCTTGCTATTGGATGCCATATCAACATTTAAAACAGCTTCATTGCTTTTTATTTTCCTCACTTCTATTTATGGTGAGAGCGGAAATATTATGACATCACCATAGACAGAGAGTGTGGCTCAATGAAATGAACTCAGTCACTTTCAGGGCAAATGTGATTCAGGTAAAAACTTTTGTCATTTTAAGGGTGTTTGCTGTCCTGTTTTAGAATGAAAAGACTGCATTCCAATGCACATGTGCAATAAAATGTGAGCATTCTCTGTTTTATCTGCAATAAAAAAAGAGAATGCTCTAAAGAGCTTGTGTTGTAGAGTATGTTTTGATTGAATTGCATAGGTCCTCAAAGAGACTTGACGCCTGATTTACTTGTATGATTGGCTGAGGTAGTTCACTTGCTACAGTCACAAATCACGACGCTGAAAGTGTATTTGCGAAGGTTTTAACATGCACTAAAGGCTCTGATAAATCTGCGGGTGGATGGGTGATCTGTCTTCCTTGGTCACCATCACCAAGGTCAGCATCAGGCTGACTGGCTCCCACCGGGGAGGTCTGTCACAGCTGCTTACCCCAGGGGCCCTCTGGGGTCCGCCTTCCGCTGAGGTGACAGACACGCTCCCCAGCTGATGGCTCCCAGTGTGTCTTCTACTGACTCGTCTCACGCAGCCCTCCAGGTGCTGTCCATTCTGGCCTCACTTTTTCCCCAAGAAGCACCCTACACTTCTCTCCCATCAGCTACACCCACCGAGGTCAGCGATGGCAGCCACTGTCCCGTACAATAACGCCTATCTCCTGGCGAATGTGAAGGGAGCAGTGGTCTTTTTTGGCCCTTGACACACGCTGGACATCCACGAATAGAGGTGTCACTGACACCTGCTGACTTGGTGATTCTGCTGCCCTGTCTGCGCAGGACCCTGTCTGAATCAGCAGGCAGGTTAGATGGCCCTGGGTGTCAGGGATATGACAGCGCGCTGGGCCTGCTGGCCGACACGCAGCAGCTCAGGCTGTGGTCAGCAGGAGAGTCTCACTGCAGAGGCTCATGGGAAGGGCTAACCCAGTGGCTGATAGGAAGTTCTAGTAAGGGTGTCTCACTGCAGTGGCTGATGGGAATGACGAACCCAGTGGCTGATAGGAAGTTCTAGTAAGGGTGTCTCACTTCAGTGGCTGATGGGAATGACGAACCCAGTGGCTGATGGGAAGGACTAGCCTAAGCTCCATTCATTATCTGGAGAGTCTCACTGCAGGGGCTGATGGGAATGACTAACCTGGGGGCTGAAGGGAAGGACTAGCCTAAGCTCCATTCATTATCTGGAGAGTCTCACTGCAGGGGCTGATGGGAAGGATATATCAAGAGAATGAGGTTTCCTATTTTGTTCTCTCTCTGGACTGCACTTCCCCATATGCAAAAAATATTGTGGCACACAGCTTAGCGATGAAGCATTGATGCTTTCCTCTGCTCTTTTCCTCTTACTTCTTTTTTACCTCGGTGAAAAAACATTTCGTTCTCTCTCTCTCGTGCCTTTTTTGTCTTTTGTCTTTGCGGAAGGCGGCACATGTTGTCAGCACATCCCGCTGGTGCCGCTGGGTGTCTGTGCGAAGCACCTGGCTCCACTCAGAGAGACAAAGCCTGACCCTACACATCGCATGACAGGGGAGATTACAGAGTGGAGAAAAACACCGCCCGAGACATGCCGCTTCACCCTTAAGTCAGGTGTTTTTGAGCTGTGCAGAGTGAAGGATCAGGAGTGGTCTCCCTGGATGAGTGATAGAACGTACATGAGTTTTGTCATCCTGAACTTGTGACTTTCTTACTGATACATAACATCTTAAGGGCAAGTAGGGGGAGGGCTGCTTTTGAAAAGGGGGATGCGCATGAGATTTTGAAGCTCTTGGCAGGACTTCACAGCTTTACAGTTTCACAGACGGTGTCGATATATGTTTAGTCAATTGATATACGTACACTGCATCAACACAAAATCAAGGTCCAGAATGTGCCAGCCCAGCAAAATGTGTGATCAGTCACCAAGTTCTGACATTTAATGCCTGCTCAAATTCACCTCACAGCCAGAACTGGCACCACCTGCTGTCTTTATGGGACTGGGTTGGGCTGTAAATTTTAGGATGCAATCTAAGATTAGTAATAAAACTGTGAAAGGATTGAGTTTGATAAACTGACAGTGTTGGATGAGGTGTATTTTGAGGCGGAAAATGTATGACCGTCTTACATCTGCAATGGCAACAAATTCCTTCGTATTGTAAGAATTATTTTTCAATGGAAAGAATCGTCTCCTACCAGATTGTGACATGACTATCTCCCTCACAGACGTACTGTTTGATATATCTCATCCAAAGTGTGGTTTTGCATGCGGTAGTATGTAAAGAGATCCTTAACAGACGGTTTGCATATGTGTGTTAATGACTTCCTCTCTCAGCTCTCAGACTTCTCTTTTTCAGGTAATTTGTGAATGTATAAAACCCTGATGAAGTATGGCATAAAAAATGTTAAATGTATAAAAAATGTATAAAACCCTGACATTTACATTGCTTAATATTAGTTATTTTTTAAATGTATATCTTCTTTTTATTTTTATACCTACCTACCTACTATATTTATATGTACCTACGATTTTTTATTGTACTCTAGATTTTTGTTGTACTTCAGATTTTTTTTTATTACTTCATATTTTTATAGCTATTATTTACATTTTGTTTTTATTTTATCATGTCGTTTTTACTTATTATGCAAAGTTGTGTTGACTCCGAGGCTAAGAATTTCATTACTGGTAATGATGTTTGCATTGTTATCCAGTATGTGACAATAAACTTGAAACTTGTAACAAAGAGCAACCAATAGGCAGGTTGCCCTGGCTCCCTGTTTATACCCCAGACTAGAGAGATGTAAGATGAAGTGTGGATGGGGGGGGGGGGGTCCTTGTTGGGCCCTGGGGAGCAGGAGACCAGAACCTGTCAAATTTTGGAGAGAGCTCATAAGATACCGCAGGTCCCTCCAGTGTTGAAGACACGTCACCCACTGAAGAGCTCTTGAACTGGAGAGGGGAGGTTGAGTAGCCACATTTAGCCCGCAGCAGCACTTAATAGACGAGCTGTTATCCTGTCTGATTCCCAGCTCCGTAATGAGACGGAGAGGCTGGGGCCGCCTCGTACTCACTGCGCCACGCCGCGCCGCCGCGCTTCCTCAGGTCATGTGGCCAGAAGCCCTTTCCCTGCGCCGCGCTGACATTACTGTCACAGCACAGCTCTGAATTGTGTGGGGATTTCTAAGGGTCTCACAAGCTAAGCCGCCTGTTCCCAATAAACCAGGAGGCCCTCAAGTGCGGCCTGAGAACACTCATTGTGTAACACCAGGTAAGATCACAGAGAATGTAATATCCAGGTGTTAATGCTATTCCCCACAGCCTTCCATTGATGCCTTTCACCGGTGGGGCACAGGTGGCAGCTTGTTTCCACGGTGAGGGGGAAATAAGGATGGGATGGATACGCGACAATCACAGTTAGGTGGTCTGGAGAGGAATCATGACGTCAGACTGAAAGCTGCAGCAAGGAAGGAAGGTTTGTTGGTCTTTTTTTGTACAAACACACGGACGCATGCACACATACACACACACACACACAAACGCACACGTGCACACACACACAAACACACAGACACACACACACTCACGCACACACACTGTCACTCCATATGTGATTTCTCCAGAAAATGAGTTTTGTGGGTAGGGAATGCTCCCATTCTGTTTGTGGGTAATTGTTGTTATGACAGTGCAGGTGCACAGACTGTGATATTGATATAAGCGATAATTACCATGCCTCATGTTCAGTCACGTCTCAACGATACTGGACTGGGGTCTGGCTACAGGAAATAATCAATGCGTGTAGTGACTGGTTTACATTCACGTGTTCTGACCCTGCTACAAGAGTAAAAATCACAATACAAACTAACACAGCTGTCCTTGAAATTGAGGATGAACCATATTGGACCAATAGTTGACAATTACACCCTAAAAATGCTAATTAAAAAATAACATTATCTGAGACAATGTGCTCACATTAAGCTAAATTATCTAACAGCAGGACAAGAAAATTTCTCTGGATAAGATACTTTTAATTAACTTCTACATACTATTAAATTAATACATGCAATCTCAGTATTAAAATCCTAGACACAAATATATTTTAAAACCACAAGATTTTTTATCCAAATTAGAATTTATAATATTAATGCAGATTTCATTTTTGTTTCTAGGGAATAATCACGATAGAGAGTAACACAGCCACATAGTTTTTAAGGGGAATTTTGCATGTATATACTGCTTCACTGTATCTGCATTCTCCTGTGATCGTAGTACAGACCTTATGGCATTCACTGAAGAGTCATGACCCTGTTCATTTCATATTTATTCATTTAGCAGACAGCCTGAAGCTCAGAGCGGCTTCAACAGCGTACATCTTCACTCACTATCCCTTTAAACGGCTGGATATTACCTGAAGCCATTCAGGTTACATTACCTTTCTGAAGACTACAAAAGGCATTGCTATACCTGGGAACTGCTCCTGGGCCATTACACCACCCAGCCTTCCACTCCTCATGCTTCCCCAGTATGAATATTGATTACCACCTATGGCAAGGCACACACGCCAGAGGCTGCAGGGGATAATAGAAATGCATACTGATACAGATGCCCCTCCTTCTATCCCCCAAGATGACAGACTCTCTGATCTGAGGCCAGTCCGTCCATATGGTATTATTATGGTTTGGGTGGGGGAACAGGTATGGGGATACTTCTTCATTCCAGTATTGTTTTGTTTCTTTACTTGCTGGGTTTTTTTTTTTCAGAGTACCTCTTGGCCAATTTCACTCACCTGAGCCGTTAATTGAATGCCAGTCTGCATCTGACAATGTCACTGAATATTTGTTTGTGCTACAGCATAATAAAATACATTTAAATTATTATTTATTATTTTAAAATAATGGATGTCTTCAGTATGTATTTGCCAATATGTTGCAAGAATAAACTGGTGCTGAACCTTTTCATAATGGCTCTTAAAATGGTTCCAGGTCTGCGACAATGAAATAAATAACTGATAAACCTGTTGATCAAAACATATGTGTTGAATGAACACAAGTAAAAATACACTGCAATCAGCAGAATTCTAAACAAGATAAAACTTACCAAGTGTTTTTAAAAGCATTGGTCATCAAGGAGTAGCCACATGCCTATACCTTGAAAGCATTAAGATTCCTGTTTATTAAATCAGTACAGTATATTTGTAATTCATTTTCTCCCTCGCGCATTGATCGCACACTATTAAATATCTTTGACAACACTGCCATCTGCTGTACATGACTGAGAATAGCATTATAGGTCATCATTTTAGGTCGTCAGCTACAGCATGAATGGTTCTGCACTTTCAAATGAAAATATTGGGTTTTTTTTCTTGTTTATCAATTCAGATTGAATAGGTGGACAGTATGATGAATACATGGAAAAATTCAGCACAGCTGTTGCTGACATTTGTGTTTTCTTCTGTCATCAAAATGTATAGCAATTATCAAATACCCTAACTGCTGACAACGTTAAAAATCATATGTATTTTTGTAATCAATTAATTTGTTTTGCTTGGAGTGAAGGATACATAGGAGGACACATGGAGGTTGCAGCACAGGGTTTCACAGGTACCCTTTTACCTTCGCTTCGGTATAATAGCACCCTCTAGTGGATGAAGTTAAGAAGTAGAGAAGCTGAAAATATTACTTTAAAAGTAAAACAAAACTACAGCTCCGTAACCTACCACTTTACACCATTACTAATAACCACTACCTGAAAATAGAGCTAAATTAATTCAGATGATTGATACAGTATTTTCATGCTTTTCAGCTTCCTCTGACTCATTTCATTTTTATGTGGTATGAATACTGGGAAAGATTATCAGAAATTGAATAAAAAACCCTCTACAATCTGAGACTAATTGGGTGTTAAAGCTCCAATTAATTGTGATTGAAGCTGCAGACTAAACTCTTTTCTACTCGAGCTGACATTGTGTGCATCACTTCAAATATGTCATTGTAAACACATGGTGAGTGGGTACTACAGGCAGCATAAAGGTTCACTGCTCAGGATTTAACACAGACATATTTAACTTTTAATATTTATATTACATGCTGAACAGTAAACTAATGAGCTATCTGAACGTTTGTGTTTTAAGTTGCCATTTACCAGAAAAGAAAAACACTCCCATCCTCTCAGCCAGTAAGTGTGCCTGAAAACATTATTCTTATGTTTATTATTATTATTACTGCACAGTATTGGACATTACATGTAGATAAATTATTGTGTCTTGTTTTTAGTTGGAGTTCTTACTTAAATTACAAGTCTAATTGCATGCACAACTTCCAACTAAAATTGTGTTTCACACATGTCCACTTCTCCATTGTGAAGAGATGAAATTTGAAAGGAATCTCAAAGGAGTTTTGGTTACCTTGGTTACCGAGGGAAGATGCTTCTGCTTAGTGAGGAAACATCCATCATATTATGCAAGGAACTGCATTCACATTTGAGAGGGTTAATTCAAATGAATGATCCCTTAGCCTGTCCTCCATGGAGCGAGTGAATACTCAAGCCAAAAACTATGAAGCCATGAATTCATTTTCTGAGCACTTTACTGATGTGCTTCAACTTTGCGTTTGTTTTAATGCATATTACCAAAATGCCCAGAGTGCTTTTGTGGGCAAATTATCTGAGTTATAGGCAAAGTTCTGCTTTTTGTAAAGTATGATTTCGTAAAGTTTTTTTGTTTTGTTTTGTGTATTCCTTTGTTCTTATTATAATGTCTGTTATAATACAACCCCAGAGACAGGTCTGTTGTGATCCCAACATGACAGCATGTGTCCTGCCACTGTTATTTAGACAATTAGATTACAGGTTTATATATTCATCATATTAAATGAAACATTGTCTTCAAACACATGGCATTCCTCTTTTCTCATGTATTAAAATTTTTAATAAAATGGGCTTTGTCTCAGGTTTTAAAATCAATGAATCAAAATCAACCAATCAAGAGTGCAACAGCTTAGTGCAGTGGTTAGAGAGCTGGTCTTGTTACTTAAAAGCTGCTGGTTCAATTCCTAATCAAAACAATGTTATTGTACCCTAAAGCATGGTACTTCATCAGAGCTGCTTCAGTTAACATCCAGCTGTGTAAAAAGATGGTGTTCAACATAAAAAAACTGTGGCTCTGGACACAAGCATCTGCAAGATGAGAATTCTATGTGTAGCAGCACAAGGGGTAGGGAGAATATTTGCTAATTATTATTTATTGGTTGTCTTCTGTACAAACTATTATATGAGGCCATGAACTTGGCAATCAGAGAAATTTTGGCTGTTGGATAAAACGAGGCACTTGGTCAAGGGAAACGATAATCAGCTTGCCGTGCTGTACTAATTAGAAAAGATGGGCTTTGTTTGTAAAGATGTAGGGAGGGCATGCGCTGGCTCAAAACACATTTTCTGTTCATCATGCCCCAGAATCTGTGCCCTCAGTGTGATCAGCTTGGAGCAGCACCCTCTGTCAGTCTCCTTACACTAGACCCTGCAGCAGGGTCTTGGCCTTTCCAGGGTTCCCTGGAGGAAGTGATTGGGATGCAATACTGCTGTGTGCTGCTATGAATTGTGGGAGGATGATGTGTGCTGCAGTGCTCACCTGCGCCCCAATCCAGACATGAGTTATGGGCCACTTTGAAGTGAATTTTTCCGCATGTCTCTGTAGACGTAAACAAGAAACACGCTCGAGCAAACCTTGGTTACGGATTTGGTCCATACAGATTATTCATTCTCCCTCAGTGTTGTGAGTGTTGGTGGTGCAGCTTTTCCCTATGGGAACACATCTAAGGAACTATGACTGTGATTGGAAGAGGGTCAGAATCCACCTCACCTCCTGCCCCAGACACAGGGTTGCCAGGTTGGGTTATTTTTCCCTGAAATTTTGAGTCTTACCCCAGCCAACTATACTTCATGGTTTTACTCAAGGAAATATTCATAACATGTATGCAGAGAGTTGTGATATAGGAGTTAATGGAATCTGCTGAAATATCACTACAATACCAAGAAAAATACAAATCTATTCTGAGTTTGGCTTTTTGTGGGTGGAGAGTGGGGGAGGGTGGATATGGGGCAGGAGGAATTCAGGGTTAAGTTGTGTGAAGCATCTGGTAACCCTTCCCAAATATGGTGCCCTACCTTATATCTAATCCTGTTCCCTCCATCTGGTGCTTCGTACGCCAATACCTGCCAAAACTCCCCTAGTGTGCACACCCGCTGCTCAGGTTTACACAGAATCACATTATTTGGGTTCTGTGTTGTGATGTTGGTGCAGGTTGTACAGGATGTATAACCAGTTAGCGGAAGGTAGTTTTTGTCTTTGATGTTTTTGAGCAAATATACTGTCAGTAGCATCCTAATACACTGTCAGTATTCCGTTTTGAAGTTATTGGCTGGGGATTTCTACTCCATCGTGCTAACTTGTCCATAACTCGAGTATACTATATCCCATATGTGACCTGTGTCAAATCTTTGTACTCGCTGAATGCTGTATTATTGAACGCTCCATTGACCAAGGACGCTTCTAGACATAATTTATCGGGTTCATAAATAGCATGTGTTATTACGTAGCTCTCCCCTGTCCAAACAAATGGTTTGGCCCTGCACTACTGGCTACGTCTTGCGTGAAGTACGCGATCCTACGTCATCGTGGGAGTATTCAATCAGGAGAAATGAGCGTACATCAGCACAATCCTCTCACCGCTCCCGTAAGTCAAATTGAAAACCTTTCACGATTAAATTGTCGAACATTAATTAATTAGACAGCTAAGTTAATAATGGTATGCAGCTCCGCTTCGAAGTATGCACACTACCAACGATGGGAAGCTTTATGCCCGCATAACCAGTTAAATAAGTGTTGACTAGCTACATGTAGCCAAGTTAGCTAGCTACAAATGACACTCCATCCATGGCTCGAGGCAGTGCCAGTGTAGCCAACCTGTGTCCATCTCTGAAGTGCTAGCTAGTTAGCTCGGATGGATACATACTGGCAAAACAAGCTAACTCTGAGTGACATGGCTGAGGTAAACAGCAAGCAAAACGCGTAGTCATTTTTTTACCTGAAACTTTTTACTGAGGTTTTTAGCTGTCTTGTTCATGTTGTGACTTCGTTCAGGTATTTCGCTAGCTGTGTAGCTAACACTATCACACTATCTTATTCACGAATCGCCGCATTCGCTTCGATGCTGCTGGCTGCCTGACTTCACTATAAGCTCTTGCCGGTAGCACGCCTGTCATTTTTTCCCCACATTTCATGCAAAATATACACCGCTACTCTGAAATTGCTTGTGGGATGGATAGCTATGACAGTCTTAGTGAGTTTTAGCTTGCTTTTCCAAGTATCAGTGATTTTTTTTTGGGGAGCAAATGAATCGATGGGCGGATCTGGCTCACACATAGCGCCAACTAATCGACTCGACTGTTCGTTGGAATTTTGATGTCAGTTTTTGCCAACGTCAACGGCAGATCACCATCGCGTGGCTGGTGCAGCGTCGTTTTAAACACAGTGTTCCTCGAGTACCGTTAGCCTGCTGGCAAGCTAAGAAAATCTCTGCCACACAGATATAAGTGAAAGGGCTGTCACAGGCGGTGGATTTTCGCTGCGAGCGACTTGCCAGTTTTGTCTGTGTTGCTCATCTTGAATTGGCCGGCTAATGTAACCAGGCTACAGATAGTTGGCTAAGTATTTAGCGATACGTTAATGCGAAGTCAAGTAGCCATCGCTCTAGTTTTTGGCAATGTCAAGTAGCTAGTAAGTAAGCTAATTTACCAACCAGTCAGAAGTGTTGTAAGTTATTGGACATTGGCTTACAAGCGCTGTACCGATAGCTACATTGATAGTCTTAATCATGACTCCTACTTGGAACAGTGTGCGTGGTTTGAAGCTTCAAGTTATCTTACTTAAACAGATTGACAGTTAGCCAGCCTTAGCTTTGGTAAGGTAGCAAGTGTAAACGTTGGCAATCTATACCAGTTTGCTATCGAGCTTTCTTTTTATTTGAATGTGTTTGAAGAAATATGTTTCAACGTTGTCCAGATTTCGTCACTGATGTCATGCAATGTGGAAATCTAGCAATGCTGTTTACATTTGCATGATCTTGGCTAACGTTAGCTATCGATTCAGTGTTCTTTGTTGCTGTCCGCCGCCCAAAGTTATCACTAGGTAGGCTAGCGCTAATTTGAGAAGTTGGTTGCAATATTTTAAAAAACAAAACTGTCAAGACAGTAAAGCTAGGATACACATACAACGGACCGATAGTCTGGTAATGTAACCAAATATTGCATGAATGTGTCTGTCTGGAGTAGAGTGGCTAACTACAGCATACACTCCAACAAGCTACCGTTAGTGCTAGTGGTGTTTATAGCCTGCTTGTCAGTAATGTTATCTAGCTAACGTTATTGATGATATTACAATTATCTAATCTATGTGAAAATGGAGGTTTGCCTGCAGCTGTTTCATTACATATTCTCTTCTTGTGAATTGCAGAATGTTTTATCTTCTTAATCCCGGGGTCGAGAGTGGACATACCCAAGTCGTCTGTGAAATCGGACAACAATTCTGGCGACAAGTTTTCTTGAGGATTATTGCTGAAATTTTATTCCATTTGCAAAATTTGAAGACTTGCTGTGGGATTAAATGCCTCATTTTTTTCTTTCTACACACGGAAGAAAGGGAGTCTCTAATGGTCGGAATTAAAGGTATGCATAATGCTAACGTTTGTTTGCCTAACTTGCTAGGGGTTGTTAATTATACATCATTCTTCATTGTAGTGTATATTAAAACATCTCAATGCCACACACGCGTAGGGACGCCGTGTAAACAAGGCCGTTAATGAATACTACGCCGATGCCGACTGACCCACTTGAACGAAAGGATGAGCAAATGAAATGCCCTGGAGGGGCAGCAGGAAATAACCATTCATGTTTCTCTCCGTGGGTCAGGCCACACTGATGACGCTGTTGTGGCCGTTGAAGCATCACTGCATTCATACTTTGACTCGATATTTGCTCGGAGGGGCCTGTGATGCCATCATAACCTTAGTTCTGGCTTTTTGTACTGTTATATGACTATGATTTTGTATTCTGAAAAGCACTATTGGGATGTCAGTAAGTATATTGGCTAATTATCTTGATTAATATTGAATTGCTTATTTGTAATGAACACATTTGGCTGCTTCATTGTGTTTACAGGATGCATGCCCTGGGTTGGGTTGTATGCATTATTGAATTTGGGACACTGGAGTGGCAGTATAATCACCTTTGATGGGATCTGGAAGGATGTTGCGCAGCTGTTTGATCATGAAATATAAAACAAAATAAATAGCCTTGAAGAGCTTGACAGAGCTGTCTAGGATCCTTCTATCTATTTTTGGAAGAATGGCAGAGTCAGGTGTAGCCTAGGATTATTATTTTAGATCATGGTGTTAGTGTTTGCGTGCAGGTATACAGGGACGGTTGTGCTCTTGGATGGAGTTCTTTCATCAAACCAGTGTTTTCTTCTCTCATCAGGTTCATAGCTGCCTAGGTAAATGTCTTATTTTTTCATCCTGCTGCCTACCTGCAAGTAATTTGGGTTTGCTCTGAAAGGTTTCCACCACTGAAATTGTGTCTATTTCTAAGTTTGACCTTTTGAGCCACAGTAGGGAACAGGATGAATCCTGTCCATTGGAAGACAGGTGTCCTTTTTCCATGTGGACAAGCATGTCTGCTTCCTGTCCTGTTTTGTATGTCATCCTGTGCAGTTTTTACACCATTAAATGCAATCCTGAGACCTCATAAAGTTACTTATTGGCTGTCCTTTCAGATTACAGTCTTCGGTCTTTAATTGCAATTCTTTTTTTTTTTCCCCTGTGAGATTGGAAAAGTGTAGTGCTCCTGACATGCTGATGGGTGTCCTGTCTCGCTTGCTACGGTGACTCTTCGAATGAGCTAGAGGGTATCCGGTTGCCTTTGAGTTTAATCCAGTTCATATCCCCAGGTCATGTACGGTATTTAAATAGGCGATGAGAGAAGATATTTCTGATAAATGCACACTGGTGTGTCTGTAATTGGACCGCTGGCTATTCTAGAACTTACCTGTTGGCCGTATTGGGTGGCCCTGTAAAGTTCCTCCGTCACTCTGTAGGAGTTGTGGACATTTTGTGCTCAAAGTTGGCAATGGTTTGGCACAATATGCTTGAGGAGTGCAGTGTTCAGCATAAGAAACAGTTCAGTGAACCGTTCTTATTTACTTGGTGTGTTACTATTCTTACTGCTTTAGAGATGTAACACATCACTAGATTTTTGAGCAGGCTCTGACAACTAGCTTATTGTTTGACAGATCTAAGATACTGTCTTTGTAAGAGTGTCTCACTCTTATGCACTGACAGTTTAATTGTATGTGCCAAAATTAATAAATGTGTAGTATGCCCTTAAATAGGTCTGCTGTATTTCTGAACTTTCTCAGATATTATATCTCAGGCTTAAAATATTCTTTGAATTGTTTTTGGGGTGATCTTGGGTTAGTGCTTTGTGGTGAAACAGCTTCGGCAACTGATACACCTATGTATTGACATTGTTTATTTATGACAGAGCACATGTGATTATCTTCCCCTCTAACATTGTAACTGATGAGCAGTGTCTCTTAGACAGTGTGTTATCTTTTTCTCATCAGAGTGTGCCCAGTGTGTTCAAAGACCCATACTCATCACTGGATTTGTTCCAGCATACACATAAGCCTGAATGGACCCTGAGCCAGGCAGAACTAGAACCATGAACAGTTAACCACAAACGTGAAACTGGCTGCGTTATAACTTGTGTTTCCCTGTCATTTGCATTACACCTGAATGATACTATGCAGTACTGGGGCAAGTCAATCGAGAGACTAAATGGGTATCAAAGGTTTTTCTTGGTAGCAGGTTATGCTGTTATAGATAACAGAACAGTACAGTTATTCTGTTAACTCTCTGATATGTTTAATGTATGTTTACTCTTAAACAGTACTGTTATTCTGTTAACTGTCTGATATATTTCATGTATGTTTACTCTTAAATGTATGTTTACTCTTAAATTGCTGACAGCTTGAAGAATAAAGTAGACATGTTTATCACCAATCTGTCTTCAAATTAGCCAGTGGAAATGTATGATCGTGACGTCCTGTAATGCTAAAACAGCCGTTTGCTAGAAAGTGTAATAAGGTCAATGCTTGCTATAGTCCACCCACTGTTTCCCTCCCATTGCCATTTCAGCTAAGTGATTCATCTGTGGTGGCTAAAATGAATGCAGGTTAAGCAACTGTTTATTCGGGTAAGCTGACATTCACTGAGTTTTGCCAGAAATGTTAAAAGCGCTCAGTCCCAGTTGGGACTGTTTAAACACTGACAGTTGGGCCTACCGCTATTGATGTTGGTTTTCTGCCATTTTCTTATTGGCAGGAGCACGAGAGCTCTGACTGTGACCCTTTCGCCTGTTAGCTAGCACCAGGTTCCACACCAAAATGGTCCACGTCATGTTTTTCCCAACAAAAGAGATGACACTAAACAATCCTGAACCATAACTACAGTGCAGCCTTGTTTCCAGTTCCAACACTTGCCAAGCCCTTAGATGCACCATCCTCTGCTGGTTGCTGGTTGCAGATGGGCCGATGCCGTTTTACAGAACAATGCTGCTTATGAGAACGGATTGGCCCTGTGCGTTATAGCTCCGGATAATCATGTAAAGCAGTTCTGGTCAGTTGTACAAGTCTGTTCCACCCCGTTGTCCTGAGATCCCACTGTGACTGCTTCTCATTTTCAACCAACCCCTTACTACAACTTGGTAGTGATTTCAGTTCAGAGCTGGCCTTGATTCTGGACTTCGTTTGATTATGTATGATTGAGAAGCTAATTGAATAATTTGTTGTAAACAGATGTGGCACGTTTCTGTTCAGCATCCACGCGCATTGGACAGAGACGGAGGTAAAGGAAGTACCGCGTCACCGGACTGGCAGAATGTGCGCCAGCCACACACAATTCACTGTCCTAATTCCTCTTATTGTTGGGTGTCTGTTTGGAGAACGAGGGAGCAAGAGAGGGATGGGGCATAAGCTGAAGCCGTTGTTAACAATATTACTGTGTGTATGTGTGCCTAGATTAAAAAATCCGGGCCCGTTTCCAGAGCAGAAGATTAGTGGCGTGCTTGAATACTGGTTATTGGTGTGCATAGTAGGTAGCACAGCGTTGTGTCTGTAAAACTGGGCTTTGTCCGAGTGGATCCCAGTCAGTCACTGTGTCTAATGGTCTTTATTCCAGCTCAAACCAGTTATTGTTCCATTTGTTGAAGCATTGTATTATTTGGACTGATGTAGCTGTCAGTTCTTGTTTCCTTATTTATCTGATGTTGGGCGTGTTTTAAAACATTTTTTCCTCCCCAAATTGTATCATGATGTACTGCTCCCCTGCAGTTAGCTGAACAGTTTATAAGTTCATTCCTTGTTAAGGCGGGTGTGATTCAGCAGCATTCCCTCACAAATATTTGCAGTGGTCTGATGTCCTTGATACCACCATTGGCATTGCAGGACTGTGTCGCAGTAGTAACAATGTTGTCAGAGGACGGGTTTGCAGAGCTGTAAACAAGAGGGTTTAAAAGGAAAGC
The DNA here is from genome assembly GCA_022829145.1 of Albula goreensis. NCBI lineage: Eukaryota > Metazoa > Chordata > Actinopteri > Albuliformes > Albulidae > Albula > Albula goreensis. The sequence continues at coordinate 32,840,693 of CM040752.1, forward strand.
AGTATTGTTTAATGGCTAGCGAGCCAGGCTTGAAACAGGAGTTGCAGGTTCAATTCTCAGACAGGCTTAACAATTGCAGCCTTTAGCAAGTTGCTTTTCAGAATTGCTTGAGTAAATTTCCAGCTGAATAAATGGATATTGGGTAAAAAAAAAAAAAAAAATCCCAGCTGTGCAAGTTTGTTCACATAAGTTCTTATACTCAATTCCTAAATGTATAGTAATGCTTATGTTTTTAACAATCTGTGTTTTAAAATCCCTAGTGAAGGACATAACAAACCTCTGCCACCACCGTAAATGCACAGTACATGTAGCCTACTTCATCCTTCTCCTGAGAACATATACTATATGTGGGCTGTAACTTCATACATAGGCTAAATGTTTTAGCTATGCTAAATGTACTCCTCTGTGCTTGATCCCCCTATACATTTCTCTCTCCACTCTCCAAAATACATGAAGGTCTTTGCCCTTTTTCTGGGGTACCAAAAAAGTCATGCATTTAAAATACTTCCTGCTCTACTCACAGTCGGTGTTTCCCCATTTTGAGCATACTCTTTCAGACTTGTAATAACTCCTGTGGAAATATGCATTGACTTTTGCTCTGCCCTGTAAATGGATTTATAAATTATGTTGATTGAAGTGTTTTTGGAGCAAAAGACTGTTTACTGTTGGTTTGAGCCTCAGATAGGAAGTATCCTTGTACCGAATGATTGAAGCATGTTACTTAAATTGTGATTATAAAAATCAAACTGTATAAGTGGTAGAGTTTCATGTTGGCCAGTACTGCAGTGATTTTGGGGGTGATGTTTAAGCTGATGCTGATTGCTTTAGGCTGCAGTGGGCCAGTACAAAACCCACAGTAGCCGGGCTTGGCAACCCCGTCCCTCATACACATGCCAATCACGTGGTTCTGCTATAGAGACGGTGAAACAAAAGCAAAGTGCCAAACAGCAAGCTGAGCATTATTTGTGTGCCCAGCTGATGTGAATATAATGTATATGAATGTATTTACCAGAAGGCCCATTGTCACCATGACAGGTGTGTGCTGTACCTTTGATAGTGCTGTGGTGCTTGTGGGCTCTGGAATTGTGCAGAGTCGTCACAAACAGCACATTTCTGGAACAAACCGCTGCGGCATTTGGTGCACAGAACGGCCATTTCTCTTATGGGAAGTAGGCAAAGCCAGCTCCACACCTGTGCAGCTAATTCGTATGCATTCAGTCCCTTACATTTGGATGACCTGGAAACTATTTGGGGAGAAGTCGCAGAACCGCTTGCAAAGGGTAGGGGCCAGCTCCGTGCAACCAGTTGCACAGTTCTGCCTATCTCAGATATATTTGATATTGAATGTTGAATTTTTTTTTTGAATTTGAAACCTTATTCCAGAAAACCAGTAGTCATTAGGTAGTGTGAACACTGGGTGTAGTAATGCAGACTAACTGGAAGTTTTCTTGCTGTGCTTATCATTAATGCAAAAAGTATATTGTCAAATAATGCAAAAGTCATATAATTAAAACTACTTACTTACTACTGCTTATGTATAAGTAATGGCACAGTTGGAATTAGAGAGTCAATATTTGGCAAGTATGTGAATGGCAAAAATTAAATTATCCTATATTCCTTTGTTATTTACTGGTGAAATAGTGGATCTAATGTTTTGTCACTTCACCTACTAATCAGGGAGGGGGGAGGATGAATATAGAAATGTACATGGTATTTGAGCTTTAGGAACTTCCAAGTTTACCTGCTAGGCTATGAGCTAATTTCAAAAGCCAAGGAATACTGTAAGTCGATTCTGAACAAAGATTCATTATTCCTGATTTATCTGGGGCTATACATGCAGGTACAGTGTGTATTTTGTTACAGATTTTATTATTGGTCCTTTAAATCATAGCTGTTTCATTATTACATATTATAAAAATAAAGTATAATGTAAACATTGTATTGTGAAAATTAAGTGTGTTTTGTGGTGCATGATTACATTCAAATAATGTCCCACACAGGGTAGCATGTCATGCCACATGTTCCAGGATTATGTGTAATAAGGATTTTTTGAAATGTGGCACAGGTACACCGGACGAATAACACTATGTCTTGTGAACAGATATCAAAGCATAAGAGAATGCTTTTGAAATCCCTCCCCCCTCACTACATGTCAGACAGTCAAATGACATGAGGCTCATTGTGATAGCTCGTGTATGTTCCTTCGTCCTCCGTTCTCAGCTGTGAGGAAAGTCTTCCTCACATCGTGATGAGATGGGATTCGATGTGACATCGCTAGGGAAGATCTGAGGACACCGCAACAGCATCAGCCCAGATTCAAATCCCTATCCGTTGCAGCTGAGGCCATTTTCTGAATAGCCTGCTATGTACAGCATACAACACAAACATAACATTACTTCAATGCCAGTGACAAGGGAAAAAAAATACAAGCTGCATCCACAGCAGCCAAAGTAATTGAGTGCATGTTGTATTTTATGCTGTGCATGTATGTAGAGTGGTTTTGAAGCAACAAAGTTGTACAATTCTAGAATTTTCATCCAGTTGCATAACCGGGTTGTTTTTGATGTGGGACCTGCTGTGAGAGCATCGCCCGCAGTGGTTTCTGCAAGCTGATGTATGCTGGTATGTTGCATGGACTCCACAGTGGTATAGACCTGTTTGAGTTAGTTAGAGGTCGGCTGAGTAGAAGATGGCAGTGAGCAGACTGAAGTGCCAGATGTTAGGATGGAAATGGAGTAGAATAAGTTGTTTTTTCTGAATGAAGTGTGTTGTGGTCATTGCATTGGTATGTGTAAGTCTGAATGAAATGTGTATTTAATTACTATGTTTTTAGTTTGTGAGGATTAGTTCTTAGAAAGACAAGTTGTTGTTGGATTGACACACTGGAGGATAAGCCACTGGCTGTGCCCCACTGGGTGCAGTGAATGAACCTGTTCAACCAAAGCCTGCTGTGACAAGCCTTTGAAATACGCTGCCACAATTTTGGTGACTCAGAAAAAGCATTGTTACTGTCTGTGACCATCTATATCCTGGAATTTTTTAACATATTTTTTTTACACTTTTCCTCCTTCTTCTACTGTACAAGTTGGACCTCTGTTTAATGTCTCATTAAAATAAGGGGGACCTTCTACAACACAGTGCTTCCATCACTGTGCCAAGGAAGGTTCATCAGAGTACTCTTTGGTCCAGAAGGAAGTGTGCCCCCTACTGGCCCACCAAACCTCCTCTAATTGTAACTTTTACTTCCCCACAAGGTGTTCCATGAAAGTACTAACCAAGCCCACACATGCTTAGCTTGAGCAGGTTTTAGGTAGGAGGGTTCAAGGTGGTTTGGCAGCATTTGTGGTGGCAGTTGGGTTTGTTGGTATTCATTTAGCATAGAGTGCATTTTACCTATACTCCATGTTGCTTATCAGGAAAGAACTAATGGTTAACTGAAGGGTAGCTTGACTGTTTATCAAAATTATTTACATCATCCCTTATTTGTAATGCAGTAGGCATCCATGTTAGAAACCATGCCGTAGGTAGAGTAGTAAAATGGAAAATACTTCCACTTCTATGGTTAATTTACCAGGATAATACTGTCTAACCCTCAAATAAGCCTTTAATCCATTGGACCACATCTCCTGTCCCAGTTCCATTTAAAAATTGCAAGCCTCATTCTTAAAAAATCAATTCTTCATTACTTTCATGCATTATAGCATTTATGCATTATAACATTTTTTTTATGCTTAGAAATGCTGTAGCCTAGATTTACTTGACATTGATGCTGTAGCCATGCTTTTTTGTGATTCATTGTGTGGAATTTGAACATTATACCATTAATGGTCATTTTTAGAAAGGAGAAAGTGAATTGTGGGTATTAAGAGGACAAAAGTTTTTCAACAAAAAAATAAGAAGTGAAGTGTTCAATCATTCAGAGCAGACTTTTTTAAACTCTCGCATGGTGAAAGAATTCACTTCATTCAGGGAATTCAAAGGGATGAGGTGTCAGATTTTTTGTTCATTGGAGAAGACCAATGATTACTGATGTGCTTGTTGAAGGAATTCAGATGTCATTGTGAATATTTTTTCCTTGCAGTATTATTTGTTCTTAAGCCGTAAGGTTGTTTGCATGTTTAGCTGTTTACCTGTGGTCAAGCCTTTCAAAGGCCTCTGCATACTTAACCAGTGTGCTGGATTTGCCAGGACCGGTTTCTGTAAGATGCATGAACGTTTAATTGCAGTATGAGACGCCCCATGGTAGACAGGATTGACTAGATGTTTCATATCTTCAACTGCTCTGTGTGTAATATGTGTTGGGTTTCAGATGTCTTGCACAACGCATGCAGTGCACACTCAAGCGAAACCAGCTCTGCTTGCCAGTGCAAAGTTTGAAATAAAAGGCAAAATCCATACAATAAGACAAAGTAGCGCTGTTATAAGACAAAAAAAATATGTCATCAGAATATCTTAGCTTATCTGCAGCTTATAGCAACGGTGAGCCTGTGGTGCTACATGCTTGTGGCTGCCTATCTTCTGGAGAAGCTAGCAGGATGCATTGCCCTGCCCTCTGCATGCTAACACCAGATGGTACCCGGTTTCACTGAGGCGTTGACCGAATCGCATGTCAAACCGTTTAGATGCAATTCTGGACGGAAAGGTTGCTTCCTGTTTATACTGGTTGACAGTCGACGCGGAAGTGGCAAGGGAAGCTGCCCTGACAGACCATCAGTAAAACAGTTAAAATGCTCTACGCCATATTTGTTGTTGTGGAACCACTCAGCTGCAGAGATAAGTGTTCATCCATTCTCTGTCCATGTGTTTAGAACATGTTTGGTTTAGATCATCATTTTAGTGTTCAGTTACAAACTATGCACTTGGTCAGTATCGTTTAGTTTGCATATCTGTAGCTTCTCATAGGGACAGAATGGTATATACATGATGTCTAACAAAACATTTAGGAGTGTGTACTGTATATAAGGGTTATGTGACATTGAATAGCACAAGAAAGTGTTATGTGTCCTCAGCCTATAGCACATGGCATGTTAACAGTAAACAAAGCTCAGAAACCCTTCTGTTGTCTGTATAGCTCCACTGTTGAAAGCTTTCTTCTTCTTACGGCTGATCAAGTTTCTCCACTCGGAACTGGTGTACGCTGCGCCTAGCCATGTCTGATCCAGGTAGCTGGCAGGGCAGATTTTCAACCTATTGTCAATGCTGTCTGTACTGATTTTCACATCTCGAGAGCTAATTAGAGAGGAATGTCAGTTGCACAATTTGGTCTATGATTATGATATGGTGGGCGTTGCAGCTTCACTGAAAGGGTGATTGACATTTATGTTATTAATACAGGGCTATGAAGACTTCTGTCACAGGCAAGATCACTGGAGGGCTGGGTGTATCCCAGCAGCCATTTGTCCTAGAACTAATCCTAGAGTGAGTTTTTGTGGGTGGATTCGGTGTGTAACCTGGAGGATGGGAAGGTTCTCAAATTCCATCAGATGGGGAAATTCATTAACAAAGGAGTGTCGCATTTTCAAAGCCACAGGAAATGAGTCATCGGGCTGGATGTGACTCGAGTGCCTTCCGCTGCAATGACGAGATGATTTCTACATGCGAGACCTGAGAGCACTGCTGTGTCACCCTACACCGTAGTTGCTACATCGCTCTGTAATCTGGTTTAGAGAAGCATTAAGACTGTGATGATTGTCATGGTTGCACAGGATGGATTCCTTTTGCTTTGCTTAAGGGGTGTTGTTTACACACAAGTTTGAGACTGTTGGCTGTGTCATCTGTGTGCAATCTGGCTGCTGATTGGCTGGGCTGTCTCATGCTTGTAATCTGGGTAGCTGATTGGCCCTGCCTTGGTCACCCTGGGGTGGAGAGAGAACTGCTGAATTTTGAGGACAGGAGGAGCTTCAAGGTGTTTCCAGACTGACAAAAAAAGGTCATGGTCTACAGGCACTTAATAACTAGGGAAATATTTTTGAAAATATTGACATGCTTCTTTTTTCTTTGGTAGAGATTATGTGGACTGAGATTTAGGATGTACAATACATGAACCCAACAATTCACACTCAGCCTGAAACAAAGATTTCTGGTCAATAGAATAAATAGCGTAGAGTAGTAGAATCCTGATAACTGTAACGGTCACAATAAGGAGAACAGCATGCCAGCTAATCTATGTTATATAAAAGAAGTGATTTCTTTTCATGCATAGGAAATGAATGTAACAGAGAGGAGGAAATCTATAAATATTTATTTGGCTGTACATCCATGTTTTGCACTGGCTTCAGAACAGACATCTTCTCTGACATGCACTTGTTTGCTTTTAACGTTTACGGTAAACATAGTGTATAAAGGTTGAAAATGCAGAATAAACATGCATGCTTCGTTAAATGCACAGCACAGTGGTTAAAGGTGATTTCATTTATTGTAATGGCTTACTGAAAGAAACATCGCTGAACAGGAGAAAGGCAATTAAGGCTGCCTTCAGTCATGACAGATTTCATGTTCTTGGTATTGTAAGAGCACTGAAATCAAATACACCTCCCTCAACCTTGTGAGAATACACTGTGCTCCTTAGTAAATATTTGCATTGCCATTAGCACAGAGGTAAAGATTAAAGCAGAGATATAGTGCAGCTGAATGGATTCTCACAGCATGGGGGAAACCTTATTCCTGGTTAGTATTAACTAACCCTTATTGATTCAAACAAACTGATTCAAACACAAATTTATGTCAAAGTAATCTCATGCAAATTAGGTATATTTTACTAGTTGCCAGTTAGACCACTTGATTAGGTCAAGGTTATGCTTGTGGGAATACCACAAAATTTCTGTGCAGTCATAGTGGCCTGGCTGCAAAAAGCAGTTAGTGAGAGGACAGAATAAATAAATATTAATAGGCTGAATAGTTAATATTTCATATTTCATTTTGATATTCAGTATCATTTCATTTAGCACCAGAGTTTTTAGAGTGTAAATAATTGATAACATTTGGTTGTGTGGTCTTGCTCTGCTGTAGAATCTGACGTGCTGTTTTGCAGCCCAAAGCCAGTTCATGCACCATGTTGGCACTGGCACAATGTCAGATAGGCATGGCTGAGACTGTGTGTGTGTGTGTGTGTCTGTGTGTGTGTGTGTGTTTGTGTGTGTGTGTGTGTGTGTGTGAGAGAAATAAATTCAGTGCAGTTCTCCATGTTTTCAGACATCTCATCGTCATTTTTCTTTCCCTTTGCTTGTTTCAAACTGATTTTAATCAAATCATGTATATTTCTTCTTTTTCCAAGTTTTTGGTGTTAACCGTGTGATGCCTAGCATTGTTTCAGTATTAACTTTAAACAGGGAATCAGTTTTGTCCCGTTAAACCATTAAGCTTCCTGTTGATTCAGCATGCACATTGACTGGTTCAATGAGCTACTCCCCTCTTCATCAGCACCACTGGTATGTGAAAAGTCGATTACAGGATTGATTTGTAGTGATGCCTGAATCGATGGCAACATACAGAGCATGTGTGACACCACTTGCACTGCCTGCTGCTAACGTTACCAAGCAGTGCAGTGTGAAAGCAGTATCGCTGTGCATCTTGTGCCTGTTTTAAAGAGCTCCAGATCATCTGGTCCTGTTGAGAGGCACTGGTCCAGTGTGTGGAAGTGCCCCATGGTCTTCTATTGAGTCTGAACTGTCTGAGTGCCAATGGAGACCACCAGCCCTGCTGGTACACAGGAATTCCGGAAGTATAAAAAGCAAAACTCGACTGGTGGTTTTTCGATGTGGATCTGTTTTGGAGGAAAGCTTGTCTGCGCTCTCTCAAACTGATAGCAGAAGTTGCCACAGTGAACATGGCTAGTGAATGCATTTCAGATTTTCATCAGATGGGATCAAAGCCCTCAGATTTTTTCCCTGATAAGAGGCTGTCGTATACCTACACTTCCACTAATGAATGGTGCCTAAAGTAATCGAAGTTACGGTTTGCATAGCTTTCCTCTGTAGCAGTTCCAAATGTATTAACTCACTGCAGTTACCTTCCCATTGCCCTGTTAATCTGTGAGTTAATGGTAGCTTGGTAGCTATTTGATATTGAATACTGTCTGATTGAATAACATTGTCAGCATTCCGGTGCTTTTCCCAGTGCTTAATATAAAAATTGCAAACACATTTTCTGGAAAGGAAATCTTGAGGAACATGACTGTTTAGCATCCTTCCAGGATACCTCAAAACACAGTTCTGTGCTGTGTTGCACTTGGGTAGCTGTGATATGGTTGATGTAACTGTACCATGCAGCTGGAGGTTGGCAGAGGACCTGAAAGTAATTAATGTGATGTGTCCTTGTCTCTCTCTCTGCAGTTGATCCTGGACACTGAGTCAGGCCGGGCTGAGCAGGGCTTATGGTAGGTGTGGGTTTCATGTGACAGAAACCCTGTCTGCGAATGTGACAAGCACTTCATAACCGTGTTATAACCAGTCTGTCTGATATATCTAACTCACCAGTACAGAGCCTAACAGTTAAGTGAAAATTTAACTTACAACCTCGTAACACTTCCTAAAATTTCAGTAACAGTGAAGCTGTTTGCACAGGTTTGGGGAAAGAACAATTACCATATAGACTAATGGGGTGAAACAATGCATTTAACTGATGATATGGTATGTTTCTCAGTACAACGAGGATTACGATATAACATAATATAACAATGTTATTACAACTACTACATTTTCGGAAACAAAATAGTTATCATGGTAATTGTTGGCATTAGCTTTGGTCTATTATCTGTTGGTGAATGTTTTTTTTGTATTAGCCATGAAAGCATATACACTTAATAATACAAACTTTCTTCATGAATCAAACTCAAAACTTGTCTTGACAATAAGCACATCAAGCAGGTTCTACTGCTTTGTGGTAATCGTTTTTAAAGAACAAATAAATATTACATGAAAGTATTAAATGCATGAATTGAAAATCTGCTCTGATGTGTTATGGTCATGAATTATCAAAATTGCAATGTTTATGATTTTTTTTACACAGCCCTGTATTATATTTTTTGTGAAATATCTTTCCATAACCATTGAGTCTTAATCTTCCCATGTTTTGGACACTGTGTGCAGCATCAAAAACATCCAAAGGCAGGTCCGTTATCTGCTATCAAGAGTTCACCAAGCCCTCGTATGAACGAAACTAATGTGTAATATATGTACTGCTGTACATTCGTGGAGAGCTACATAACTGCATAATAACCTTATGATCTATCTTTGCTGGGTCATTAGCATCAGCAGGCAATTTAGAATTTCATCTCATGCCTATTACCTACAGCAAATGCCAAAAACCAACCATTGAGACAAGCCGTGTTGGGGAAAAAAAAGACATTCCAAAAGCTGCATGTTAGTGTTGATCTGTTGTCATGGTGATGGCAGTTTTTTGTTTTTTTTTGCTATGGCTTGCTGCTATCACTGAATAACAGCAACAATGAGCACCCATAACTCAGTTAAAGCCCATAAAATGTATAACCTTGTTTACAGGGGTAGTTCACCCTGGTAATGAAGGTAAAGAAATGTCTTTTGACCTGACAGTGATGCCTCTCAGTAGCAATGGTGTCCAGATTTGAGTAGTCCATGATACAAGCTCAACAACAGCTTGTTTAAAAAAAAAAATTCTAAAGCTTCAAAATTAGAATTTCTCTTGAATACCAAAAAACAAGGAAACAAATGCCATTGTGTGTAATATATGTAACAGCCTAACATCTTAGGTAATTGTTTCAGTAACTCGTTTTGCATTGCAAAGTGGCTAAAATGTTATCTATTCAGGTTAGAGGGAAGAGGACGTTTTTAAATGCTAGTAAAAGAGTGTGTCCTTCAGCATTAGTTAATGCGTCGCACCGAGGTAATGAAAGGTGAAGTGCATCACTCTCAAAGGTATTATGTACTGTGATGAATGACCTGGTGGGCTTTAAGAATGCTTTGTTTAAGTGAAGGTTACTGGAGTGAAAAGCAGGGAGGGAAACCTGGCAGGAAGCACTGCTCCTGAACTGCAGTGATAGCGACCTTTTCAGCTTCATAATGAAGACGCTTTAATTCACAAGTAGTTTACATTGTTATGGACATGGTTAAATGCACTGCAGACTCTGCTGAATGACAAGTTGTTGCACACAATAGCACTCATTTAATTTAGAATACATTTCGCAAGAGATTTTAACGCAGAAACTTCAAGTGGTGAGGCCACCCGTGTGCTTTGAAAAGAGGCCATTTTGAGCTTGCTTCATGCGCTACTGGAGCCTCTGAACATACAGGGCTGCTCATACTTCTGCAGCTCAGAGATGTTGTTGTTGAGTCAAAAGACATGTCTGGAGGTAAGGAAATGAATAACCTTCATTTTTAAGGGAAACTCTCCCTTCAACGACTGCCTTTAGCTGGTTTTGAACTGTTATGTAGCCGACCGCATCAGCCAAGTCCCACAATGAATGAAGTGCTCTATATCTGGGGGAACAAAAATAGTGAAGTGTTTAAGTGTGGTCTGCAGTGTGGACATGGTTTGACTAAGAGTTTCATATCCAGAGCCCTTAACATCAACATTTGACCCCAGCGACTAACACATTTGCACCAGGAAGATACCTCTCTAAGGGCAAAGCATAGCTTTTTTAATTATCAGTCATTAATGACAGATTATAATTTTTTTTCCTGATAATATCTTTTCCAAAATGTGGTAATTATTTTGACACTTTGATTGATTTGAGACTTCTTTGATCATCATGTTGAAATTAAACCATGGCGAATACCTCTTGGTGTTGAATAATTTTTATTTGCTCTGTGATATGTTATAAAGTGTAACTTTTTTGCACTACTCATATGTGTGATGGATAATCAATACACATTATATTAAGGTGTTATTACAATATAGTAACAAAACTAAATCTATAATTTAGAAGCTGCTCTTGAAGGGGTTCTTGTTTAGCTACTTAATTCTGGAGAAATTTCTGATGTGTGATGCACAGGCCTCTAAAATCCAGGGTAGTAATTGGAAAAAAAAAAGAAATAACAAAAAATAAAAGACCTCTTGCAATCCAGAGTTAGTGTAAAAGGTGTTAGTGGTCCTGTCAGTAATTTAAAATGAACAGGGCTGGTATTTTTTTGTGAGTTTGCATGTACGTAGGAATGTGAGGGAGACGCACAGAGCTGTGTGATTGCACTAATCCGCCCTGCAGGTGAGGAAGGTGGCAGGCTCCTGGGACAGACAGTGCTGCAAGGACTTGGGCTATAAAAGACTCCTGAGTAGCCGTAAGCTCCTGGCCTCACGCGCTGTTGCACTAAAGGGTGACTAACCATGAAGCTCAGCTACGATTGGCTCTCCTGCATCCCACCAACTATCTTTTTTCCCCACTCAAAATTGGCTTTTCTTTTTAAAAAATAAAAAATAAAAGAGAGAGAGATTTGGAGTGTGATCTGGGTGAACTGAACCAGAAAGTTTGAGAGAGCAAGGTCATAGTTGTTGGACACATCAGAAATAGTTCCCCAGAGAACATCGCTTCTTTTGCACCTCATGCCCATTGTAGAATTTCTTGTAGACCATTTAATTTAGCATAGCTTGTTTGTGCTAACTGTGTTTGTGCATTTAGTCATGCAAGACATGGGGGTTTTACACACTCCTTAAAGAACTGAAATTGGCTGAGAAGAGTTACCAGAATTTTCTCAATGGAAAGATTTGACTACTGTATTTCGATGACTCATTTTGGATTGGCCCCCAAAACTTCAGTACGGGTGCGATGTCAAACCCTCCTGTCTGACAGCTGAATCAAAGTGTTTTTTCTCCCCCATTTGCTGCTGTTGTCCTTCATTTTGCTGCATGTCATAATTCATTTTATTTCCTTTTTGTGGTAGACGAGCATGACTTTGAGCCAGTCCACAGATGCATGTGTGCTCTCAAACCCGAACTGAGCGCCGCTGCTGGTCTTTGACCCACCACACACAAGGTGTAGCTAGAGCACTGCCCCTCCCCCATTCCCATTCCCACCCACCCCCCACACCCCCTACGGCCTCTCTATGGGACTGGAGCTTGAGGCCTACTGTGCTACCCCCTGATGGATCACAGTGGTAGTGAACACAATCACGAGGAACTGGACCCGGGAGGCCGCGGATCGCTGGAGAGAGAGGGGAGGAGGGCGTCCGAGTCCGAGCACGGCCTGTCCAAAATCACCCACAATGCCTTGGAGAACATAGGCGTTCTGGGGCAGGGCCTGAAGCAGCTCTTCCATCACCAGCGGAGACGGTCCTCCGTGTCTCCCCATGGAGCGGGCTCCTCCTCCCCCTCCACCTCCTCCACAGGCAGCCCCGCCCCTGCCGAGCCCCCCGCGGAGGCGGGCCCAGACCCGGGGGACGCCCCCCTGCCCCAGGCCCCCTCCTTGACACTGACCCCCACACTTCCGCCCACCCCACAGCTCTGAACCGTGTGCTGCAGCAGATCCGAGGCGCGCCCATGATGAAGCGAGGGACCAGCCTGCAGAGCCGCCGCAGCAAGGCTGCCGGGGACCCCCCCAAGGGCAGCCCGCAGATCCACCGCCGCAGCACCCAGGAGGTTCTGATACAGGCTGGACGCCCGCGCTCCTCCTCCACCACCGACGCCCCCAGCAGCCCCGCCCTGGCCGAGGTGCTGCTGGCCTCCGCATACCCCGCCGCCGAGGAGCCCGAGCGGGTGAGTAACCAGCTCCAGAGAGACAGACGGACGAGGTGCCGAAAAATCATCGCAAAGACTCTGCCAAGTTTCAAAATAAGCAGCTTCCCAAGCCCCTAAGCACAGCTAGTTAAGGTGCCAGTTACTGCAGTTCTGATACGGTTTCGACCAGGCGCAAGCCACGATGCTAATCAGCACAAAAATTCTGGGCCCTTAGCTGAGTTTCACCCAGCTTACAAGCACACCAGTCTGAAACAGTGTGGCTTGTGCATCAAGGGCTGCTTGTTCAGGTAAACATGGCAGAGTCTTCGCAGCGTGGCCCTGGCTGGTTGATTCGCAGCGGTCCCCCTGTTAGCCAGGAAGCTGTGCAGTTCAGCGAGCCCTCGGAGAACATGGGGGGGTGGGGTGCACAGCTGGGGCTGACGCTCTGCTGCCGTGGGGACACGCCATTTGCTTTCGCCAGAGCGTTTCCGTGCTTCTCTGGGGCTCGCAGCAGCCTGGGCCTCAGCAGAAATCTCATGCTTGGGGCAGGAGAGGGCTGGTAGGCGGGTATCATGGGACGGCGCTCTGTGACCGGCCTATTCCGGAAAGTTCAGCTTGTGGTGATCACAGCAGCGCCTTAGCAGAGCTAGCACCGTAGGAGGAACACAGGAGCTGTATCCACTCAGTGTTCTTTTTATTATTTTTTTTGTCTTGGTTTATCTTATTTTATGAATGAATGGCTATGAAGGAGTACCTGATGGCATCCTGATTAAACGGTTAAACTAGCTTTACACTTTCCACATCATCATTTACTGCTTTTTTTTGTGTTGCCATGGCTGAAATTTAAAAAGAAAATGAGGAAGAAGATTCTTAGGAATGCTTGTACCTGGTTTGCTGTTGATTAGCTTTCACTCTATAAATGCTGCAGAAAAGACGGGTGAAGGAATGGGAAATGAAGCCTTGCGTTTAAGTATTGAGACACGGATCCACTACCTCTTTACACATGTTGGCCTCACCTCTTATATGTGTGATTTGTTACTCGAGCAAAACAGCTGGAGCTCATGCTCAGTCCTGAAAGATGGCACCTCTGTCTCCTGCTGGAAGAATGACACTCCATGACAACAGAAAATGGGTGGAGCTACCATATGCTGTCAGTGGCTTACCTTTTCTCAAGCAAATCACTGATCATCAGGTTGTTTTAACTGCATCCATTAGGGGTTTGGTGAATCCTCATTTTACCATCATTACTTCTGGTATTGGGTAGTACTGTTTTTCAGAATTGTTAATGCTTGGAATAGCTTGCTAGGATATGTAGCACAGCAGAGGTACTTGGTGTGCTCAAGTCCAGATTTAATGCAGTGCTGGATGCTCTGTAGATTGTGGGTACATGAGGAGCCTTAGTTTGGCTCAATGACCTCCTCTTGCCATTGTATATTCTTAAGTTGTTTTATTTGCAAGCAGACGTTTCAAACTGCCATTTTCAGGAGCAAGGACTATATCTGTCAGTCTTGTTTTGCAGTTTTGCTTTGTGAGAAAAATGGAAAGCAGCATCTTCAAGCCATTTTTAAAATAGATGCTTCTGAAAGCCTCTTTTTGTCTTGAATGTGCCATCTGTCTCACTCTCATTCTTCATGTGATCTGAATCATTAACAGGACTCACTGGGCATACTAAAGCGATAAACAGAGGTATGTGTGCCAGGAATCAATGCTCTCGATGTCCAGGCTCAGGTGATGTAATTTACGAAAGATTACATTACATTTGTGTAAACTGTTGCATTTAATTAAACTATCAAACAGAATATTTCTCAGCTAAACAGGAAGACTCAGATCCTCTGAATTCATGGTCCTTTCATCTCAGTGTTCCCAAAGACCCCATCCCCTTCCTTTTGTGTTCCCATATCTGATGAAGAAGAGGTGAAATTTTGGGCCATAACAGTTGCAGTAGACGCTGTATTCATTGAGTGATCAGTGGGGCGTTTATATCATTTTCAGTTCCGTTTTTAGCAAATTGTTGCTAATTAAAAAGCAGTCATGTAAGCACTTTTAATTATAGGATGATTTCTGCTTCAGAATATGAATCTTTTCCTAAAATGTGCTGTCCCCAACAAAAGTTGAAAAGTTCTATATTAGTGTATGTTCCACTAATATACACTAACATAGAACGGTAAACACAAGCTTCTCAACAGAAAGTTATAACATCCACAACATTATATAGCTTGTTCAAGATCTTTTTATAAAACAATGTGAAGCTGAGCTGCAAACTGGAGTCAAAAACTCGTTACTCTTTTGAGTGCACTACTAATTTTACCTTTTTTTTTTTGTGTTTTTTTAGGTCAGGTTTGACATTTTTTTTTTGTCTTTTGCGTGCGCAGGCTGATATGTGTGCGGTACATGTGTGCTTGTGCTGGATTTTCCTCCACGGAGCGTGACCCATGTGTAGGCCTCGACCTCAGTTTCTGCCAGCAGCCTCCGCAGACTGGCTTTAAAAATAGCAGCGGCTGTGCTCTCACTTCTCCGCTTCACCTGATTCACCTGTCTGCCCCCCCCCCGTCCCCGTCCCCGTCCCCGTCCCCGTCCCCGTCCCCGTCCTGGTGGTGGTGCACCAGCCTCAGATCCAGGCTCCCCCACCCCCCATCTGCCATCCCCCACCTTCCTGGCCTGCCGGATTATCGCCCTGTCTGCAGGTGTCTCTGGATTAAGCCTGACCCAGACTCCATCTCTGATACAGCCTGCCGGTGCCAGCAGTCAGCTCTGTGCTGCACTGAGCTTTTTAAAGTGCAAAGTATCCCAGGTGTGCTTCTCCACAGCCCAGTGCTGGAAATGCAAGCGCTTGGCTTTAAAGCCTGGCAAGCACCAGCACAGTGTTGAATAGGTCATACATATAGAATAAATGAATTAATAAACAGTATATCAGTGGTGCTTAATGACTCGATTGCATTAGAAGTCAGGCTCAGTGAGTCATTTGGGTAAGGTGTGCCCTATTGTTTGAGTACCTGCTTTGTGATACTTGGGTTACTGATTTTTTTTTTTTTGTATATTTATAGTTTTTGTAAAGATGTTTAGTGCTGTCGGATCAAAAGTAGTAGCGCAGTTTGTAATTGTGTAGTTTCCCAAGAAACACACAGAACTCCTCTGACAAGAGAACACCGGAAGGTAGAACACATGTCTTCTGTAATGGCAAAATACAGATGTTGCTCACTCGGTCATGTTCAACACATTGTAGAGATTGTGCTCAGGTTATAGCCACTGTAAGTTTTATTATGGTGACTGTGTTGGATGGTTACAGTCACAGTGGAGTGCTCTGTGCTCCTGTTATGGATGATGAGTGCACCACAGAGTCTTTCGCCATCAGGGTGTGAATAGAACAGTGCTGGCTGTATTTGGGGCACTGTGCTGTTTTGAAGGTCTGGCACTAATCTCGTCCAGCCGGTTTCACAGCGTAGTGAATGTGAGCTTAAGCCAATGGCAGGCTGGCGTGTGTGTTTGTGTGTGTGTGTGTGTGTGTGTGTGTCTGTCTGTCTGTGTGTATGTGTGTGTGTGTGTGTGTGTGTGAGAGAGTGTGTGAGAGTGTCAGAATCTGAGTGTGTGTGTGTGTGTGTGTGTGTGAGAGAGAGAGAGAGAGAGAGAGAGAGAGAGAGAGGATCTGAGTGTTAGTGAGTTTGTGTGTGCAAAAGTGAGTGTTTGTGTGAAAGAAAAAGAGAGAGTGGTGGAGAGTGAGTGTGTTTCTGCGTGAGTGTGTACAGTATATGTGTGTGTGTTTTATGGCCCCTCTGAAAATGGGCCATTAAAGACAAACCTGGCCTTGCAGCGAGAGCAGATAAGCACGATCAATCAAACGCTTGGGTATAGAGCCCTGTGCTATGGCTTAACAACAGAGCTGTCACAGAGTATTATGAAGCAGAAATGGTAGCTCTACACCATCCACGCCGCCACATATTCTCACCCCAGCTAATGATGTGCCTCGTGGGCTAGCGCCAGCGCCGGTGGAAGTAATAATTTGGGTCACATATTGACAGTGTACGTGGCTCAGTGTAATAGCTAAGCTAACATGTTGTTGGTGTTCAATGCTGTTTGGAATGGAGGCAACATATTGAGAATTTATTAGTGTTGCATGTTTGTGCATTAGGTTGTTGGGTCTGCCAAGGTACAGGTAGGAAGAATATACTCCATTTCTACATGGCGTGTGTGTGCTTTAAATTTAATTTGCTGCAGAGCCTTATTACAGATTCCTGTATTTGCTGCCATATATCCCATGTGATCTCAGTCAAAGTTAAGTCGCTGCAGAAAACTAACATGGACAGTCTGCCTCCTCTGAAGCCTTTTACTACCAAATGCTGTACCTTACTGCTGTCTGTGGATGGGAGCGATCCCAACAAACAGCAATTGTCCATGTTATTCCCAGTGAACAATGACTGGCATGTTTTGGCCCATGTTTAAGCAGGAGATATCCCGGCGTTCGAGCTGTCGCTGCTGTCTTAGCGCGGGAACGAGTCCGGCTAAGGGTTACTAGCTCACCGCCGCTGTATGAAGCCAGAGGGAATCCTGCTGGGAGCGACTGGCACATCGCTCCCGTCCGCGTGCGGAGACTACCCCTCCATCCTGCTCCTCCGGCCCCGCTGTTGCTGATGTACTTCTGCTGACAGCTCAAAGTAGGCCAGCGAGCCCCCACCCCCATGCCATGCCAAGGAAACCAGCCGACCTCCATCGTCCTTACAGATTGAGGTTGAAGCTGCGTCGGCAGTGGCCATGAACGACAGCCCAAACTGTTAAAAAAAAAAAAAAAAAAACACACACGTCAGATTGTCAACATCTATGCAGAGCAAGGACTGTACAGTCCTTTCAATTGTACTTAATTACTGCTTTTGAATTACACATAGGGAGGATTTCAAGAATGTCATGTTGTTGAGAAAGGTTAGACTGACTTCCTGTGGGGAGTGGTTACATACAGCCCTCCAGCACAGAGACTGATGTCATTTCCTGTTTTGGGGCAAAAACTTGACTGTGCAAGCCCTGCCAGTGTAGCGGTGTTCTCTTTTTCACGTTCATTGTGGATGTAAAGAAAGCCTTCCTGTCCTCTTTCAGGCTGTTTTTAAAGGGTGGTTAAATGGGTAAATCCGAGAGGAATCCGAGAGGAACCTCGGCCTGGGAAATTCTCACACTGACCCCCCCCACCCCACCCCACCTCCCCGGCAGCCAGGCTGAGCTGTGAAGCTGCCTCTCCAGTCTGCTGGAGCAAGCGAGTGAGCGAGTGTGCGACTCCCAGGGCACAATGAGCCTCTGTTGAGTGACTGGCTCTCTGAACAATAGCTGGCACTGCCACCGGGTGGCACTAGTGTGCGGGCAGTGACACAAGCCAGGAGGGTGCTTCCTCCCTTTGTGCTGTTCTATGCTGTCCTGTGCCCTCACACAGGCGGGCAAGCATGTGGACAGGCACGCAAAGTCACCCACACACGCTCACGGTACTGTACATAAGTTCGACTTATACACTGATTCATCAGAACACAATGATCTCCCCCTCCCAGCCCGGCGTATTAATCTGATTATCATGAATGACTGAGTCGATGTATAGAAGGGTGATTAAAGATGAACTTCTGAACCGAGTTGCAAAGGAAGGAAACCTGCCATGGTAGGAGGAAAACTGAAAATGTTGTAGCAGTTGTTGGAAAAAAAAAAAAAAAGTCATTTTTATTTGTTTACCACATGAAATGGCAACACAAACACATGGCTAGATTCAGTTAACTGTGCATAGTCTCTGATTTTCTCAATGTCACAGACATCAAGTTAATCAAAACAGGCCTTCAATTTCAACAGAATCTTCCTTAGCTATGTCATACCTTATTATAAACAAGCAATCAATCAAATGGGGTGTTTTAACTTAACTTCAAATTAGAACAGTATACTTAAAAAGACTGCATTCTGCTCTGATTGAATTACCAATGTCTTTAATGAGGCAGTGTGCATTTTATTGAATGTAGCCCATAGTTTGCTATCGATAATCCCTCTGTTGCCGTGGATTCCCACAGGCCTGCCCAGAGCGGGCGCAGAGCCGTTATGTAACACCTCGCTGGGGCCTTAATGGGTTGTTGTACAAGCTGAAGTGTTGTTTCAGCCAGATCACACCCCATTAAGTCCATGAAAGTGGCTTTGGAAACCTTCAGCTCGCTCTGATGCAACGGATCTGCTCGCTGTCAAAGGTCAAGCAACGCCGTATCCAATCAGCTTCACAGCCCGGGGCGCAAGGAGCCAGGCAAACCGCAGCATGTCTTAACTTTAGCTCAAGTTGTCATTAGGTTCTGTTGGGTTGCTATTGCTGTATACAACACCAGGATTTTACAGGCCTCTAAACAGCGTTTCTCTGGAAAGTTTCCTTGAGAAATGTCCTTGAAATGTTTTTCTGATAGAGGAATTGCAACCTTCCCTTGTAAAAGTTTGTAACCTCTCAGTACTGAACATTCACTTTATCTTTTTTTCAAAGTCACCAAGTAACATGGCATTCTTGAAATATCCCTGTGGTATTGCAACAGCCTCTTCAAAAATGTGGAAAGCAAATATATGTGTGTTGGGTATACAGGAGCCTTCTGTTGTATGTTTCCTTGGACTATCACTCAGAGAAGTAAGACGGTGTAATTACCTGTAAACTGTAGCTGGATTTAAATGTATTAAAATCATACTTGGCAGACAAAGGCCAGGAAAGACAGCAAGAACACAAAGGGGTGAGTTGTTGGTGGGTCACGTGCGATGAGAATGGTCTCAGATGAAACGCAGATAGACGTCTTGCAGAACAATGTGCTCACAGCGCGCCCCCTTCCCCTGCGGCCCTGGCCCGGTCCGCACAGCGCTGGGAGAGCTCACTCCCACAGGCCCGGCACGGGGGAGAACCAGGGGAGACCCTGTACCAGGCGCCGCCGTCTCCCGCTACCCGCGCCGCGCGCTAACTGAGCCGCCATTCACTGCGGACGCACGCTTGGAACCTGGGGGAGTGCTGGGGAGAAGAGCCCCTTTGTTCACCCACCCCAGCGGACTTTAAGCTGCCGCTGGAGGGGGGGCTGGGGTTGGTGTGCAGGGGGAAGGGTGGGGGGTGGGTGGGGGTCTTCTCTTGGCCTTCCTGTCCATGGACAGTGTTTGAGGTTGACCTACTTTTGGAGGTGGGGTGTGAGGAGGGGTGGGTTGGTCGTGGTTAGGCTCTCCTGGAGTCTGGCCCCACGCCTGTCCTAGGCTGTTTATCAGATCTGCCGACTTTTGTGAAGTAGTCACACACAAGGTGCTGGATGGCTGGACAGATGAGCCCACACTTGAGATGACCAACAGGTTTCACTGCATTTTATGGGCAGAAACTCAAAGGCATGAACTGAGCATGTGCAACATTTTTCTCAGTCTTTGAATTGAATTTTATTCAAAACTCATTTAATTACACTGTAACATTAGTACCAACAATAAAATTGAAAAAGTGGCTAATGCGAAGTTCAGTCAGCTCCTTATTGTTTACGCATTTGCATGGCTGCATAGATTCCGCATACAAGTTGATTTATTCCTAGAAATATTTGCAGTAATGTATTGAAGCAGACAGCTGTGACTTAATGATGTCATACCCCTTTGCATTGTTTAAAAAAAAAAGCAACAACAACAAAAAAAAAAACCACATGGGACACACTTTCGGTTCAATGAGTGAAGTGGTTTTTTTTTTTCTTTTTCATGGTCAGATGGAGATGTTACAGCCTCCTCTGCAGGGCGGGGGGATGGGAGTGGGGGCTGAGAGCGTTCGTCACAGCCGATCCAGCTCATCAAGGGAATCGTGTTTCAGCGCGGCCTCTGGTAAGGCCAAAAGGTCCAGTTTGGGAAAATGGGCTCTCCCAGCTGGACCCTCAGCCGTAATGTGAAACAGGACATCTGAAAGCTATTTTTAACCTCGTATCAGCTTCATTGGATAGATGAGGAGGATGCTCAGTGGTAAAGCAGTGCAGGATTCAGCTAGTCAGTGGTGCAGAAGTCTGGAAAATGGATCCGTCGGAGCACTGTTTACCTGCGTTGGCCTCTGTCTCTGGCGTCTCATTTTTGTGCGCTGGGGAACTGGTGTGAGAGCTGGTTGTCAGCTGTCTCTGAAAGGGGCAAACCTCTTCATAGGCTGTGATCTGCAGCTCTTTGTCAGCTGCAGCACTGTGCGAAAGTGCTTCCCCTTGCTCCCCCAGCTCCTGCTGTGTCACATGACCATCCGGTGAACTGGTATACCTGGTTCGGCCAATCAGCTCACAGCAGTGATGTCCATTGCCTCACCCGTCTTACTAACTGGCCGGTCGTTTCTCAGCAGTGAGGTCCACTGACAATACTGTATTGTGAAATTTGCCACCTAACTTTCAGAATACTGTGCATTGTACTCTATACAAAGGGCCATACATTGTGCCTCTCAACATGAGCATTATCATTTTCAAAACACACTGTAGAATTTAGAATTACAGTGAATATGCATAATAATATGTATCATGTGAATATGTAATAATCAAACTGAAAAATTATTGCGCAATGCCTGGCTGTACATGCACACACGATGCAGCTGGAACAGATAACTGGATTGATCGGCTGAGTTCCTATTTACATCATTATATTATACTGATGATCCTTAATTTTTAATATTTAATAAATTTCTAACTGCATTTTGCATGTAGTCAGGCATTGGGGAAAGTGCAAGGGGACTTGTTTAGGGTCTCCTGTGGAGTTTCTTGTAGTTTGATGAGATTGGAGACATCTTACTGTTCAGCATATCCAATTTCCCATCTTGTAAGCCTTACTGTCTTACTGTACTGTATATAGTTTTACTACAGTAGTCATGGAAGGTTATGAACTTGTGTTGCTAGGTGTGTAACAAGACGTGTAATATGGTATGGACTCTTATGTAATGTGTGGAGGCTATAGCTCTGTTTCTCCCTTCTGTGTTAGGTATGCAGTCATGAATGTGCCAAATAAGAAATTAATAATATTGTTAATACAAATACCATCAATGACAAGGTGAAAATTTGTGGATTTTGCTTTTGTGTTGACATAAAAATAGCTAGTATGGAGACAATAGTTATAGTTTTTGTCTCAGTATTTTACTTAGCAAGCTATGGAAACGTATAGAAGAAAATACATGTGGCAAAGCTAATGGAACACATAGCTTTGGTCTGCAGAACTTTAAACATTTTTCATCTTAATTGTCAAAGTCATAATTCCAATGTTCACATCACTTTACAACCTTTCAGCAAGTCAAGTCACACAACAATCATTCCCTAAGAGTTTATTTTGAGGGCATTTGCAATTCTAGTCTCATCATCGCTTTTGACTACAGCTCCTAGTCGTTGACATTCTGAGTTTAGCCGTTGCCTGACCAGTGAAACTTTCTTTTGTGAGGGTTTTAATGAGCTCATTATTGAAATATGTTTATGAAACACAGTTTAATTCATATGCAGTGTGGGACCTTATTTTTTCAGTTACAGATCTCTTGTTAAATGGCACAACTCAACAATAACACTGATGCCGTTTCTCCTTTCAGCGCGGCCCAATTAATCAGGCTTAATTCAGGATACTGTGCAGGATTTGACATCGCATCACTGTGATTAATGAAACCGTTTGAAACTAAAAACCAGCCGTGGTCTTCAGCTCAGAGTTCATCCAGGCCCTGAATGGAGAAACACTGGCATAACATAAAGTGCATAACACTAATCTTACACCCTCATCTGTGATGCCCTTTACTAGATAACGATTATTGTTTTGCAAAGCCTGTAATGGTTTATTTGCGTTTGTTTTGTTTTTTTTTTTTCTTTTTGCTAACATTTTGTGAGGAATAGTTTTTATTTAGGCTGTTTCTTTCTCGGCTTCTTCACCTTTGGGTTTACGTCAGTATCCTCTTATCTATGTTTTATGAATATGTACTTTTATGTATTCTCCGTAAGAGGCAGACGCGTTTCTTTTATGCCATAAAATGTCTTTGCAGCACCAGATCCTCCTGTCATGCTGTGAATGCCTGAGAGGGTTTAAATCTTTGAATCACTTTCAGCTGGTAACCGTTCATATTTTCTGAGTCATCCTGCCTGTTAGTCCAAGAGGTTTTGCTTTGAGAGGTGTAAGATTTTGTCTGTGGAAGTGTTTAAATGTGGTGAATTGAGCTGCGGGTAATTTTGAGTGTACTCTGAAAGGCACTGCTCTGGGCGCCTGGGAGCACAGCCTGTAATTTTGTACTGTTTTCATGACTTTAAAACTATTTTTCAGTTGCATATTTTTTTTTTTTTTTTAGGTAAGAACCCATTTGCAGCTGTATTTTTAGAACTGAGTTTACCCAAGCGTTATACTTATGAGCCTTAAAAAGTGAAAGAGCGAGATGCAGTCTCTGTGACAGGTGGAATGTGTGTGTGTGTGCGTGCGTGCGTGTGTGCGTGCGTGCGCATGTGTTTGTGTATAACTTTGTGTATGTTTGTCTTTTTTAGTGTGTGTTTGTCAGTCAGTCATTCAGTGTGTGTGTGTTTGTGCGCGCGCGCGTGCGCAAATGTGAGTGCATGTGTGCATCTGTGTGTGGAAGTCATTTCAAATGTTATTCTACAGCCGCCTTGAGTTTGGAACAGAACTGAAACACTGCAAATGTTTCTCACATGGGTCCTCTTGTGACGTGTGCATCAGACAGTCATTTTATTACTCAGCCCTTTCTCACAGAAGTGGAGCAAACACAAACACAGAGGTGCTTCGGGGTTTTTTTAGCGCCGGAGCAGCCAGCCTCAGCGTGGTGTTGAGGCTTTTGTTCAGCCGTTTGTCTGCTCTGCGCTCCGAGGGGGCCAGCGGTGAGAGGAGACCCCCCCTGTGCCTGGCGCTGGCCGGCCTCCAGCTGTGAGCACCAGGCCGGCCCTGCCTGTCCGGGCTAATCTGACCGAGTGCAGACTCTGCCTTCTTCATAACACAGCCCGGGAGAGGCAGGTGACCTGGAAATGCCCAGGTCTGGTCTTATGAAAGCAGTTATGCTACAGCGCACATCTTCCCCTGGACTACTTTTGCATTGTATTCAGAAATCTAGAGCAGATATATCATATAGTGCACTCCCCTCATCCCTTCCATCTGGTAAGAGGAGTGCATTCCAAATGGTCATTTTCAGTTTGTGTTAGAGATTTTGGTACTTCCTATTGCTTCTGCCATTAATGAGTCAATATACTTCATATATATATATATGCTCTGTATCTATGTAATACTTTGCAGAATCCTGTTTGGCCAAGCAGGCTAGGTGGGTGCTTGATTTAGTTCAGGTCCTGCCATTCATTCAGATATGTGTTCCTGTTTGTCACTGTCTGTTTATGTCATACACCTCTACCAGTCCCCGGTCTCTGCCTGCCTTTCCAGTCTGTGTTCGTCACTTTGCCCCTGCTCCTGGGATATAGTGCTTTCTCTCCGTTATCTCTGACTTTTCCCTTAGACACTGTCCCTTCTGAATTTCTCACTGAGTCTCCAGCTGTCTGTCTGTGCCCTCTGGCTCTCTCTCTCTCTCTCTCTCTCTCTCTCTCTCTCTCTCTCACACACACACACACACACACACACACACTCTCGCTTTCACTCTTTCCCTGTCTGTCTGTCTGCTCTTTCCCTCTGGCCCTGTCTCTCTCTCCCTCTCTTTCTTCATCTGTCTGTTCCCCTGGCTCAATCTGTCTGTCTGTTTCCAGCTCTGTTTCAGTCCTTCCTTATTCTCTCCCCTGGTTTGTTTCTCTGTGCGTTCTCTGGTTTGGGTGAGCGCGGCGCTGCTCATCTCCCCTCATGCCCTGTGTTACCGCTTTTCTCACGGTTGAAATGGGTGGAGCAGTGAGACTCAGCGGGAAGCTCCTCCAGGTCAGGGTCACGTTACAGGAGCTCAGTGTGAGTTAAGATTCGGAGGTTCGTTTATTATTATGACGATTGACCGCTGCCTGGTAACTTATCCCAGGCCTCTCATGTGCCTGTAGCGCCTTCCGCTCAGGAAGTCAGGGCCTTAGAGCTGGATTACAGCCATTTCTGCATAGCTACATTTCAGGGAGTCAGGGATGGCCTGGGCCGCCTGGCCAAAGGTTACCCACCCGCTGTGTCAGGAATTTCCTGTACTCAAGTGCGGTAAAAAAAAATCTGATAATGTGTTAGAGGGCAAGACAATGCATGTTTTTCTCTTTCTGCATTGGTGTGCTGAGAGGTTGCTGTGTGTTTGTGGGAGTCTGGAGAGAGAGAGAGAGAGGGAATACATTTATGAGAATGCGCTGTGTGTGAACGGGACGGTGCACGTGTGCAAATGTGTGAGAGGAAGACAATGCATTTGTGTGCAGGACAGAGAGAATGTGTGCATTTGTGTGAGGAAAGAGAATGTGGCCTTTGTGAATGACCTGGTGCTTGTGTATTTGTATTTGTGCATGTG
Organism: Albula goreensis; assembly: GCA_022829145.1. Classification (NCBI taxonomy): domain Eukaryota; kingdom Metazoa; phylum Chordata; class Actinopteri; order Albuliformes; family Albulidae; genus Albula; species Albula goreensis. The sequence continues at coordinate 32,865,699 of CM040752.1, forward strand.
TGTGTGTTTGTGTGTGTGTGTGTTAGGTAGGAGTAGCTCTCCTAATTTCATTGTATACTCTATGTACAATGACAATAAAAGGCATTCAATTCTAGGGATTGAGTGTGTGTATGAGTGTGTGAGTGAGTGTGTTTGTATGTACTTGAGTATGGGGTTTTTACCCTGTGAAGCTACTGAGAGCTGGTTTTGCACCGTAAGCTCTTTTCAATTCACCCTTGTCTCCGGTGCATGCCCTTTGGGTGTATTGTAGGTCAATAAATCAATGCCCTACATACTGCCAGTATAAACATGTAGGTTGAGATAGTTTAATAAAATGTTAACATTCCAGTCCATATGGTTAAGTTCGGATTTGCCTTACTGTTTTACATTTTTCTTCTTCCCTACATGCTTCGAACAAAATAATCACACATTCAGAAACAGATAGTTTCCAAGGTTAGCCTGGCCATTAGTAAGAAAGCTGTGAAGTGCATCTAACTGGAGAGTCTCTTTAGAAAATATTGCAGAATGTACCAGGCACACAATCTGCACAAACTAACTTGAGAATGCAAGGCAATTATGTGTACCAAAAGCATACGGAAGAGTTCCCTTCAAAAACCCCAGAAATTCTAGAAAGCTGCACTTCTAGGTCAATGCAGCGCAGATTGACTTGGCTCTAGTTTGACTGTAGTGGTTTCACAGATGCTCACAGAGGTGTGTGTTCACGGGTGCCTTTACAGAGCCACTTTTGGTGCAGGTGGCAGGTTTCCTGGTGAATGCATAGCATGTGTGCAGTACTGTTGACTTGCGTGTTCACAGCGTGTTTGCTCTCCTGCGCCATATGGCCATATCTCTGCCTATGCTGCATCTTGGTTCATGTAACAGACACTGGAGCCAGGCCTTCACAAGCATGTGCCATGCTGCATGTAACCTGTGGAGCGCTCGCTCATGCGAGGTAATGGGATTTGCGTTTGGGCTTTCACAGAGAAAAAAAATTCTGCTGGTGGTGCCGAATCAGAAATGTGATTGTGGTGGTGGGATACACCGAAGTGTTGCAGAGACATAAACAGACTGTGTGTGTGTGTGTGTGTGTGAGGCAGTGTGTGTGTGAGACAGAGTGTGTGTGTGTGTGTGTGTGTGTGTGTGTGCGCGAGCATACCTGCATGTGTTGTGAGAAACTGTGTGTCTGTGTCTGTCAGTCTGTGTGTGCTTGCACGTGCACGTGCTTTCATAGCTGTGGTTGGGATGAGGTATTGAGGGTGTGCGCTGCCGTTGTTTTGTTTTCTGATAAACAACCTTTTCCAGGTCAGGAGAGAATCCACTCAGAGTGACAGCGCCCTCTTTTCCTGGCTGTCTGCAGGACACAAACGCCCTCTCCACACCGGAGGAGGGACCTTCCACTGCCCCTCTGGGGTGAGTGTGCGATGTGTGTGTTAGGGTGCGTGTGTGTGTTAATGTGTGTGTGTTAGGGTGTACGCACATGTTTGTGACTGTGTGCGAGTGTGCATGGGCATGTGTGTCTGTACATGTGTATTTTTCTTTGTGGATGTTTGAGTGTTTGACTGTCGGTACGAGTGTCTGTTTGGGTTGGTGTGTGTATGATCGTTTTTGTGTGTGCGCGTGTTTGTCAGTGCATGCGCGTGTGTATGTATCAACGTGTGTATGTTTGTGGATGTGTGTGTATGTGCGTGCGTGTGTTTGTGTGTTTGCATGTGTCTGTGTGTTTGTGTTGCAAGCTGCCTTGGCCCCCATATTTCTCTTCTTTTTTTATAAACTGTATATACTGCATACTCCATGTAACTGTGCATTTCCAGGGTTGTTCATTTATTTCATGTACGGGCATTAAACCATAAAACGTCTCAGTGGATAAGAAGTTAACTTTTCTGCAGTGCCTAGCAATGTATGAGTCTGTTTAAGCCTAGTTTAGAGAAATTCTTAAGCTGTCTGGTTTTTTTTTTTTTCCCTGTACATGTTGTTTCTCCTTCTTGACCACTAGAGGGAGTAGTCGGACCTGCTATGAATGAGCCATAGAACAATTTCCTCCTTCATTCTTTTCAGCTTCCAGTAATATATCACCGTAGACACCTGTGAAACGCCACATCTGTCGGTGGAATCATGAGAAAAACAACACGTAGAGCAACAGCAGCAACACTATTCTAGCAACGTCACACTGTTCTTTTTAACCAGGAACTGATCAGAGCATCTGTTATCTGTAGACAGCTGAGTGTAAATGAAATATATTCTTACATTTTAAAGGGTGATTAATGAGAACGAACATGAAGCCTGTGATTTGATATGACATAGGGATTTGAAACGTCAACAGGTAGTTAGCCTACGTTTTGTACCTGTCTACACTTCTCACAGCCAGCAGTACAGAATTGTGTGGAACTGTTGTTCATCATGTTTTCTTTGTCAGGTGTTATTTACATGATGTGTATTCTTTCTTCCATGTGCGCTCGGGTGAAGGACCTCAGTACATTGTAACTGACTTTGTCAGTTTATCCCTTTAGAGTAATGTGTCAACCCAAGACAATGAACCAGACAGGGGCGGAAAGTGAATTCACATTCGATTGACTGCAGATGCAGTTCTCACATTTCGCTCTGAATATTATTCCTTTTTTTGTGCCCTGCTATTTAGTAAGGTGGAAAGAGGTGAAAACGTGGTAGAAATGAAGGACGAGGAAAGCTACAGAAGATCATCCGTCACCACGCTGGGGAGATTGTCACCTCCTGAGTTGTTAGGTGTTATTTAAAGCATCGAGACTAGTGACTCACTGTGTGACTTGGGGGGTCCCACTGTCCGTCGTAAAGCTCTTAGTAAAATGGGGAAAAATGCAGTCTCTCTGCTGCTCTGCTCCTCTGTTCTGCTCCACACACTCCTCCTCTGTATCCAGCTGTTTTAACAGACTTCATTCTGCTCCATTAATATTCAGTATCTGTATAAATCAATACCAAAAGACTCCTACATATCCTTTGTCAGGAAATCTACACTGATCAATACTCCACGCTGGTTATTACTCAAATGTGTGACTGTAGGGCTCTCTGTGTACGCATTGATTGTTGAGAAACCCCTTTGCCAGCACATGGCTTGGATTTTTTGGGCTTTAGCTGCGGGTGGCCGTCCAATGTCATCATCATCGTCGTCGTCGTTGTTTGCGCCATCATCGAAAGACTAATAAAATGCAAAAGAGTAAAATTCTCAAGAAATTTTGTGTTGTGGCGTTTATAGGACACAACAAAATGGCGTGTGTCTGTTATGCAATACAAATTAGTTTATGTAATATGTACACTGTTCATGCATGTGTAATGTAATTAAAAACATTCACCATTTTGCACAGTTGGTTATTTAGAGATTAAATTGATTTGTAGCCTGCAGGATTGGCACGGTTTTCATAGCTGTGGACATAGTAGTGCTGACAGGAGGCAGAGCGAAAAAAACTCATGACCAGACGGGCATTATCTGTGCGATAACGGCGGTAATTGCGGAGCGGAAGGTGGTAAAGTGTGCTGAACGGGGCTGCGAGGAAAAAGCACTCAGACACAAAGGAGGGCTGAGTGTGGCTGTGTCAGGAACAGCCCAGAGACTGGAGAGCTGAGAGCTGTGGGGCGAGGCCAGTGCAGTGCAGTGCAGTGTAAAGGCCGGGACAGACTGAGTGCAGTGTAAAGACCGGGACAGACTGAGTGAGGGTGTTGGAGGGACAGACTGTATTGGAGGGACAGACTGAGTGAGGGTATTGGAGGGACAGACTGAGTGAGGGTATTGGAGGGACAGACTGAGTGAGGGACAGGGTATTGGAGGACAGACTGAGTGAGGGTATTGGAGGGACAGACTGAGTGAGGGTATTTGGAGGGACAGACTGAGTGAGGGTATTTGAGGGACAGACTGAGTGAGGGTATTTGAGGGACAGACTGAGTGAGGGTATTGGAGGGACAGACTGAGTGAGGGTATTGGAGGGACAGACTGAGTGAGGGTATTGGAGGGACAGACTGAGTGAGGGTATTGGAGGGACAGACTGAGTGAGGGTATTGGAGGGACAGACTGAGTGAGGGTATTGGAGGGACAGACTGAGTGAGGGTATTGGAGGGACAGACTGAGTGAGGGTATTGGAGGGACAGACTGTGTTAGGGTAATGGAGGGACAGACTGAGTGAGGGTATTGGATGGACAGACTGAGTGAGGGTATTGGAGGGACAGACTGAGTGAGGGTGTTGGAGGGACAGACTGAGTGAGGGTGTTGGTGGAAAAGACTGAGTGAGGGTATTGGAGGGACAGACTGAGTGAGGGTGTTGGAGGGACAGACTGAGTGAGGGTGTTGGAGGGACAGACTGAGTGAGGGTATTGGAGGGACAGACTGAGTGAGGGTATTTGAGGGACAGACTGAGTGAGGGTATTTGAGGCACAGGGAGGGGCAGTCCTCTCCTCCGCTTAAAGGGGCCGCTGTGGTCAGTGGTCCGGCTGATGGAGTGAGGTCATATGGAGACAGACCCTGGAGCCCAGAGGCCAGAGGCCTGCCCTAATTGCAGTCTTTAAAAATTCACACCCACACTCAGGTCATCTGAGCAGTTGCTGTGGAAATCCTAAGGGCATAAAGAGGTGATGCTGTGACTGTGTGTGTGTGTGTGTGTGTGTGTGTGTGTGTGTGTGTGTGTGTGTGTGTGTGTGTGTGTGTGTGTGTGTGTGTGTGTGTTGGGAATGCCGTGAGAAGTCCTCTCAGCTGTCTAAAGAACCGCAGATCACGGCCCGCAATGGGCCTGGCTGGAGTTTCCATAACAACCAGCGATTGCCCAGGTGGCCCCTTGATCGAATGTGTGCTGCGTCACCTCCTGGCAGGTCAGGCTGAGGTTATAACAGCAGGTCAGGACTCCACCTCGCTGTGGCTCCACGCTAACACACGGGCTGCGCCTGGACCTGCCCTAGCTTCAGCACCGCAGACTGTTGCCTTGCCAGTAGAGCACCTCAGTGCCAGCAGGTTTATTCGCTGATTTGACACGACACATTTGCTCTGTGATGTCATCCCAGGGGGAAGCTAGCTCTCTATCTGCCCTTGCGATCACTCACAGAACAAATACAGAGAACTGAGGCCAGCTTCCTCACTCATCCTTTCAAATGTCAGCACTACGCTAACCTGTTACCGTTTTTCTCATTCTCAGCTGTTAACAGCTATCAATGACGATTGCTGTGGCCATCTATGTTTAGGCGTTTCTGTAGAATCACCGGTGAAATATTTCATCGTGAGCATGAGAGAAATGACAGGGCATATTCCAAAATATTTTAACCTTCCTCTGGAGCCTGCCTGGATTTAGCCTGCAGCCATTAACCTTGTCAGTGCTGCGTTGAAGGTGACCATTCATGAATGGCGTGGAATAACTAGGTCACCCTGATCAGCAAATTCTACTTGCCCTTGTAAGAGAGAATAAACAAACGCTTCCAGCTCTCTCTCTCTGGTTTTGATCTGCCCCCACCTACTTTAATCAAATTATTCCACTCCCCCATCTCCCCACTCCTCAACAGCAATTAAGACTGTTTTTTTTGTTCTGTTTTTGTTTTTTAATGATGGGATCAAATGGAGGAATTAACTTGGGGGATTTTGAGAGTTTTGAGAAAGCGCATTCTAATTAGCTGAGGACCAGGCTGACCCAGAGTGACAGGGCTGAGACTTGTCGTGTTGGGGGTGCTTTGTTTTGGGCAGTCTCTGTGCAGGATGCACAGATTGGCCCTACAGTGTTTTCTGGCAGTCTGAGTGAAGGGTACTCAGTTTGGCCCTATAGTGTGTCTGGCAGTCTGAGTGAAGGGTACTCAGTTTGGCCCTATAGTGTGTCTGGTAGTCTGAGTGAAGGGTGCACACCCTGCCCTGCAGGCTGTCACAATGTCACAAGATGTGCTAGAAGTGTGGCCTTGGACTGTGTGTACAAGTGCATCCCAGCTTCCCTTGGATAGGACTGTGTGTGGGTGCAAATGGAGCTGCTTGTGTTTGTGTTTGTGTTTTCCCCGTTTGTGTGTTTGCGAAAGCTCTTTGCGCGTGTGAGCAAACACAGATGACCTTCTGCATCTCGTCCAGTCGTGTCGTGTGGATCCTGCCCGCTCATCGTTGCCAGAGTCAGAGTTCGCTCCCGGCTATTTTTGTAAGCATAAATATTTGTCATGAGTGAAACATGCGCGGCCCCTCCACCCTTGTGTAGGTCGACTTCACCAGGGCCCCTGGCCTTGCTGGTCCTGACCTGAGCTCAGAGAGAGCCAGAGCCCGAGCTGACTGGGGCGAGGGAGAGAGACCAGCGGCCGTCTCTCCTCCCACAGAGACAGACCCCCATGTGACACCCCGAGTGTCGCCAGACCGTCGGCCGTAACCTTCATCTGAGACGACAGCAGCCACACAGCCAAACAGCCCCTCCCCTGCTGAAAGCATGTTCTCTCACACCCAGTGGGTGGTATCAGGCTATTAGGACAATATTGTCTCTCCCTGCTCCATAGGCTCAGTAAGCAGTGATTTAGGGTACTCCCTCCCCCATCTTGGATCTGTACTATTGCCGTACAGTATGTGTGCCCTGGGACCTCATTATTCACCCAGTATTCTCTCTACGCTGGCTTTGATAATATTACTTCAGCTGCTGTAATTACATTTACATGTAGTGTATTACAGGCTTTGGTTTAATTGAATTTTTTTTCAGTTTTTTTCAGTAATTTTCTTTTCAAATGCCAGTTTGTTCTGTGCTTTGTGGTTGTGATGTCCAATGCTGTAGGTAATCATACGTCCATAGGAGTCTCTGCCAAACATTTAGGTGCCCACCGGGCGGCCGCGTCGTCTGGAAGCTGCACCTGTGGTGGCTGGCGGTGGCGCAGTGGGTGTTGGGGGTTGGCACCTTTTCGTGGGGAGGGTGTGATGTTTGCCGTTGGCCGCCATGTGCAGATAATCCGGGATTGAGCTGCGGTTAAAGCTGTAAATACGCAGGTGGCGGTATGCGTCGAGGCACTGGCGTTTCCGGGAGGGTGAGGGTGGGGGACTCCCCCTGGGAGCCAGGGTTTATGCCCCATCCTCAGGCCTGAGAGCCCAGCAGCTGTGCATTTCAGGATCCCTTTGACCCCCCATGCCACCCCAACTTGAATGAAAATGCTTGCAGCGGAAGACCGTTATGGATGTCAATTCAGACTCAACCCCCCCCCCCAAGGTCCTGGGCTGGCCCACAAACCCTGATATTCTGCAGTTTTTGAGGCGTAGTCGCTGTAAGCGTGGTCGGCTTTGATGTGAGGGGCTGATGCCGGAGAGAGAGAGGGTGGGAGAAGGGGGAGAGGATGGAGGGAGGGAAGAGGGGCAGGGAATGGGGAGGCAGAGAGAGAGGATGCAGGCACTAAGGGTGGTGTGTACAGAGAGGGGTGTGTGCACATGTTTGTATTTATGTGCCTCTCTCTGGGGGGTATTTTTTTGCTGAGGGGCTTTTTAACACTTTGGAGTTATACACCATCTTTGTTAAGCTGCTACACCCCCCTCCTCTTTCCTTTCTCACTCCCTCCCTCTCCCTCCCTCTCTCTTTCAAAGCTGCCCCCTTCTCATGTAGTCTGACTGATGTAGCAGAAAGGGTTTGCCGGCTAGCTGCGCGTCTCTCTGACAGTGTGGAGTTTTGGGGGGAGGGGAGGGTTAGAGGAGCATGGGGAGGGGGGACTGACTGAGGCAGCCAAAAGAGGAGGGACACTCCCCCTCTGAAACCTCCCCTTCCCCTTTAACAGCCCCACTCCCCCCCACCCCACCCCAGCTACGGCGTGCTGCTCTGTTGATTGACAGGAAATGTGAGCGCCGCCCTGCCTTGTCTGCGCGCTGGAGACCACGCTGGGCTCTGGGTCGGCAGCAGCCAGCAGCAGCCAGCACCTCTCAGCCCTGCTGGAAAGGGGGAGGAGGAGGAGGAGGAGGAGGGAGATCGTCTTCTTCTCGTGAGCTCGTGAGCCTGAGACGGTTCTGAGCGCGCTCAGAGGCCGGCAGCAGCAGCTGATCAGCAGCACAGAGAGGCTTTGGGGCAGCACAGGGGAGGACTGGTCTCTCTCTCTTTCTCTTTCTTTTCTTCCTCTCACGTTTATCGGATTTATGCTCTCACTGCCATCACCATGTAGCTTCACCCGCTCCTCCACCCATCTCCCAGCGACTTCCTTTGCCTGGTGAGGGAACTGGGGCTTTTTTTTTTTTTTTTTTTTTTTTTTTTTGAGAGAGGAGAGAGAGGGCAAAAAAGCAGACAGCATGGTGCAGCGCTTCAGCCTTCGCAGGCAGTACTCCAAGGTAAGCTGGCGTCCACTTCCTGTTTTCACACGGCAGCTCGCTACCTCGTCGCCCGGCTCACGCTCCGAACACAGCGCCTCTGACAAGCCCCGTGAGAGGAGTCGTTTGTGTAACGCGGGCGAAGGGAAGCTTTTATTAGCCATAGAGGAGGGCAGAGGGGTCGACCCTGTGTCTGGAGACTAACTCACTGCACTGTGCCGTAGAGCGCTGGACTGACAGAGATACGCTCACACCGGCTCCCGAGTGCCCTGACTAGCTTACTCCCTGAGAGGGAGAGGGCTTGTAGGGGAACTTGATCTGTTCAGGCTGACAGTGCCATGGATCCACCCGGCGAGGCTGGAGAAGGTGGCGGGTTACTGTTTGTGTTGTTATCCGGGAGGAGGGAGGGTGAGAGGTGAGAGAGAGCGGGGCTTGAGTGACAGCAGTGACTTTGTTTAAGAATGCACCCCCCCCCGCTGTCGCAGGTCAGAACTTTCACAGCGTGCTGTCGTTGTTTGTTTCTGTAGATTCCTCTCTAAAGCAACTTCAGACAGAGAAAGTCTGTGTGGACCTGGCTGGCATTGAGCAGCCTGATGTCTGCATGGCTGTTCTGTGGGTCTCTCTCTCTTTATGCTGGACACAGTGCATGTGGACACAGCATCTGTAATCACCGCTAGCCTCAAAATTGTGTCGGGATTAACTGCTGCCCCCATGAGATAAGACACACATTCTGCAATTGTTGAAAGTTAAAGGAGAATAAACTCTATCTCATTCCTTTAGACCTCTTCAGTGGTGAAGATCAATAATAAAAGAAAACTTGAGGATTTCAAAAACATTGTCTGAAAGTAGTGAAAAGGCCTTATTTAGATCAGTAACATGAACCCAAAAAAAAAAAAAAAAAAACATGAAACCTTCAAAGACTCGAAGAGAAACATTTTCTGAAAGGAGAGAGAGACATTCTGACTGCCATTTCAGAGCTGCTCTCTCTGATATGGAAGCTGTTAGTCTGCTTTAACTGCAGGACAGATGGTCAGGTGACTCAAATGTGGGTTAGCCAGAACAGCAGCGCTGCTCTAACTTTCATTAAAAACTGGAGTAAAAGTGGTGAAGGCTTGTGGGAGACACTGCCTCAGTCTCTGTAGCAGAATGGCTTAACCCCCCGTTATGTCACAGTCGTGTAAGCTGTATACTTCCTGTCTATATGCTGAAGATTTCAATTGCAGATACTCTAGTGGAAAACACAGTAAATCTGACTTCCGCAAAAAGGTCACTGCTGCTCTGTCAGGGGCTGCAGAGGAAGAACAGAACATATAAAAAGTGCACATCCAATAAAGCCTTTCATTAAACAAGCATTTCTCCCACTTGCACTGAATGACAGCAAGCAAGTTTGTTTTTTTTTTTTTTTTTTTTTTTTTTTTTTTGAGTCTGTCATCTACGTGACATACGAAGTAGTAACATCTTCAGGTAGCCTAATACTTGTCTCGCTGATAACAGATACTACCCTTTAAAGTCTCATTTGTTTTTTTTTTTTTATCAATATTTGGAAAACCCAGGCAGAGGGGAAATGATAGATGGACCGACAGGCTTCACTGTATATGATGGCTGAGATTTGTCAGTCCATTTGAATAAAGAAAAGTATGTGAAATGGCATTTTAAAGGAGCTGGAAAATGTCAGAGCGTTTTATCTCTCTCGATGGGAAATGCAGTTCCTTTGTTTGTTGCCGCTTGTCCCCTTGAGGCCATGAGAGCCTCATTGTATTTTCAAGAGACATTGATCAGAAGTTTCTCATAGAAATCTATTCCTCTTCCCACGTTGGCAGTTCGTCCCTGAATGCTGGCGTAGTTGGGATCGTATGGCGGAGTCTGTCCAGAGAATGAGGTGTTTGGACAAGATGCATCTCTTGCTCAAACTGGAACACCTCTCTGGACACTGGTGCGCCTCCTAAATTTAGCAGCAAGTCATTTTATAGGAAGAATATTTTTTCTCTTCTGTCAGGTTTCTGATGGGAAATCTGAGGTCAGCGATGCAAATCTGAAATATTTCTGCTTTTCTGCCGGGGGAAATGGCTTTTCACAGGGGGGTGAACAATGAAAAGGGCCTCATGTCTCTTCATGTGTGTCAGACTGTTTCATTATCTCACCTCTACCTCCTCCAGAGACGACAGTGTGAATGTGAATACGCCGTGTCCGTCACTGGCCCGTCCGCTGTCTGTTCTCAGATCAGTAGGTATATGGCACCTGTGGGGGTTTACCTGTGTGCAGGTAGCCCTGAAAGTGAGCCCGCACTGTGAGTGTGGATGTTTCCTCAGCAAACAGGGCAAAACCTGGATCCTGTCCAGTAAATTCACAGATGCTCTCTGATTGGCTGAAAACTGCTTTTGGTCTACAGACGATTGGTCAAAGGCCAAAATCCCTCCCTGAAGTGCACAGTCTTTCTGCTCCCCAGGGGGGCACGCTGAGTCGATCAGGCAGTAGCGGTGCGCACCTGGAGCTATCGCCAGGATTATTGATTAATTATTGATCGCTGGCATGGCTCTCTCTCTTCTTCTCTCTCTGGAGCTCTTCATCTCCCCCTCTTTCTTCTCCAGTGTCTGACTTCCACAGCCCCTTCGCTTTATTTGAGAGTGCGATCTGTCTGGAAGGATGGCCAGGAACACAGCCGGAGATTGATCTGTGCGGGTCTGTATGGACGGCGCTAGAGCTGCGCGGTGGGCTGGAATCTTCAGCGCTGCGTCCCCCGGCAACCAGCCCTTAGCGTTTGGCGTACAACTGCACAGACCAAGGCTCAGGAACTGTGCTCGGGGGGTGTGTTTGAGTGTGTACTGGGGGTGGGGGGATGTGTTCATCAGAGCCTGGACTCTGGGGAGATGCAGTGGGGATGGTGTGGGGGGTGTTGGGTAGGAGCTGAATAAAGAACAGACAGCCTGTCCTTGGCAGTCTTGCGAGTAGGGCGGTGTTTCACCTTGGAGGCATGGTGGGTTGGGCTGGGGTGAGACAGGAGTTCATTTGAGTCTAAAGCGGCTGTCACGTGCTAATTTGTACGCCAAGGAGCTGATCAGCCAGACAGTGTAAAAAAATAAGTAAATAAAAGCAACAAAAAAAAAACAAAACAAAGAGATTACTGCACATTCCTGAACAACCATGTATACTCTCAATTCCCATTGCGGGGAGTTGGGCTTATTGTTAAGGCTCACTTACTCAGATGAAGGACAGAGGTGAAACAAATGAGAAACACACAGCCTGCCCAGCCGTCGTGCCCCTCTCTGAGGAGCTGCCGTCCGTTGGGTTGTTCAAGGATGCAGACTGAAACTCTGCGTTCTGAAGCCTGAGAGCAGAGGGCCAGTAGATTCGAGAGCGAGCAAGAGAGGGAGTCAGAAGCAGGCTACGGGATGCACCCGTTTCCTCTCTCGGGTTTGCCTTTCTCGGGTGACTGTCACCAGTCGTGGCTTTTACTGCCCTTCTGTGGCGAAAGTGGCTTTCTAATCCGGTGGATGCAGACGAGTCCACCGAATTTTAGTCAGTGCACCCTACTTTCAGAAGCATATTGATGCAGTTAATATATTTTAAGGGGGAAAGGCTCTGCTTATCTTGCATCTGCCCTTCATTTATTAAACAAGCTGGCGACTCGGGTTCGAGCTCGTCTGGTTCCTTAAATATTTTACAGGTAGCCCTCTAGGAAATGAGGAGCTGGCACCATCATGGCAAACAAAGATAGATTCAGAATAGCCGGTCATTAGAGGGAGACAGAGAGAGTGAGTGAGTGACAGAGACGTCACAGGCTGTATTATTGAGTGTCGTCTTATGATTCATGGAAATCTTTATCTTATTTGGTTTCCTGCAGAACATGTGCTGTTTTGCTGCCATTTCCTTGACCTGACAAGCTTTATCATCAACACCTATTTGAGGGTAATACCCCAAGTGGGAGATAAACGTGTTTTCTGCGAATAATTCTGAGCTGCACATATTGTTTTGCGTGGCAACGTAGTCCAATTTTTGTTTTAAGAGTGGCTCAGTTTACAGTCATCATTTCCTCAAGCCTGTTTTTGACAACAAGCCAGAAACTACAGAAGCTGTATTGACTGCCAGTACATATCTGATGAAAAAGCGATAAGTTAATTTAGCTAGCTTTCCTACAGGACGAGAGGATGCATGCAGCAGAATAATGTCCCATTTCCCCCATGTAATCTCAGTCTTGCCCTGGGTCGCAAAGGAAATATGTTAGCCTGCCATACGTAGCAAATCAGCTCTAGATAAAGTGGTGACTGGCGACTATGTTAGCTATAGCTAAACAGTTAGCTTTTGTAGTTGGGATGCCAAGTACAAACTGATTCTGTTGTTTCAGGTGTCTAGCAAATAAGAGGGTTAGCTAGCTGTCAAACCAGATATCTAAAACTGCAACATTATATAGTAGGGTACAGTAGCTTTTGATTAGCATGTTTTTTTGTAAGCAAAAAGCAACCATGTATAACTATATTATTTGGCAAGATGCTGCGGTAATAGCTTGGTTCAAACTGTATTTATTTTTACCCTTCCTGATGAACATAAAAAGTTGCAGTTTTACTTTTTATCAGTTTAACCCTCTTTTTAACTTGTTACTGGAAGTAAGAGTGGATGATAAACAGCAAGCATACATTTTGCAAAGTTATTGAGAATAAATCTCTCTCTTTTTTTTTTATATAAATGATGTATGGTATACAGGAAGAAGTGATAAACTCGGCTGTTTTTCCACACTATACAAACTGTACATGAAGGCCAGCAGGAGGACGTGCAGTCTTCACTGAGACTCTGCCACTTCTCCCCGGCTGGTAGACTTCAGGAAGTCAGCGCTGTCTAAGTGTAATGAAATCAGCCCTGGGTTCCATTGGGGCTGATGTGCTGTTTCTCCACACTGACTCTCCACGGTCAGTCCTGGCTCTAATGGAAACGGAACCAATAAATGTGATGTCTCCAAAGTGCAGTGCGCTCGATTGGGTTAGCCAGTTAATCTTTAGTGTTTGGGGAAAAAAATGTTAATACTTAATATATAGTTAATCATTATAAACATACATCTCTTGTTATTTACTTTTCTCATCCGTTAAAGCAAGATAAAACCTTTTAATGAATCCCAGAGAAATGGATCCTTTCGCAAAGCCCCTTTTTGGTCATCGAGGAAGAACGGGTCTGTTTCTCTTCTGTCACTGTTATACCCGCTAGACGCTGTTAAACATGTTTTCTGCATGTACATATTAATGTACTCTTACAGTATATACTCATACGTACATAATTATATAGCTTTTTTTTATTGTTATAAAATACACTTGGCACTGTGCTTTTCTGTGTTTTTTAAGGGGGCTACAGAACATTTCAACTTCCCGATGAGAGTGCATGGATCACTGACGTACTGTTGGTGACCTATAACCTTTAACCCAGGGGCAGTCACTATGATCAGATCCCTTCAACTCTACACTGAACCCTCCAGTCAGTGACTGCACTGTGACCCCCTTCCAACCAGTTAATGCCCTCTGTTAACACATTGTGTTACCCAGCCAGAAAACCAGAAACATTTGTCCAGTGAATCATCAAACAGCTGCATCTATTTGGTGCCCATTTTAGATTGGAGTTTTTTTTTTTAAAAAGCTGATAAATTTGCTTTTCAGAAAATAGAACGATAATTTAAGGTAATTCTCGATAAGGTTGAAATGTGGAGTGGTTTTTCCCATTCAGAAGAGGCTGTCTTTTGTTCAGCTGCCGCTTCTGTGAGTACTTCAAAATGCAATTAAGAAACCTGCCCACAGGCAGTGCAAGACGTATTCAATTACTCTAATTCTGGGTCTGTGTTAATGTCATTCAAACAGATGGTCTGACCCACTGGAACCAACAGACAGCGCTGGGAAGGAGTAATTACTTCTATTTTGACTTTTTTTTTTTGCTGTGCATGAGTCTGTGTGTTAACTTAAAAAATAAAATAAAAATAAAAATAATACAAACCAGAGAAACTGTAGCAGACACGCACGCACACACTCTCTCTCTCTCAAACTCACAGTAGTATTGGACTGAAAGTGTTTGCATTATGGTCTGCAAAGCACAGTGGAAATATTTTACAGCGTCTGTTGTGGCCAGAGCTTCTTGCCATTTAGGAAATTGATCTTGGGTGTGGTTTTTTTTTTTTTTTTTTCTTTGTTTTGCACCAGACCATGCCTGGGTATGTACCATGCTGAAGCACAGCAAGACCCATAGTGACTTTTCCTGTCTCTGCTGGGCAGTCTCATGCCGTAGCTGGTCCCTGTTTTAGCCGTATCAGATAGCCAGCTCTCCTTCTCTCTCTGCAAACCAGCCATGACACACTTAACCATCCTTATCTGTGTCGGACGACACAGCTGCTCGTTTGGGGAGTTCGGTTTCCCACAGATAACATCTGTGTGTAGTGCTCGACTAGTGTGGCTAAGTGGGGGCTTTTTTTTTTTTTTTGTTTTTTTTTTTTTTTTTTTAAGTAATCAAACAAGTCATTCTTTCTTCCAGCAGCTGAGAAACACTTCTGCTGAAATTGTAAATATTTCCGCCCTCACTGGCCACAGAAATACCGGCTCTGAGACCCGACTCAGCCAGGGGGGCGGGGTTTACCCCGGAGACGACAATGGCTGTGCTGTGTGTGGCAAATATGGGCAGCAGCGTGGAGTACATTGGCACAGCTCAGCACATACGCGTCTGCAGCTCGTGTAAAGGATCTTGCATGGCCTGAATGAGCCCTTCTTTGTCGGAGTGGGAAGGCAGGAGAGGCAGCAGTCGTTGGGGCCGGGATTTATGCGTGTCCTTTTTCCAGAGCGAACTGTGTGTACCATCTCTCGGGGAAAATGCGATTACGCCGTTGAGTCTTCTCATTAAAGCCTAACTGGGGAAAACCGAGCGAGGACAGGGGCCAGGCTTGTGTGTTTGCCTTCATCGTAACCGTGCGCTCCCCCCGTGTTCGCATCTGTGTTTGCGTTTGCCGTGGCGACAAAGAGAAGTAAATGATTATCGATAATAGCGTTTCTCGCTGCGTTCCCCTACCACCCCCACCCCCACTCCCCCTCAGAGGACAGCTTCAGGAGATTGCCGGTCTGTCCGCTCACCCCACAACCCCCCCCATCATTAATTGGAAGAGGGAAGTGCTCCTTATTGTCCACCCCCCCACTGTGGGAACACCATGGTAACAACCCAACCCCATAGCTATGTCACAGACAGAGGACGGTTCATTTGAAAGCGCTGGCACGACTGAACTTCTGCATGTATAGTAAACCCATTGTCAGCTTTGGTTACTAAACGTTATTCAATGCTAGCCTGTGTCAAAGAGGTACTGTACTTCCTTATATAAGACGCGCAGGTCGAAGGAACACTTTATCTGTACAGTTCTGTATTTCAACAACCAATTTGCAGGTGTAAAAAACCCAAAAGGATATTGCTCATCGATACCCCCCCCCCCCCTCCTCTATAGTGTTCTATTCTGGGTTTGAACTGTAGTGCAGGGGTGAGTCAGCTTCCAGAACCATACCACTGGAATGACTACTTACCCAGCATGCTTTGGATTTAATTGTGCCAATGTGGACAAGACAACAATTGCGAGGAAGTTGTTTTTTTTAAGTCGCTGTCAGCACTCTTAAATATTTTACGGGTGTGGCCACTTCCAACCCTGACGCATGTTATCAGTGCTGTTTGTGAGATGCTGATAAATACCCTGAAATGAATGGAAACAGTCTGCTAATCTGCATTAATTTCCTGATTAAGACGGCAGCCTTTAACAGTGTCGGGTGATTGGCTTTGGGTTTTCATGTGCCAGGCTATTAACCGCTCAGACGCTTTACAGAGGGAAAAAAAAACAAGCTCAACTCTTCACTTTGGTTCAGGCGGAGTGTTTGCCCTGCCCACAGTTCTGTGTAAAATTCCCTGGTAATTTAGCTGTTTATCACATTCTGGCTTCATAATTAACCAGGGTGTCTGTTAAAAGAGAGCGTCCTTGATACAGTGGGGTCCATGTGCGATGTTTGTGAGGTGCTCTCTCTCTCTCTCTCTCTCTCTCCGCGCCGCTGGCAGCCGGCTCCATTAGTGCCCCTTTGTGTTTCCTGCCTCCGTCTCTGGGGCAGCCCGCGTCCCCTCCCTCGGCCGCATGAAAAGGTGTCCGTAGCAACCAAGGGATGTTCAAACATCACCGGCGTCGCGCTCCCCCTCTTTCGCCGCTCTGAAATGATAAGGAGGGTGCTCATCGCTGAGGTCAGATCGCGGACGCAGGAAAACGTGGAAACGGATTTGAAACAAACGGCTGAAAACCAGAGCCCTGCATGTCCTCTTGCTATGCCTGTTTTCTAGCAATAATTGTAGATTTGTTTTCTCTGTATCATTTGCTAGAACAGCTTTGCAATGTTTCATTATGTTATTATTTACATTACATTACATTGTAGGCCTTTAGCAGATGCTCTTATCCAGAGCGACTTTCAACACTAAGTGCATTTCTTTCGGGACAAGGGTGCTAAAGTGCTAGCGAAGGGTAAAAGCCTCAAGTGCCAGTAGGGTTATCATGGACTAAACCCCATGGATTTATTATTTAATGTGACCATGTCAGGTTATAATTTTGTGTATTTAACAAAAGGATTAAAAATGTATGTTAGGATGTTAGTATTTGTTGACGCTGTATATGGTAGTTGAGAGGGATATGCTGGTCTCTCTCTGTTGATATAAAGATTGTTTTGTTTCAGAGTTTATGACTCCTGCTATATTGCAGTGAATTCTCTCCTGTGTTTGGTCTGGGTTATTGATCTGGAGACATTGATCTCAGGCCTTCCTCAGGAGGCACACAAGCCTCAGGGGCCCCTGGAGTGCCAGGAGGAAGGAGCTGGAGGAGGCGGGGGAAGACTTGGGGGAAAGCGGGTGGAGAGAGGGGGTATAGATGCTGTGTCGTGTCCCGCCAGACTCTGCCCTAACAGGGCCCTGCCATCTGTGCCAGCCTCCACAGGCCCTGGCTTGGCAGCCGTCTGTCTGGCTCAGCTGGAGGTCTCACCTCACTGCCGTCTGCACTGGCATGCCCCTGAAGGTCGCTGTGACATTCAGCCCCCACCCACCCATCATCAGCCCTGCCTCGTCAGGTCCCTCCCCCTGTGGCTCTGCACCCCCCACCCCCTCTGTGTGCTCTGCTGGTTCCCACTGCCCGATCTCTGCCAGTCTCCCTATGGCCTGCGCTGTGAATATGGTTTAGTCTTGTCTGCCTGGCTTGGCCTATGCCTTTTCACTTCAGTTCTGCCAAAAATCAGAGCAATAAACCTGCCCTCTTTTCCAGTCATATTTTGTCTTTTTTTTGTGTAGTAGTAATGTAGTGATCACTGTGGATGCAGCTAGTTAAACAGACTATGCTGAGAGGTGACTTGTGTTCAAGAAGCTGCATGCACTTCCATGGAAATGCTGTCTGAGAAACTGTTCAAGCTGGCTCTTCCCTGGTTTGGCGATGGCTGCCATGCTAAGCGATGTTCCCAGACTGACAGGCAGGAGTGTGTGGAGATCTCTTTGAGATACGAGTGTCTCTGTGCTGTCCGGTGTGTAACTGAGTGTTCTCTCACATTCAGGCCAGTGAAAGCACATCTCTGTCGGGTCACGGTGGCATCATCGTGATCAGCGTGGACTGGTCCCATGAGCGCACGTGAGAGAGGCTGACCGTATTTACGGCATACGCTGTGTCTGCTTGGACCCGGGAGCAGACAGTCATTAATGGTATGGAGGGTCGCTTTCCAGCACGGTGCAGTGTGTGAACGTTGTTTTCACCCCCTGTTCCTCATCGCGTTCGCTTTGGGTTTCTCACCTTCAGCGCTTGGTGTTTTTACAGCCTCTGCGATCTCAGATCTCAGTCATGATAGGCAGCTCGCTGAAAAAAAAAAAAAAAACACTCTTCCTGTTCTCACGGGCGGAGGTTCTTCATTTTTGAGCTGCGACACGACGCACTCACATTAAAAATGATCAAAGCGATAATGTTGCAAATCAGCTGGGCGAACGTGAACACGGGTGTCAGGAAAAGGTCTTGGTTTGTGGCGCTGTTCGGGTTTCTGAAGCGGCACAACCTAGCGCATCATTGTGCGATGACACATTCAGAGCATCCTGAACAGCGTTAGCTATTGAATGTCTAACTGTAAATCATGTGCATCGTTCAAGCACCGGCTAGCCTCTACTGAAAGCAGGACCTCTGTTTCTCGCTTGTTTTTCATGTGCGCAGCATAGAGGGTCAATGTTGGAGTCTGGCATGCAGCTCTTTCAGGATAAATGGTGTGGAGTGGGAAGAATTATGGACGCAAATCTGTTTGATCACATGGTGCAAAAACAAAGCAGCTATGACGCAAACATCAACACAACATCACATAAGCACATGCAAGCATGCATGCTAATAGGCTAATGACTCACACATATGGTGCTTTTACAGAGACACACACACAAGCATGTTAACCGACTAATGACCCTCACATATGTTGCTTGCTTTCACAGAAGCACAGCAGTGTGTTTTTGTATGTGTTTGCCTCTCTTTTTTTTTTTAGCCGCAATCAGTCAGTCGGTTGGTTGGTTGGTTGGTCCACAAAGATTTCCCCATCCTTTGGTGGCCACAGTTTTCGCCATTGGAGGCTGAAATTTGGCATGGAGGTCAAGTGTGTGTGTGTGTGTGTGTGTGATGTGTGTGTGTTGTGTGTTCATGTGTTGGCTAAAAGGGTTTCTGTTCATGCATGGCAGTGGGCAGTGGGAGTGGCCTGGTAGCAACTATTGCAAATTCGTGCTTGTTTCTTCAGTGACATGGTGTGGCGAACGAAACAGTCTTTCATTTTGTACATGTATTAATAATTGAGGAGCCAGCTGAGGGCTCCCCATGGCCCCTATGTCTCCTTTCTTTCCCCCCATCCTCCCTTTTTCTTTTTTTTCCCCTCCTTCTTCTTCCTCTTTTGTTTCTCCTACATGTCCCTCTCTCCTCTCCTCCACTTCACTGACAAGACAAATGATCCGGCACTTAGAGTCCCCAGCAGTGGCAGATTAGATATTTCAGTGTGGCCGGGCACAGCCGGTGCTGCAGGGATTAGGCTGCGGTTAGCTGGCCGCCTGTTAATTACTGCTCTCCAGTCGCGGTGATGCTACCAGACGGCTCATTTCTCGCTAAAGGAGAGTGCGTCTGCATGTGGGCGTGTGTGTTGCTGCATGTTGATGTGTGCTGTGTTTTTACGTTTGTGTGTGTGGTTTTTTTTTTTTTTTTTTTGTTGTTTTTTTTTTTTTTTGGCTGCCGCGCTCATCCTCTTGTTTGCCTTTGAAGTTGTAGCACGGCCAGTTTTTGATTCCCTTGTTTGTTTCCTGCCTCTTGAATATTCACTCGTTCCATACCGGGGCACACGCCCAGATCCCAGGGAGCAGTAGCATTAGCATGCAGAAGGCATGAGCAAATGTGTGGAGAGGCCGGCACAAGCAGGCAGTCATGTGCAAACCCAGCCCAGTTATACTGTACATGTGCAGCTGAGTATGAATGGTTCTGGCTGTCACAGTCTTTTTCACACACCATGTGAGATGTGCATGCTTATGTGAGATGTGCTTGCTTAGTTTTTTTTTTTTAAATATTATTTTTTATTGGAATGCCTGAAAGAAGCTGTCATCTCTTGCTTCACAAATGAGCAGACGGGGACTCTCTTGGTGACACTGTATTCCCTAGTCCCTGTTATTGATGGGTCAGTTTTTCACCGTTATGTTCTTTTGCCCTCGAGGTGTTAATTTTTTTTTCTGTCAGGTTACTTTGATGTAGGAAACCAGGGGAAGCGGCTGTCACCATTGTGTTCTTTATTTTTCACCCAGCTGGCATGGCCCCTGTGTTTCCTGTTTTTGTCACTGATCATTTTTTGAGTGCTTCAAGAATTTCCACACTTTTAAAAAAAAAAAAAAAAAAAAATGAAACAGAGTGCTTATCGGCATTAAACAAGCTCACCCTGACTCAGGATGTGGTCCACTGTGACCTATTTCACTCAATCTCTGGCACTCTTCTCACGGGCTGCCCTGTGGTCTAGTGGCCATTGTCTGCACTCTCACACCTTGCACATGGACTGTATTGTGGTCCAGTACTCCAGACAAGAACAGTGTGCATTTATTGGGCTGTGGTCCTTTAGCACTGCAGCATAGCATACATATGTACATCTTTGTGGCTCTGTGGCCATTTGCCACTGTCAGAACTACGATTTATTGAACTGCGGTTCAGTACTGTTGTGTGAGAACCTGTTTACCTTCTGAAACTGTCCTGATTTTCATGTTGAAATGCTCTGTCGTTCTTGTGTTTGTTATGCTGATGTTAACGGTGTGGCATTTATTAGATTGGAAGTCACATGACAAAATGTCTGGACTGTCTGTCCACAAATGCCAACCGACACATTATGCACCTGGTATCTGGACCGTGAGCTGCGTTTGTAGATTTCACCGACAACAACGTCTGTGGCTGTGACTGTGAAATGCAGATCAAATTCTGTGTGACCTAATTAATTTGCCAATTGCCAGTAATAGACCACTAATTTCAGGGTGTTCTTTGTAACATTAGATATTCTTACAGGTAATTGGGTAATCGATTACCCATGCTTGTCCCTAGTTAACATGGAGAGCATACCCAGTGTATGAGAATGATAAGGGTTTATTTGCTGCGGTTGAGTAATGTCCGGTACACAGGGGCAAGGTTATATGTTAACTGTACTGAGGGAGTGATTGAGTGAGTAGGTCTGAGTGTGGAGTGTCCTCTGCCAACCTGCCAGTGAATAATGGAGGAAAATTACGGAAAGGTGAATTCAGCTCTCATCCAGCGTGTGTGTGTGTGTGTGTGTTTTTTGTGGTGGTGGGGGTGTGTTAGTGTGTGTGTTTGTGTGTGCACGTACATGGGGGTGTGTTCTTTGTGTGAGTGTGTGTGTGTGTTTTTGGGTGTGGGGGTGTGTTCTGCGTGTGTTTGTGCAGGAGCGTGAGATAAATAATTGAAGAGCAGTGTAAAAACGCTGAGTTGAGCCCTGTCCCAGTGACCCATTTTACCATTTTACCAGCAGCGCTAAGCAGTGCAGCCCTCTCAGCCTCTCGCTCATCCAGATCACCTTCAGCTCTCTGAGTGCTCCTGTTGAGTTTGGTGTTTGTGAAGAGGCTGTGGGCTGCTCTGATCTCATCACTGATCTAATCACACAGATGTGTTAACTGAACTTTCTGGCTGAAATTCGGATTTTGAATTTTGGTTGTGCTGCAATATGGTATTTGTTAACACAGTCCCTGAATCATTCTTTGTTTTGGAGTTTTTTTTAACCTTGTTCAGGAGGGAGTACAAAGCCAAGGATGGTTAGTTGTGATGTCATAATGAGACAGAACGTTTATGTTACATCTGTGTGTCCCACAGCTGGGGTGAAGTTCCAGCCTCTGCATCATTACTGACTGTGGCAGTCCACACTAACAATGTAGCAATTGGTCTAGCCTCACCTGGAAAATATAGAGGTTTAGCAGGTTAAAATATGTAGTCTGACTGCTCTTTAGCGGCCTCTCGTGGCTGGCTAAGCACCTGCTGGTTCATGAACTCAGCATACATTTGTTTTATGTTCCTCTGGCGGCATAGGCCATATGATTTCTGGTCTTTCTGCAGTGTGAAGGGAAAAAAGGAACACATAAGCACATCAATGAGTCACATGCACAGCCACTTCCTCCTCGCTCTGTGAGAGGTCACATACCTCAATTCATGAAGAAAAACGTGGGGGAAAACATTTGGAATTCCATCTCAAATAGAGCTGTTCTGCTATGGCATTTCATCATTTTTCAGTTTCTATTTTTTTGAGTTACTACAAAAAAAAATATGATGGAGCTCTTGCATTCATACTCCTGTTTTTTTTTTTTTTCCCTGCTGAAGTAGACCTAAATATATTGAGAGTTTCAGTGCAGTGACCCGTGGAGGACATAAACCTCTCACCACCATGTTCAAAGCCCAGTGCCCTAACCCTTACTCCACCTAAACTCCTGCCAGTCTTTCCCCTTTCCACCATTTCTCTCCTGTCCTCTGAGGGCAGCTGTCTACGTGGGTCTCCGGGAGCCTTGATCTTGGCCGTCATTTGACCCCTGACCTGGTTGTTTTTGTTCTGGACAGCTGTAGAGTTGGCAAGGTCATGCTGATACTCCTGAGTCCCCCCTCTTAGTGCCCTCCACCCCCTGGCCTGCCCCCTCAGGCACTTCAGCCTCCCCCAGCACAAGAATCGTCAGTATCTGCTTTTCATTTCTATCTTATTACAATTGCAGTGACGTTATAAGCCTTATGGTATTAACAATAATTGTTTCTGATGAAAAGTGAGGAATGTATACAGGAAATGAACTGGCAGTGGAGGGTTTTATTTGGGGGGGGTGTTTAATGTCCATTCCTGGGCGTTCACCTGGCTCTCAGCGCTGGAGTTTTCTGGGTTATTTCCATGAGCGTTTAGGGACTCTCTGAAACATTACAGAACTTAGTGTGTGAGAGTTGGAGTTTTCCTGTAAGCCCTTCGGCACCGTTGGCAGAGCCAGTCTGCTGCTGTTGCAGCTTTACCTCAGTCGTTGCCAAGCAGACGGTGTTTGTCAAGGGCACCCTAAAGTGTTTACGGCGCACATCCTGCACCCTCCAGTTTTTACTGGCGCAAACAAAAAGAAGCCGGTGGAGCGCTCACAGACCCCTGGAACCCTCTCCCAGGCTGTGCCCCCTGCCCTAGTCCTCCACCCAAACCACGATCCCATCTGCATGGTTCTGCTGAATCAATCCCTGTGTATGAGACTGGGAGTTTATTGAAACAGTCATGGTGTAGGATTATGCATTTTAACTGAAAACCTCAAGTATTTTCCCTCAGCACACAAACAAGAAGACCCTTCTTTTCCCCAGAGCCGATTCCCTCGCTAATCTCAACCTTAAGAAGATTTGGCGTTTTTGGTTCGTTATTTTTCTAATAAGGGGAGACTGAGGTGCAATAAATAACATGCAGGCTTTGAGAGATCAAACACAGTACAGTAACCCCTCCAGGTCCTGTGTGTCCATTACTGGTGCCTTTTTCCACTGTTTATCTTCATTCTGTGATCCAATGCATAGTCACTACTGTGGTGCTTCATTCTGACAAACAGCAGTGTGAACACATCCAATTTCATGGAAGGAGAGTGCTAAAATCCTGCTATTCATTAAATAGCAGGATTTTAGCACTCTCCTTCCATGAAATTGGCTGTGTTCACACTGCTGTTTGTCAGAATGAAGCATAGGTTTGCAATGGTTTGTTGTAGGTGTGTGCACCAGGTGGAGCTATCAAGCTTTATTTCAGAAGGTACATAAAATGCAACTCATTTCTGTCCATAGTGAAACGTAAAAAAAATATATTTTAGCAAGGTAAATTAATCTTTCTTGTTAACCTATCCTTTCCCGTAGTGCCGTTTTAAGCTAGTATCGATGGATTTCTTTAATACTCATTGTTCTCATTTAAAAAACAGTAGTGTGTTTTTATGGTTATCATTGTGAATGCAACCTTTCTTGGTGTCCAGTAGTATTAATTAAAGAAAATAAGTTATGGTAATTAGTCTATATGAATATAGGGTCAAAATAGCATCTGGTAAAGCAATGGGTCTTATTTCTCAGGATCAATATTCTCAGGAGTATTCAGTTAGACTACTGCAGGACCCCAGCTCTCTCAAGGTGCATCTGAGCCGTTTGTATTAATGTTTCACACATTAAACAAATGTTTTGTGTGAGGCATAGGAAAAATTCATGCAGGACATGAGTGGTTTCTGATCTTGGGTAGCGCTTTAGAAAACGCTAAAGTGCCGTGCATGTGACACTCAAAACCAGAAGCCCAGATGACATGCAGCTCATATTCCAGGGATTTCCGGCGTTGTCCTAGAAGGTGTATAAACTGTATATGAAGGGGGAAGGGCAGCGCTCATGTTACCAAGGACAGTGGTCACAAAAAAAAAAAAGGCAACCGAGATTCTACAGTTCACATCAAAAAAATCAGAATATTTTCTAGCCCTTGTATGAGTTTGCTGATTGCCCAATTACATTGCTGTTCTTCACCCAGCACAGTCACAACACTACTTTGGATGGATGGGTATGATGTCACAGCTCCCTCCCTGCACATGCACAGCAAACGCTCTAATTGGATATGACCTCAGAGCTTCCTGCCCGGTCTGTGATTTGGTATCACTGTCGAGTACCAATTCATTGCTATCAGTGTGGCTAAAATTGTTGTGATTTTTGTATTATACCAGGTACTGAGAAATAGTTATTTAATTGTCCTCTGTTATTAAAAGGTTCATCTTTTCCATTAGTCTGACGTTCTCCTTTCGATTGGCAATATAAAGTTGTGCTTCATGGTCTTGTGAAAGTGTTATTTTCCTGTTCGATCTGTCAAAGAGCAGCCGGTCCAGATGCTAGCCTTTAGCTCCATCTAGAGGACAATTTGTGTACCCAGCATATTTTTCACTTTCGGAAGTGGTTCACACTTGCACATGAAAATTGTACGTCAAAGATCGCCTGGGTAAGATATGTCCATTTTAACAATGGATCAGCAACACATTTGTAGAGGTTAAGAGCAAAATCAGTTTTGACTCATAGTTTAGTGGAGAGATGTTTGGGGTTTTGGGACATAATTTTCTCTCTTCTAAGGGTGTTCTTAGGGCTTTTGTCAGCCAGTCCAGGAGGTAGTACAGAGCCAAGGATGATTGGTCATGATGTCATTATTAGGCAGAAACCATGCCAACAATCTCTGGCCAATGAATTCAACATTACAGATGTTGTGTAAATGTCACTGTGGACGTCTGGTCTAAATTACATTCCCCTCTTCTCTGTTGCTGTGGTTTTAGCCCCCCCCCTCCCCATGCAAACATACACACACACACCATATGCTTGACATTCCCCCATAGGGCCAGTGGATTTTGGGCGTTGCTGGGCCCCCACTTTTGTAAATACTGGTCTGGAGTACATCAGTCAATTATGGTGCAGATTCAACAAGTGCATGGTGAACAGGCATGTTCATATCTCTACAGATAATCCTGTATCAGATCTATGTCTCAATCTCGTCATAATCTGTGGGTGGAGGTCAGTCTTGCACAACACACTTGGTTTAGACACACTCAGTGTAGCTTTTTCCCCCCACATTAAAAAAAAAAAAAAAAAAAAAAACCAGGATGTGGCTGAATCTTAACACTTCTGCAGTTCTGTGACGTGCGACGTGCGGCCCACAGGTGTTTTGAGAGAGTCTCTGGCTCATGTCTGCCTGTTATTAAAACCATTTTTGCCTGCTGATTTGATTACCATTTGCAGTGTTCTGTTGGGAGCCAGACAACATCTGCCAGCCTTAAATTATTTTAGACCCCAATTAAATCAGATCTCCCATCCTCTTCTCTCTACTCAAAACTGTCTCTGAGGCCAGGACCTTGAACACACTTTAGGCCTCTCGCCTCCACTCCGTGGAAATCAAGTTAGTTGCTTGCACATGGTCGACTTCCAGAATTTTGATTTAATCCAGACCTACAATTGGATCCAGAAGCCACCCCCCCAAAGCCCCCAGTAAACAGACACCCTCTAACAGCCAGTGAAAACTAAATGGGTGAATTAGTACATGCAGTCCCCATCCTTGGCACCACAGTGGCACAGTAATCAGAACTGTATGTGCCTCACTGCGCTCCCCTCTGTGTTTCTCTGGCCTGAGTGGTACACTGGAGGATAATCCTGTTATTTCTCTATGGAAGTTTCCCAGCCCTCTTCCCCAAACCCAGGTCCTCAGAGGTGCCAGTCCAGGCTGCCCCCCACAGGCAAGTATGAAGGGGGCAGATTGGTGCCTGGTGCCTGCCAGCAGCTCAGACATGGGGGAGGGAGTTGGGGGGGGGGGGCAAGTTGATTATTTTATTGCTTGTCACTTCCTGCTTTTGAATGGATTGGCAGGGTTTTCATTTTTCCGCCCATTCCGTCTCACTGACCACATTGTGCCCCACTGCAGTGTGGGAACTGTGTTCTTCCTCTCCTCTGGTTTATACAATCTGATTAAGAAGTCTGTAAAAGGATTCAGAACACAGCATGACCCTTTAACCAGCCTGACATCAACCACAGCACAGTGTCCCAGTAAACCAGCCTGCCTATAACCACAACCCAGTGTCAACCCAGTAAATCAACCTCACTTAAAACACAGAACAGAACCCCCTTAACCAGCCTCATGTTAACTCCCATATGAGGTCCCTGTAAACCAGCTTGAGGTTAACATTCTATTGCAGCCCCTTAAACTAATCTAGCCTTAACCACACTATCCCAATAAACCAGCCAGGCTGTAAACATATGACTTGAGGAAACTTCAACTTAATTGTGAAAATTCCTCATTTCACCATGGACGAGTTTGATCTCTCTCTCCTTGGTGCTTTTGGCTCTGACTGACGAAGAGACTCCCCAGAAAAGCTACTTGTCTGTCAGTGATGGGATGAGAACATTTGCCATGGGATGGAAAGCCAATCAAGGCTACTAATTGACTTGTGGCAGGCTTTCCCTGAGGCCTGCGTTTGGATCGGTAATTAAGGTTGCTACAACTGGCTCGCTGATAATGCAGGCCATTAATAATCGCTGGTCAATTTATGTAACTTTTAATGAGTCGATTCATTAAAAAGAATAAAAGAAGCTTTTTTTTTATTGGGAGCACAATGTTCTGTGTGTGTTTTTTCAGGTTCACTGTGTCTTTACAGTATCTCTAAAAGTTTGCTTTTCTCTCAGAATTGAACAAAGGCTTGACTCTTCTCTCTTTACGTAAGTGCTGCTTCCTGATAACCCAAATCACTGGGACAGCACACAGTGTGTATCTCAATGACCACCCCCCCCACACCCTCTTTTCCACCTGCTCATAATGGACTTGTCCCACTCTGGGCCCCGCATTCAGAACAGTCTAACAGTACCCCCCCATCCCCCCATGCCTATGTCACTAACCTCCCCTAGAACTTTCCGGCCCTCTCTGGCCTGGGTTCATGACTAATTCTCCATGGTCCGCTGACTCCATTTTAGAGGGGCCCTTTTCTGCAGCCAAGTGTTCTACTGGAGCCTTCCATGCACCCTCTAATGTTCTTCTGGAACCTTCCACCCTCACTGCATGGAATGCTGTTCTTGTAGCTTCCGTGTTACTTGTTTCATTTCTCAGGACGCTTCAACGTAGCATGTGGCGGATTGGTATCTACTGTGGAGAACGTTTGCGAAAACTGTGTTTGCAGTAATGAAAAGAATAATGTTTTGCTGGGTTAAATGTACTGAATGTATGTGTGCCATTTGAAATGGCAGTTTTGTAAGACTGTGTGATTTTTCTCAAAGTCTTTAGTCATGGTTGGGGAAGCCCGAGTGGCTTCAGGCGGTGTTGGGCTTTCCCCAGCCTCTAAGAGTGTGAAGATGCGAGGATGACTGGCATTCTAGACCTCTGCTTCACACCAGCAGCTAAATGCATTCCAAGTCAAGCATTTGAATGGCTGCACTTTTGCAATGAAACGCCCTGAGGACAGTGGCAGACAGCATCTTCACCATTTATCTCAGACACTCTGGATACCCTGGGGGTACCTCTCCTTCCATCTGTTACAATGATCAGCTCTGTCAAAAACAGCTACTGTATTTTTATTCGTAATGAAACTGGATGGTTTTATCATCTCAGGCTACTGTATTGTTCTTTGCTCCAAATGCTGTGTTGTGAGTCACAGAGATTCTCTGCAGTTTTTGAATTTCTGTCTGGCCCTTGGGAAGTTGGGATGGAATGGTACGTGCAATCTGATTGGTGGAGTGCCTGTAGGCTATGACGTAACTGGTGGAATGCAGTGAATGGATTTAACCAGACGGGACGATCTTTTAGGCTCCAGCCTTATAGTATAACACAGAGGCTCTGCCTGTATTGGTCAAGCGCCATGTGGCCAGATTGAAAGTGGGCAGTCTGCTTACATCACTATAGAAAGTACAAAGGTCAGACCCCATAAGCACAAACACCACATGCGTGAAGAATGGTATTTCATCATGAGACTAAACTCATTCTGTCTTGTTAATTACTTGCTCTCCTCCATACACACACTTGCCCTGGTACACAAATGTCTATGATTTACGTGATGTAAATATTTTTTGGTGGATACAATGTACCAGACACGTCCAGCCCATGCCTTCTTTAACCATTTCAGTTACATGATTCACGTCACGTTTCTGCCCTTCTCCTGCGGTAACGGTACGGTGTGCAGAGGTCAGTTACTGAGGACCTTAATGAATGAATAATGGAACTGCAGAGGCTCCATGCGGTGAAACACACAGAACATGTAATCTGCAGAATTTCTTTAAAGCAACACTGAATTTAAGTTGTTCTTAATTTGTGCAGTGTAGAGGATATCCACAACACCTCATTGGGGATTGAGATAAGGTGCTTTTTTTTTTTTTGCTCATTCTGAGGTTAGAATAGTAGTTGTTCTGTGTCCAGTGAATTAGACATAAAATGGATACTTAATTTCAGATACTCAGATGAAACATCAACCTCAAAACTCCCTGAGTAACGATCAAAGTGCGTTCGAGTGGTTAGCCTGAAATAATTCCAGTTATAGTTTTATTGAGATGTAATTTGGGAAGATTATAAATGGATAGTCATCCCCTGGTTATGCTTGTAGGTGTCCATTTCCCAGAATGAACAGCAAAATTGTTCAGCCCATTAAGAGGAAAAACAGTCAATGACCACATGCTTGCTTGAGTTTAAGACCTTCAGTTGTAGTGCAGATACACAAATACTAATGTAAGCACACAATTTCACAGAATAAATTTTTTCTTCTTGGCTCTTTATTTAGAATAGTAATGAAGAACAGATTTGTTTATGACACAGTATTTAAATTGGACCTTTATTTGAAGCTGTGCACAGTCTCAATTAATAGACTAAATAAATGCAAGTTTGCTGAGGACTGTTTTGAATGATTGCCCTTAAACTATAGCGTGTGTCTATTTAAACATTTGCATTTTTTTTTTTTTTAAATTGTACTATGGTCCAGTCCATGGGTTCACAGAAGATAAACGGGTGTTAAAGGTTTGGAACTTAGCCCGTGCACTTAAACCCCTCAGTTACGTAATCGCTGGGCACGTCCTTCAGGACTGACCCCACAGCCAAATACCTGGGGTTGGCTGAGACGGGCGGGACGATGAAGGGACATCAAATGCATGGAATACCTGGGATAGCTATGCAGTTCACCTGTTAGATGACTCAGGTTAAGCTAAGTGTGATTCCCAGGACAAGCACTGCCACTGTTCCTTGAGCTGACTGCTTAGCTTGAATTGCATCTGTGTATGTAAATGTGCTAAATGTAAATGTAATATGAAGATTAATGAGTCTGACAGGCGTATGACCTAACGTGGGTAGGGTGTAACAGTAACTCTTAAAATGCCTTTTGCACTCAAGATGTAATGTTTTCTTGAAACGCGTGCATTGGTAGTCAAACAGTATTGCTGTGGAGTTCTCAGTGTATTTTGTTAATCATGAGAAAGTGTATAGATGATAGGACAAATAGGTAGCGCATACTTGGATATCGTACTGCTTTTACATCACGTGCGACGTTGTCTATGAGGATATTGTACTGTACATAAATTGTTAGTTCAGTATGATGTCGATCTGTCTTCGGTTTTACAATCACGTCACACCTCCAGGACAAGCTGTCAAGCAAGATGTTCAGGTGGCAGGAAATCCCGAGCTGTGTGAGCAATAGTCTTTTCGCTCATGTACCTCAGTTACGTTTTGGTCCAAATGGTTTTCAGCTGGGCCACATTTACGCCCCTGTCGAAGTTTCAATCACTTATCCAATTGTTTGTTTTCTGTCAGGATGAGTGAGCTTGTTTTAGGCCTTCTGCTTTCAAAAAAAAAAAAAACCCTCATTATCAGTCGAGAGGGGGATTTTAGAAATATTTTCAGGGGCGTTTCGAAGCAGTCATCATATACAATAGCCCTCTGTAGAGTCTTTGTGACCTCAGGAGCCGTCGTTGTTGCAATTACTGAAATTAGATTGGATTGTACCCTGGCCTCCACAGTTAGGCAGCACACTGCCCTGCTAGTTAGACCGAGGCCCCAGGTGTTATGTAAGGTACCTTTGCTCTAAACTTCTTTGGGTCCCGCTGTGGTAGCTGCTCCCCTTCATTAGTTCCTTCATTCATTCCTCTGCACCCCCACAGAAAGCGCGCCCTCCAGAGATTTTGGCAGCGACTCAGCATGTTACCCTCGCTCTACTCCCTCGCTTCCCTTTTCTCCTAATTGGTTGTGTACATGCATGCTCTCCCACACTCATCCTCTCTCTCTCTCTCTCTCTCTCTCTCTATCTATGTCTTTCTCTTGTCGGTGTAGTCATATGACTGTCTGTCTGAACTCATGGTTTTTTAAGCTTGAGTTGGGAGAAAAAAAAATGTTTTTTTTTAGCCTATGATTGGCATTGTGGGGTTTGTCCTTGAAAGGTTAAAAAAAAAAACAACAAAAAAATTCAGAAGTGAACTGCAAGCCCCAATCTGTGCACTTGGACTTGGTGTGAAAGAAAGGGAAAGTGAGATAGTGAATGGCTGGCGGTCAGTGAGCAGACTCTGCACAGTATCTGCAGGCATGCAGGTTGTGGGAGTTGACTGGGCCTTCAACATAATAACACAGTAGCCTCAGTATCCTCTGCAAAAACTGCCCTTTCTCTCCCCCAAGTCATTTTGTCCTCGGTCAGGCAAACTCTGGGGGTTTTCCTGGCCCTGAAACTTTGTTAGAAGAAAAGGCTCAACCCCCCTCCTACCCCTCATCTCTCTCTCTCTCTCGCTTGCTCTCTCTCTCTCTCGCCCTCATTCTCTCTCTCTCTTTCTCTCTCGCACACACTCGCTTACTGGAGGCCTATAGGAAACTGCTTTCCCCGAAGACCACTCTCCAGACTTTTCCTTCTTTTTATATCTGTCCAAGAGAACTTCCTGGCTGTTCAGAGGGCTCGGTGTGTTGAGTAGACTTTGTGGGATTCTTTGAGCGGTGGCTCCGGGACCAGGGACTGGTGGGGGAGTGCTCGTTTAGGTCAGGGTAACGATGCCGAGAGGCCCCCTGTGCCTCACCGCTGCTCCGGACAGGATTTGCTACGTGAGTCGGTGCGCGCCGCCCCCTTAACCCCCACCCCTGAACCCCCACCCCTCCCACCCGTCCTCCATACCGCTGGAGACAATCTCACCGCAGCCTCTCGCCTCAGCCTCGCCGGGCCTCCTCGGATGGACATGCCCATGGAGGTCATTCTCAGCCTGGTAACTGCTGACTGCTCCTCTCCACCTCACAGCCATGGCACAGTGAGTGATGACCCAGGATGAGGGGGGGGGGGTGGGGGGGTAACGAGTTGAGTGAGGTTAATGACAGGGAGCCGTGTATCATGGTCTACAGTGTGTGATGTGTGCTTCTGTTGACTGTAATCTGTAATATGGACTATGGCTGCAGTGGCTTTAGCCTGAATTTAGTTCACTGACTCAAGCAAGGGGTAAATATGTGCCTTAAAGTAAAGTGGGGATATTTCAGGTCTAACTCAATATATAAACATTATAAGAATATTATGATTTGTAAATGATCTCTCATGCTTCACCCTTTTCCACTTGACTGTGGGTCTGCAACTGTCTCTTAAAAATGGGTAGTGAGGACTTCTACTTTTCACTCCATTTGTTCTGATGTTTGACGTTTTGGCAAAACAGGAAACGGTGCGACGGGATATTTCTGCTTGAGCTGCAGAATTTTATCTATTTTTGTAGATGTGAAGTGAAGCCAGATGGTGTAATATAGCCTTTAACCCACATGTAGCCTCCTGAGGGTGATGACAGGGTTTAACCGCAGTGCTGGAAAAGGGTTAAATCATCCTGTCCCCTGACTAACGATAGAGAGGACATCTCTGCCAAGAAGGTTTTTTTTTTTTTAAGAAAATTGCTGTATGAAATAACTTGGAAGTTGCAAAATGGTAAGTGTTGGAATCGCAAGGCAGTGAAATGGTTACTGTTTTTGTGTGTTTGTGTTTTTGTTGTTGCAAGAGGGGGGGCCTGCTACAGGCAGCTTTTAAAAGCCTGGTTGAATTCTCCTTTGAAACGAAACAAAAAAAAAAAAGAAAAAGTTGCTGGCGAACTCTGGTGGAGTGAGAATTGGCCTGGAGGGTGGGTGTGTGTGTGTGTGTGTGTGTGTGTGTGTGCGTGCGTGCGTGCGTGCGTGCGTGCGTGTGTGTGTGTGTGTGTGTGTGTGAACGCGCACGCTCACTCACTCGTGTGCTTGTGTGTGCATAATGTGTGTGTGTGTGTGTGTGAACGTGCATGCTCACTCACTCGTGTGCTTGTGTGTGCATAATGTGTGTGTGCGCATAATGTGTGTGTGCGCGTGTGTGCTTGTGTGTGCATAATGTGTGTGTGCGTGTGTGTGTGTGTGTGTGTGTGTGTGTGTGTGTATGTGCGTAGCTGTGAGCCCAGCTCTGTGCAGAGTTATGTAATTGTCCATAAATGTTGAATGGGAGGCATTGTTGGTAGATTTCCTCCACTTAAAAAAACAAAAACGGATTTCCATTAAAAAGTGGCCTTTTGTGCAAATATTAGAGGCCGGTGTGATTTGGCCGGAGCCTGCGTGTTTGTTCAGGCAGTCTGTCCAGGGAAGGAAATGCAACCCTGTAGATGAGAAGAGGGTCCTGAGTGAGGCCGATGGAGTGCAGTGAGGTCGTATTGAAGATTTGGAGCTTCATTTTAAAACCACGGTGACCTCAGGCCCACTTGCTGTCAATCAGGCATAGTTTGACTGACAGCTGGACACACCTTTAATATCATGGAGTTCCTGTTGGTTCTTGGAGCTGGGTCCCTCTGGGCCAGCCTTGATTCTTTCTGAAGTCTTTTGCATCACTACAGAGACTATTGGACAGAGCTGCTAAATTCAAATGTTGACAAAAATATGTATGCATTTCTTGTCACCCTAACTGCCTTGGTGCTGTCATTTTGTTGTTAAATATGTTTTTAACCCTGTTGGGAAAGATTGCAGATGTTTCCAGACTTTCATTTTTAGACTGCAAGTGATGTAATTTCTCCGTCGGTGTTAAGCAACTTCACTTTATCTATTTTTTTTTTTTTACCAACAATGATGATATAAAAAGCAATTGTGACAAATATATTGTCGAGAAATGCTTTTAGTGAAGTCTTTCATCATACATGTGGCCTTCTAAGTAGACATACATGGAGCAAATAGGGTAATGATTGGCCATTTTCAAAGGACCTTTCTTGCCTTTGAAATAAAAATGCATCATATTGTGTTTTCCTTCGTCTCTGCCCCTGACAAGGTCATCCTGGCTTAGCGTTAATCAGAGGAGGGTCTGTACCCGCCGTCTCAGGCACCCCTAACGCCGAGCCTAATTTAGTTTGCCGGACTTGTTGTTTTTTTTTTTTCTGTTGTTGTGCAACGGCTGTTTTTCTGCCCAAAGGGGTAGCGTTTGTGATCTGAGGAAAGCCTGTTACCTCACCGCCAGCGAAACAAGGGCTCGTTCAGATGAAGACCAAGCGCGATAATGCGCCTTAGCCCCCATGCCCTCCTCCTAATCCCAGTGGGACCTCCACACACACACACACACACAGTCTCACACACATAAAACCTCTCACACTCACATAGACACACACACACACACACAGGTCCCTCTCCTCACAGCCTCACTCTTAATCTGTTCAGGTTCTTTTTCTTTTTTTTTTTTTTGTGAATTACTGGGAGGAAAAATAAAATCTGTGTCTTATGCCTGAACGGTTGGAGAGCGAGGGAGAGAGCGGGCGAGCCTGGCTGAATAAGAGGTGAGCGGCCGAGCCTCTCGGGCCAGCAAAGCCCTTTCCACTGTCAGGCTGTGTTCTGTACTATTGGGCTGTTCTTGGCCTCGGCTCTCCAGGGCTACGGTATGAGCATTGCTGAGGAGCATAGCCAGGCAAGTACGCCTCTGAGGCACAGAACTGCGGGGAAAGAGTGCACACACACGGGGGGAGCAGTCGAACCCCTCCTGCGCTGTGTGCTGTTGTGGGGGGCTGCAGGTTTGAGTCCACTGGCTTCTCCGGGCGGCGTGGGCCCCTTTAAGAGGGCGGCTCGCGTCGGGGGCTGTGACGGTAATGGATCCGTGAGCAGCGAGGCTTGCCTGCAGTGATTACACTGCAGGTTGGCAGCAGGGAGAGCAGGAGCGAGGGAGAAGGGAGAGGGAGAAGGAGCCAGAGCGGGACAGTGGGACGCAGAGGGGAGGGAAAGGGAGGGGAGGGGAGGGGAGGGGAACCGCTGCTTCTGCTGGGATGTGATCCATCAGAGGCACTTGGGTCTGCATCTGCTGCCGCAGCAACGCTGAAACGCGGGGCCATCCGGGATGGAGGTCTCAGGACCAGAAGGGTAGCAGAGACCGGCGTAGAGAAAGTGTGCAGGGAGTAGTCTGTGTGTGTGTGTGCGTGTGTGTGCGTGTGTGTGTGTGTGTGTGTGGGAGCAGAACCAGGACGCGAGCGTAGCAGGAAGTCGGGACCATGCAGCACTCCCAGCCCTGGCAGCCGCATCCGGAATGTTCATGTGCCACACCTGCACCTGCTGCGGGCGGCCGCTGTGGAGCGTTAGCCAGGTGAGAGCATTGGCCAGGTGAGAGCGGCCGGGCTGGGCTGGACCAGAGCAATTTATAGTGGGGTGAGTGGGAGGGGTGCGGGGGGAGGAAGGGGGTAGCGAAGAGTCCTGCTAGGACAGCAACTTTTTCTCGGATCTCTCTCTGGCTGCACGCTCCGCTGTTCGTCCTTTTAATCCTAGTTGACATGGTTTTATAGGATGCTCGTCCTTAGGCTATCTGAGGTTTTTATCATTCTCTGTGATGCTGTCACCTCTGCTCTGCTTATCGTCCGGGCAGATTAGGGGCCTCGCACTGTGGATAAGCTCACGGGAAGATGTTTAGATTCGCAGGAGCGAGAACGTAAAGGCTACGAGAGCAAAAACAAAAAAACGAACGGGCTACTGAGAACAGCACAGCCTCCACAATCTGAAGGAGGGCCCGACTCGTCAGTGCCATTAATGAGGATATGACCTGTGCTGTTCGGCTCAGTCAATACTAAAGCTCGTCTCTCAGGCTTAGCTCATACGTCCATTCAGTGTCTATGGATGTTTGCAGTAAACAGTGCTGGAGGGTATCCATGTAGCTACTTAATACCTGCTTTAAGTCTTAAAGTGTTTGGAGGGTAAACATTTCCCGTCTGTGAGGAAACCTCATTCTCAAGGTCAGTATTAGCTGCTGACTCTCTGTCAATGCGCACGTGATGACCCTGAACTCATTTCGCTACCCAGACTGCCTTGTATTTTCCCTCCCTTTTTACTGTCTCTATATCGCCGTGAACAGCCCAGAGATCATGTGCTTTCAGCTTGTGTTATCTTGTGGTGATTTTTTTAAATTAGGAAACTGTGTGTGTGTTTGTTTTTTTTTTTATTTTTTTTTATAACTTTCATGTACCCACAGAAATGGTCTAAGTGGTTCCTTCCGCTTGTAACAGTCGCACCTGGTGGTGGGATGTCTGACCTAATCTGCACACAGGTGTGAAGGAAATTGATTTCCACTTTAAGGTCTGACTGTGGAACACCACATCCTGTTCTGTCACTGAGACACAAACCATGAAACAAACCTCCCACTTCCTGCCAGCCGATTCGCCAGGACGTACCAACATCTGATTAACCTGCCAGTCACTGTTACATCTGTGCCCTGGGGCTCATTTCAAAAGAAACCACTCGGCCTTGACTGCTGTGGTTTCCTATTGGCTCAGACGTACATTTTTGCAGATTCTCATTTGCTCAGACGTACACTGTAGCAGGTTTTCATTGGTTCAGACACATAGTGAGACCTAGTGTTACTCAGGGGTGATTCATGTCTTTAAGAGACACTCCCATGCTTTTCCTTAAGTAAACAGTTTAAACTTTGTTTCCCTAAGTAAACTGTGTTATCGGCGACCCATGTGCTTCTTGGTCATGTCTCTTCTCTCAGAGTAAACGGTTTCAGTTCTAATGCCTGCAGCGGGAGAAAATTATGCTTGCTGTGCACCCCCTCAGGCTCCAGTGGCTTCCTCTTCATCTTCATCTTCCTCCTCCTCCTCCTCCTGTCTCAGGTTTGGGGTTTCCCCGCAGTCCAATGCCCTGACTGCAGTAACAGGCCAAGCAGTCCAGAACAGGTGCGCTCTAAAAGTGTGTTAGCCGTGGTCACGCTCAGCTGATCAGGCAAACGAGTCTGTGATCTTTTGGAGGCCCCCGCCCTGTTCCCCCCACATGTATCACTCGGACTCCTCCTATGACTCTGACAGCTGCTGAGGTCACCAGAGCAGAGCTGGGGGTTTTTTTTTCTGGCCCATTCCAGGTCGATTACAGAAGCCTTGCTAAGTCATCAGTGAGCCCGGGAGGGTTAGGTAAGCTGTAGGCATGTGCTGGTGGCATTTGTCAGATTTGCTCAAAATCCTTTTTATAAGGGTCATGGTTACTGCCATTTTATTATAACGGTTAATTGGACTTTTACCAGGACTCAAACATGTCACAGTAACCAATAGGATGGACCTTTTACAAAATGGCCTGGTCTGTCATTCCTCCACACATACATAATATATCATTGCAAAACTAACATACTTTCCTACACTCTATGTATCAGCCTGTGGGTGCTGTCATCCTAATCAGAGCCTGGTTTTGAATAATTTGCTCTTGAGCTACATTCGCTGGTAGCTGCACTTCCTATTGCACTACCGCACTGAAACCCCTGTGAGAGTGTGAGGTAATCTGACCGTTCCTGTCCCTCATTCTCTCTTTTGGAATCTTAGGGAATGATGTCATCATTCAGTAATGCTAGCCAGGCAGTATGGCCTGTTTCCCCGTGTGTGTGTGTGTGTGTGTGTGTGTGTGTGTGTGTGTGTGTGTGTGTGTGTGTGTGTGTGTGTGTGTGTGTGTGTGTGTGTGTGTGTGTCAGCCATTGCTCAGCAGAGTAGGGGCATTCCAGGTTCCAGGTATGTCTTGCCTTTGGCCAGTTAACATGACTGAATTCTTGTGCAGCTGAGTGTAAGCCTGACCGCATGCAAGCTGTTTTTAGAGAGAATGCCGTGTTTCATTGTGCGAGTCTCTCGATGTATCCTTCAGGCTCTCGCCCGACAGGGAAGAAAAACCCTCCCTCCCTCTATTCAGTAGGGCACTCAAGTTCGCAGCAATCGACCGCCTCAACAAGCTGTCCATTCAACCAAATTTATCTTAAGACACAATTCCATTTTAAGGCCAGCGGAGAGACAGACCCGCAATGAATAACGAACCGGAAAATGTTAGACCTGTGGTCGATAATACGTATAAACTCTGTCACGAGTTTGCTGCCATAGTACGCAGTTTGTTAAGTTTGTTAGAATGCATTTATATGGATGCATTGGCTTTACTGATGAAAGGTGGAGCTTACGCAATCTTTGCCTTTGCATGGCAAGCACCATGGCAACCACATGAAATGAAAGCGCTGTGCTGTATCATTAGTATACTGAATTGCGGTAAATGCCCTTTGGTAACCTCATAGATGACATGATATCCATATATAGCTGGGCATTTAACAAGCATTCACAGCAAGGTTCACGGCACATATTCCTGGGCTCAAACTGTCTGGCAGGTCGTTAAAACACCTTCAACAGGTCATCGCGCTGGATCGGTTTGCGGCGGTAGCTGGCACGGGCTCTGAGTCGCCGGAGACCCTATAGTCCCTAATGAATAGTGTTTACTGTAATTTTACTGTAATGACTGCGGGCGGGCCATTTTCCCTTATCAACGTCGGCATTGCATTGCCATATTTCATAAATTTAAGGAAGGCAATAGACCTTTGTAAACCTGCCTGGGTATTGAAATTTCATTGTGAATGATTTAGGATTTTTTTATTACAAATTAAGCGTCTGCATGGAGCGTTTTAATCATTAGCTCCAACGATAGATGTCGGGTGGTCACTCACAAGCCTGTTGTTGGTTGTGTGTTTTGTCCTA
Organism: Albula goreensis; assembly: GCA_022829145.1. Lineage (NCBI taxonomy): Eukaryota > Metazoa > Chordata > Actinopteri > Albuliformes > Albulidae > Albula > Albula goreensis. The sequence continues at coordinate 32,903,882 of CM040752.1, forward strand.
TTAACTGTCACAAGAAATGTGTAGTTAGGGTCAAAATAAGCTGGATGGGGATTCAGTGCATCTAAAAAAGCGACATGGAATTCATATACGCACAGACAAGAGAGGGGGGTCGTGTTGACATTAAATGCTGTAGATATAGAATGTCACATGCATTTCCTGGCGTATGTATAGCAACGTAATTGATTTATAGAAAGATTTGAACATTCGTTGCATTCAGCTAAATACTTTGATGCTGTTTGGTTCATTTGTCACGGAAAAAAACTGGCAGTGAATACCCCCTTTTTAGTCACTGTGTTTGGCAAGAACCGGATCCGCATTCCATGACACAAGACCTCTTATGATGCTAGGCTCGACAGGACGAATTTAAATTCCTTGATGTTTTTTTTTTTTTTTCATGCAACTGTTTGTCTACAGTGTCTGATAGTTCCTGTCTTTGTTACTGAAGAGACTGTCAGCTGTGCTTTCTTTATTTGTGCTGGTGCTACAGCTCATCACCACACTTATGATGATGACGAAAGATTCTTTTTAATTGGTGCGTTTGTTCACCGTGTCCTCGCGGACCGATGTAAAATCTGAGTGATGATGTAAAGGGAAACCCCTGCAGCTGCGTGATTTGTCAGAATGGTGGAACTGGCTCAACTAGACCAGCAGCGAGCTAACCTCATAAACTTGTTCACGTTGGTGAAATGACAATAGTTTGGTTGATAGGATCGCGCAAACGCCCTCCTTTGTCCTGCTCTCGGTGAGGCAATATAGTCTCAGTGTGTGCGGAATTGGTTAGGTATTACCACCAGGCGTGCGCTCTTCACTGAGAAGAGCCGCCTTAATCTGGGAGGAGCCGCCGAGTTTCGGAGAGTCTGTGCGGTTTCATGTGCGCTATCAACTTTCAAAACAAGTTTGCTGTGGAGGAATCGGTAGCACGAACATTGAAGAGAGAAGCAGTCGGATTGTTAATGAGGTCGCTAGCAATGTTCATCCTGCTCTCAGGAAAATGCACTGGAAAAGGTTGCTTCGCTTAAAACGACAGGTAAGCCTGCGTTTTGTCTTATGTATGTACTTTTCCGGCGCAGGTAAAAGTATCGATTTTATATAAACTGAATGACAATAGCACAGTAACGCTCCCTATTGTAAGGCTACAATAATGGTTGCTTGTGATGTTGCTTTGTACTGCACTTTGCCGTGTTGTTTTGGGTATCTCATTCAGTCGTTTTAATTCAGTATTGGTGAAATCACAGGGCGGCATAGCAGTGGAGGCGAATTTAAATCATTATTCTCACAACTCCAAATGTTTTAAATCATTGATTGATAGCTTTCATAGTGATTATGTCCTTTTATTTTGAATAACAGTATATATAGCGAATATGTTAAGGACTGAGATACAAACTAATTTAAATTCTTTATAGGCATGTGTAGTTTTACCAAAACACTTTACATTACAGGAAACGTTTCTTTGGGCATTACCTATTGTATTGAGGGCAATCAAATCATTCGGAATGTGTGTTTTTCTTTCTAAAATAGAGTTGTGTATCCCCTTAAAAAGACCGAAGTCCGTTTTGATTGGATTGTGTATTCCCTAAAAAAAAGACTAAATGAATTTGATTGGGTCACTGCTAGGCTGTTTCTTTCTTATCACAATGTCCGCTTGCTGATCGCATGGAGAACAAACATCTGTTAATTCAGATTAAATTAGTTAAATGTATGGCCGCCGACTCACCAGTCTTGCGGCCATACTGTTTAAGTTATTTACTAACTTCTCAAACGCAATCACCTTCGGAGGTTATTGATCACACAGACTGTCTTGGGTTATCGTGTAGCTTATTATTTTTTCTGTTTGAAGCTCTTGAAGGGATTGTGGCTGCAAACACATAGGGAAAGATTTTTTTTAGTGGAATTCTCCTGAATTGGTAGCAATGCATTATTTTAGTATTAATTGCCCCAGATTAAACAAATAAATCAGTGCAGTATACTTCAGCTTTACTAAATTAATAGGTAACAGACATCAGGTAAATGCGTTTATGTAATATTCACAATTAATATTTCTTTACTGTCACAATGTGTCAGATGTTCTGACTTTAATAGATGACATGTCATAGGACAATGGTAATAATAATGTATTATTATTATTATTATTATTATTTGTTGGTAATTTATATTTCTGCAGGAGATATCTAGCAAAGAATGTCTTATGTTCAAGTGCAAGAAATAGTTAGCAAGTAATCTTTTTATTCACAACGGCAGCATGTTAATATTACATATTTAAGGACAGCTTAGCTACAAAGGGGGAATGCTTTCCTTCATTGCCTGGCGGTTCTCAAGTTTTTTTTTTCTTGTTTTGTTTTTCATTTCTGTGAAACCGTTACCAGTATTCAGCAGGAGTCTCAGTAAAGACTGTGCAGAGAGTCTTATCGTTTGGCAAAACGGGAATTCTGCAGCAGAAGAGTTCCCTTCCAGTAAACTGAATCAGCAGATTTATGGCGGAGCCCCAAAGATCATTGTTCCTCTTTTGAGGATGACAGTCTCACGCAGTCACTGTCCCTCCACCCCACCCCACCCTTACCGCTGTCCCCCTTTCTCTGTCCGTAGATCGAGCGGCTGGAGGTCAGTGGCCTGGCACAGCCGTCCAGCGCGGTAGCCTGCGGCGCTGATGGCTCGTACCCCGTGGACGTGGTGGACAGCACCCCGGACCCGCAGCGCACCAAGCAGGCCATCACCCAGCTGCAGCAGAAGATCCTCAGGCTGACGGAGCAGATCAAGATCGAGCAGACGGCGCGCGACGACAACGTGGCCGAGTACCTGAAGCTGGCCAACAACGCCGACAAGCAGCAGAGCGCGCGCATCAAGCAGGTCTTCGAGAAGAAGAACCAGAAGTCGGCGCAGACCATCCAGCAGCTGCAGAGGAAGCTGGAGCACTACCACCGCAAGCTGCGTGAGGTGGAGCACAACGGTATCCCGCGGCAGCCCAAGGATGTCTTCAGGGACATGCACCAGGGCCTGAAGGACGTGGGCGCCAAGGTGACAGGCTTCAGCGAGGGTGTGGTGGACAGCGTGAAGGGGGGCCTGTCCAGCTTCTCCCAGGCCACGCACTCCGCGGCCGGGGCGGTGGTGTCCAAGCCCCGGGAGATCGCCTCGCTCATCCGCAACAAGTTTGGCAGCGCCGACAACATCGCGGCCCTGAAGGACTCCCTGGACGAGTCGCAGGGGGACGAGGGCACCCGGCCCCTGGGCGTCGGCGGAGGCCACTTCCAGTCCAGCCCCAAGTACGGCAGTGAGGACGACTGCTCCAGCGCCACCTCAGGCTCCGCAGGGGCCAACAGCACCACAGGGGCCCCCGGTGGCCCGCCCAGCTCCAAGACCAACGCGCTGGACACCATGCAGAGCTCGGGCTTTGACGCGCTCTTCCACGAGATCCAGGAGATCCGCGACACCCAGAGCCGGCTGGAGGAGTCATTCGAGGACCTCAAAACGCACTACCAGAAAGACAACACCTTAATCATGGAGGCCTTGCAGGAGGAGCGCTTCAGGTAACTCGGGTTTCCTCTCAGGTTTCCACTTTCCTCTCACCAGACCTCTTCATTTAAGTGGAGTGTCCCTTGCAATTTTAAGAGCAACTGAAAGCAAACAGATAAGAGTTAGATATATTAGGTGATTTGATCAGAAACACACCTTTTTTTTTTTTTTTTTTTTTTTTTTACTTATTTAGCAATGGGTTAAAAATCATATCTGCAGGGAGACCTCTGAAGGTGTCTCATCCGGAAATACTGGCTGAAGGATCAAAGAGGTGTTAAAGTTAAAGGCAGCATGACTGCAGTGTAATACAGACTGCTCATCCTGCAGGCATGACCATTGAGCAATGGAGGATCACGTTTGACCCAGAATCCGAGGCTTTGGGGGAGAGCCAGGGCTAAGTGTCATCGGCTGATAGTTTAAAAAAACAGCTTACCATACTAAGTCTTTGTTCAGCTCGTATCGTTAATGTCCCGGCGTGCTCGGACCAGTTTGTGTGACTCAGGCACGGGAGACAGATACCTGTTGACTGTTCATGAGTGAGTGAAAATGGATACGGCCCCTTGTGTGGTGATACTTGAGGGTTTTTGCTGAGTTTTGCTCCAGGAAGGTGTGTTGTAACAGAGGCCCAGTCACCCAGGCTGTGCTGAGAGGTGTTGCTGCGCAAACCTACAGCACCTGCGAGAGGAAATTAGATCACTGCGTGAGTCACACTGACTTTTTTGGAATGGCACACACACACACACACACACACACACATACAGCATGCACACTCATATTAACTCTCTTGAATACACACACACACACACACACACACACTGAGCATGGATACTGATATTAACTCTCTTTTGTGCGCACACACACACACACACACACACACACACACACACGGAGCATGCACACTCACATCAACTCTCTTAGATGCACACACACACACACACACACACACACACGGAGCATGCACACTCACATCAACTCTCTTAGATGCACATACACACACACACACACGGAGCATGCACACTCACATCAACTCTCTTAGATGCACACACACACACAAAATACTGTATGCACACTAACTTACACATACACTCATACTCTCTAAAACACACACACAGGCATACATGCACCGAGCATCCACACACACACGCACACAAAAGCATCCGCACGCACGCACACACACACACACAAAAATACTGTATGCACACTAACTGTTACACATACACTCATACTCTCTAAAACACACACACAGGCATACATGCACTGAGCATCAGCACACAAAAGCATCCGCACGCGCGCGCACACACACACACTCACACAGGGAACTTAATCCCACATATTCCTGAGGACAGCAGTGTCAGTGTCTAAAGCCACATGACTGCTGTTTATGCCCACCCCCATCTCCCACTGAATTAATCTCTGTCACTGCACTGATTAAAAACATTATAATCTTTCATAACTATAATCATTACCATAATGTCATCCAAAATAACTCTTTTAAACATGCCCATCCATCTCTGTCATCTCAAGCAGCAAGATTGATTTACTCTGCAGCTTTTAAACTGTAGAAAGGAAGTTTATGTTGGAAGACAATGTGATAAGCATTGTTTTATCTTATCAGCAGAGACAATAAGGTGTTCTAGTTGTATAGTTGGAACAGTCCAGGGACTGTGGGATGAAGTAAAGAAATAAACCCATGTATTGCTCAACGTATTGCAGTGATTTAATATATATATTTAGCTGATATATTTCATTGCTTAGCTGGAAATTGAACTCACAGTGATTCTGTGTTCTTATCCTGAAGAGCCAGAGGGTGTGCTCGTTTTTGTTTTCACTTTAAATTCCTCAAGCAGGTAACGCCCAAGTAACCAGGTGAGGTAACTATAATCGGCCTCTTTAATTGGTTTAATTAACTACTGAGTAACAACATAAATCAGCGTACCCCGCGGCTTTCCAGCACCAGGACTGAGAAACACTGTCCTAGATGGGTCTGTGTCATTGCTGGTGTATAGAACCAATACAGATTTATCACAGAGTCAAAGTTTAACATAGGATAGTTGTGTAGGGAGATTGATACTCTTGCAAATTGTAAGATTTTCACTGTTGCAGAGGAAGAGATGGGACCGTGGATCTGCACGAAAGTTTGGATACATAGATATTTCTCACAATTTACACGAATATGTAGCGGTGTAGATTTCTGACAGCGTCTGTTACCATCTGGTCAGGCACAGGAAAAAAAAAGGGGGGAGGGTGGTGGTGGGGGTGTTATTACTTTTGTGATAGTGTCTTCAAACAACGACGATACAGGCTAGTCATGGACTATCTTCAGATTAGCCAGAGGCCAGAGCGCGTTAGCGGAAGGTGGAATGTGGGGTCGCGCTGGTTGATGATTAATCTGCGGGGAGGCTGATCACACAGCTGCTGATGAAGGGTGCAGTGTGAGCGGTGGACTATGGCAGTGTGATCAGGTGATAAAGCTAGCAGGGCGGAGAGGGATGTATGCAGACTGGCCCAGTCTACACACACACACACTCCCCACATGTCATTATGTGCTGCTCTTAGATGCTGTAAACTCTTTCTTTGCACAGAAATAGTGGCAGAAAGACATTGAGAATATTCACATTTTTTAAAAAATCTGAAACGTATAACATACATATAGTTAATTAAGTTGATGTAAAATGTTTTGTGACTCATTTGAGAACTGGGTCTCCTCTACTGGCTAGTCATTGCTCTGATTGGTCTGTACTGCGGTGGTATCGGAGTCAGGCTAGGGATTGGTCATTGGCACCTGTGGTGTCTGTCTATCACAGCTGTGATTGGCCCGTGCTGCTCTTGTGGAGGGGCTGGAGATTGTAGGGAGGGCTTGAGGGACAAAGGGACTCTGCCACAATGAAGAGTCTGTTTGCTGGACTCTAATCCTAATTACATTAGTTGTGCTAGATCAGCTTTCAATGCAATACTATGAAGTGTACTATTCTTGCCTATAAATTGCCCTGGCCATCCAACAAATTCAGGATTCAAGTAACCCTTCATGAAGTTCCTGTTTTATTCATGTGTATGTAATTTTCCATATGCAGTGGCTTTGCATACAGGTTTGTGGGTATGCATCTACCAATATGAAGCAGCAGATGACTGTGTGTGTGCCTGTGTGTGGGTGTATAGGTATGTGGTGTACAGGTTTGTTAGCGGTACAGGTTATTCTGTCCTCTGTCTGTATATAGATGCTTGGCGCACAGGTGTATTCATGCGACAGGTGACCATGTGGTCTCTCTGTGAGCAGGTGCATAGGTGTATTTGTATACAGGTGACTCTCTCCTGTCTCTGTGTGCAGGTGCTTGGCGCACAGGTGTATTAGCAGTACAGGTGACTCTGTCCTCTCTCTGTGTGCAGGTGTGAGAGGCTGGAAGAGCAGCTGAATGACCTGACCGAGCTCCACCAGAACGAGATCCTCAACCTTAAGCAGGAGCTGGCCAGCATGGAGGAGAAGATAGCCTACCAATCGTATGAGCGCGCACGGGACATTCAGGTGAGATAAGGACACAAACAATCACCCACAGTTTATTTATGACTGAAAGGTTCCTCACCTTTTTCAGCGTGAACACTTCCTTCCCAGATCAGAGCTCAAACAAGCTGCAACATCGATTTTTTTAAAATTAGCGCAAACATCAGATCAGGAAGTTTTCAGCAGCTAAAGGGTTGGCATTTTTTCCATATTAGATGCCAGAAGTTCAGACGATGTACTTATCTTTAGAGATTGAGACGTTGTACTTATCTGTGTTTTTTTGTCTCTAGAAAAACAGAGGTAATCCTAATCGTACTCTTTGAGTCTTGTTTATGGTGTCCTACTTAACTCATGTTATTGTTCAGTGTGCAAATTTTCCCCAGGAAAGATGAATTACTCCACTGTTTACGCTAGCACACCATGTTCTGAAAATGTTTATATCTGTAATGGTGTCAGCACCATAATATTCTGTTGATCCTCTAATATTACTTATGTTTAGGAATGGGAAAGAAAGGATGAAAAAAAAATTGTTTTTAATTGTTAATATTCAAATATTTGACCACCTACGATAAACAGAACAGTACAGAAGTTTTTGGTCGCAGCAATTGTGGTGTCCCAATGATTAACATTAATAATGTGGGTCTTCAGTTCTGGGACGGAAGCTTTGGCAATGGTCATATATCAGGGGTCACCTCTGTGAGTCAGTGATTATTTTAGAGAATTACATCTCAGCGGCCCCTCTTTTGAGCCAGACCCACATCTGCGGCGCTCTTAATGAAAGAGCTGGTGGCGAAAATGTGGAGAAAGTCTTAAAACAGGCTTGATTGGAGATGTTCGCCAAACTATAAGCATTTATGCACAGAACGCAATAAGACAAAAAAGGTGCTTAAACATCTCAACATTTCACCAACACAGGGCATAGACAGGTAAACTGTGAGCCCTGTGGAGTCTGAACTTTTATATCGTTTACAATGGAGTCACAGTTTATGAAATTCCCTGGGTTATTTTGGTGTTTTCCCTTGCCTGTAATCTTGTTTTTGTCAGTGCTATCTGGAAAGACACTAATCTGATATTATTTTTTATCAGCATGAACAACTCTTTTTTTTATGACAGTGTAATAAAGGTGGTGACAGCTCCAGGCAACTTTTACCTGTGTGAGCTGGTGGGAGGAGCTACAGTTGTACCTTGTGCCTTTGGATGATGTCATGCAGTTCTGTGTCACTGTTATCATTTAAAATGAGAATTTGAGGCCCTGGTGGTGAACAGAGCAGGAAAGAACAATGACAAGGAGTATCGCATGTAAGAAAGGGAAATGAACAATGGGGTATGGAAAGTAGTGGTTTATGTTGGCAAGGGTGGGGTGGAACACTGTGTGTGTGTGTGTGTGTGTGTGTGTGTGTGTGTGTGTGTGTGTGTGTGTGTGTGTGTGTGTGTGTGTGTGTGTGTGCGCGTGTGTGTGTGTTTGAGTTTGAGTGTGTGACTGTGTGTGTGCGTGACTGTGTGTGTGTGTGTGTGTGTGTGTGTGTGTGACTGTGCGTGTGTGTGTGTGTGTGTGTGTGTGCGTGCGTGTGTGTGTGTGTGTGTGTGTGTGTGTGTGTGTGACTGTGAGTTTGAGTGTGTGTGTGTGTGTGTGTGACTGTGTGTGTGACTGTGCGTGTGTGTGTGTGTGTGTGCGCGTGTGTGTTTGAGTGTGTGACTGTGTGTGTGTGTGTGTGTGTGAGTTTGAGTGTGTGTGTGACTGTGCGTGTGTGTGTGTGTGTGTGTGTGTGTGTGTGTGTGTGTGTGTGACTGTGAGTTTGAGTGTGTGTGTGTGTGTGTGTGTGTGTGTGTGTGTGTGTGTGCGTGTGTGTGTGTGTGTGTGCGTGTGTGTTTGAGTGTGTGACTGTGTGTGTGTGTGTGTGTGTGTGTGTGTGTGTGTGTGTGTGTGTGAGAGAATGTGGGTTTTTGCCTACAGTGTGGTGGTAATTCACATTGCTCATTAATGCCTCTCGGTGGTCATCCACGGAACTGCAGAATAAAATCGCCTGGATAAATCAGTTTTCCATTGCATTGTTATTGATTAGCCTGTACCAAAGTCGAGATGAGTGTAATATAACTGAGCATTTTAATGAATATGAAGGTTGATAGCAGAGCTGGGAATGTGCTGACACTGGTTAGGGCTGGCTGTGGGAGGGAAGGCCTCCTACACAGGTAGATATCTATAAGGGGACCGCAGCGTAGCATAGTCGTTGGGGAGCTGGGCCTCCAATTCAGAGGAGGTGGGTCCGTTTACCAGGTACAGCAGTGATGTCGTTCCGTTCAGCGAGGCAGTTAACCCAAATTGCTTCAGTAAAACACGCAGCTGTGTAAATAGCATGCAGAGATGTGAACTGTGTAACATAAAGAGTAAACTGGAGGAGAGCATCTGCTAAGTGCCCGAATGTGAATACCATACAGTGAGTTTAGACTCACATTGCCACATCCTTTCGATCTATAGGCTGTGGGTGTGAATGAACGCAGGAACAGGAGCCTCAATTAAGTTAATCAGTAATGGCTTCAGATCAGTGGGATAACAGGGAAGGAGGATATATCTATGATGTATTCAGACGGAGCAGCGGTGTGAACTGATACAAGCCGGGCGCTCTAACCGCATGTCTCTGCCCTTCCTGCAGGAGGCGCTGGAGGCCTGCCAGACGCGTATCTCTAAGATGGAGCTGCAGCAGCAGCAGCAGCAGGTGGTGCAGCTGGAGGGCCTGGAGAATGCCACGGCACGGACCCTGCTGGGCAAGCTGATCAACGTGCTGCTGGCCGTCATGGCCGTGCTGCTGGTCTTCGTCTCCACCGTCGCCAACTGCGTCGTGCCCCTCATGAAGACGCGCAACCGGACTTTTAGCACTTTCTTCCTGGTGGTCATGCTGGCTTTCCTGTGGAAAAACTGGGACGCCATTTCGGGATACATGGACCGCTTCCTGCAGCCCCCCAGATAACCGCCACCAGACACGCATCAGGTTGCGCGAGGTGACGGCTGAAATCTGATAGCTCAAACAAACTTAGCACAAACAACGCGGGGGCGGTCCAAGAAGAGAACAACGACCTGACTGTGTTTTTCAAGGAAAGGAGTGAATTTGTTTACATTTTGGAGAAAAGTTTTCTTTTTTGTTTTTGTTTTTGTTTTTGTTTTTTTCCTCTTGCAACATGGCGTTGTAATAAATTTCTTCATTTTTAGAAATCCATCAAGTTATATTGTTTATTATTATTATTATTAATAATTATTATTATTATTATTTTATTTTGTTGAATTACATGTAGCATTAAGGTTAAGTTTTTCACACAAGCGACGGGACGTGCGCGTCAGTCCGGGATTCTGTGTGGCTCAGGCCTTTGCTGTGAAGCACCGGCACATTCCACTGAGAGGCGCACCATAGCCCAGAGAGCGGGTTTCGGACGGAGCGGACGGCTCGAGTGGATCTGTGTGCGGCTGGGAATGGGAGGGAGCGTGCAGGCGAGCGACGGGGGAAACGATCACGCCGGAAACATACGGACTGACACTCGGCCAAACCCTCCCCCCCTCCACCCCTCACCGCACACGCTTTTGTTTTTGTTTGTTTGTTTTTTCTTTCTTCACTCCGTTGAGTTTTGGAGACAGAAGGGGAACGCTCCACTTTCTCCCGGGCAAAAAAAAGAAAAAAAAACACAAAACAAAAATGAAACAAACAAGAAAAAAAAACAGACAGTAAAGACAGATGAACATACTTGAAGAGCTTCACGCTCAAAGACTCTCAGTGCTTCCGTACTGTTTCTAATAGTGATGAATTAAAGTCATTTTTAGTTATTTTTTATTTTTTAAGAAAAAAATAAAACACGCTGTTTTAAAAGAAAGTAATGAGTGAATAATTTAAAAAGAGTGAACCACCACCTCAATGTGAGAGAGAAGGGTGAATTGCAGAGCCTGCTCGTCACAGGGACATCAGAAAGAGGTCTGGTGCACGCAGTCTCACACACCCACTCCTGCCCTGGCTTTAGAAGGTCTCCATGCACACACTGCCTGAGTGATGCTTCTTCGGCCTGTCGCTATGGCAATAAGCTCCTCCTGCGCTGTGCTCACGTGTTCTTGCCTCTTGCCTTCCGCTCGCTCTTTGCTCCGAGGGCTCGCTGTCCTTTGTACGGGCCTGCCACGGTCTGATCTACTCGCTGTTGCCGTTTTTTTTTTCCATTTCCTGACCGTGCAGAAGGGCTTAAACTGGTCAGGAAAGAACATACAAAGGAGACCGTGCCATAGTAGAGGTTCCTGTGTGGTGTTGTATTGTAAGAGGACCTCATTAGTCTCCATGAGTAGATTCTGCCATCTCTTTGGAGTGTACTTGCCAGTTATAATGGAAAGCAGGGTGTTTTTACGCTGCCTTTGACTCGTTGTGGTCTGGAGGTTAAATGCATGCTGGGTAATGGGAGGCGGAGCTAGAGGTCAGAGCACTGTGCAGACGGCCCCACCCCTTATGTCACTGTATGACAGTATGGAAGCCTCATTGGCCCATGAAAGCGGTGTTATTTGTCATGATTAGGTTTGACAGGACTCACAGTGAGTGAGCTTTCAGAGGCAGGTACTGCACTCGTTACGCGTCTAGGGCCAGGAAACTCAGGAATCCTCCCTTTCCAAGCCTCCATTTTGTGTGTGGATAAAGACCGGCTCTCCGAATACTCACTCCTGCTGAGGTGGCAGAATGCATCATTTCTCTTCATCACCCTTTGTGCCAAAATAAGTCTTATCAGATCAATGTCTTTTTTTTTCTTGATTCTTTTTAAAGATACCATTTCCAGTTTGTCCTAACTAATGTTTGTTTACATTGAAACCTTGCACTGTTCCATAAGTTAAATGGAAACTAAAAGTTATTTTTGTATTTTTGAATAATACGTATTAGACATTCTTCTCAACATGGTCTCAGTCTTGTCTTGACATCGTCCGTAAGTGTAGCAAGCTCTGAAGGTAAAAACCAGGTCAGGTCAAGACTTTCCGTCTGCTGTCAGTGATTTTTGGACACTGGTTGGGGGTGGGGGGCTAAGGGGGGATGGGGGGGTCCCTCTCTGCTCGTTGATGAGTCGCCCCCCCCCCCCCCCCATTCTGCGGAGTCACAGCTATAATGGCTCAGCTGATCAGCTGCTCGCTGTCCTGCTAACGCCTCCCTCGTGCCTGACCTCTGACTAAACTTCCTGCTCCTCCCCTCCCTAACTTCCCGCTTGGCCTTTCCCTTGGCCACCTGCTCGACCTCAGCGCGCGTGTGGATCGCATCGGCACCTGTCGTGCAGGCCGAAAGCATGGCTGCCCCGTGAGCGTATGACAGGAAGCTTAAACACCTGAACACACCTGCCACAAATAAATGCAATCAGGACAATGGGTGCTAAGAGCTACAACCTCTCCCTGAGATACGCTTTCACAAATGAAATTCTTCATCTCGATTGGGCAGGTTCTTTTATGACAGTGTTGTACAAACAGAAGCTGTTGCCCTTTCTGGTGGTTCCACTGACAGGCTCGCTCAGTGAAGAGCAGAGACCCTGCTGTGATCTCACTGTGTGGGACTCGTGACGGCAGAGGGGTACTAAGCTCAAACTCCAGTGCCTTTTGTGTTTTTGTGTTTTTTTTTTTTTTATATAATTGTGTGAATAATAAAGTGGAGGATTCCTGGTTTACCTGTTGAGACAGTATCTTTTTTTTTTTTTTTGGAAAAAATCTTAACATTACAAAACCATAACATTGTATTTGTGTAAAACGGAAGGTAGGCTAATTGTTTACCAATGCACAAGGTCACCTGGTGGCTTGTAATTCCATCATGGTTATGTACAGCATTTGCCAAAAATAAGACTACTATTTAGCATCATCCATCAGGATAAAATGAAAGTTTTTATCCAGCACAGTGCTAATGAGATCTGATCAATAATCTTTCAGGTACATGTGCACTTGGTATAAAGGACGCTGTGGGTTTTGACACCTGGGTTACATTACAGGGTAGGCTGCATGTTCAGCATCTGTCAAAGATGATTAAGGTTCGCTCAGCTTTCAGATGCATACTGAACAGGTTTGCATTGGTCTTCAGGGTAAAAGCAAGGAGTCGTGAGATCTGAGCTTTCTGATTGGTGTTTTCTGCCCCACGTAGAGACTGAGTGATACTTTGGGTGATACGGTGTGGCTGCTGAAATATAACCACACGTCTGATTCTGTTCCTTTTCTGAAAGGCTGGAGTCGCCTGGCGAAATAATCAGCCCGTAAGGCTCAGAGAAGTTTCAGCAGGCGCGTGTGAGCTGAGGAAGAGATGATTGCGATATTATCCAGCCATTTGTGCCAAATCTAAAGTCATTCTTGTCAAAAAAAAAAAAAAAGGAGGAGAAGGTTTCTTCATTCAGGCCGTGCATAAAATGTATTACATCTGTGTACCTACATGTCTTATCACAGACATTATTTTCTTCCTTGCTTCAGGGTGCAGAAAAACGACTGCCTCATTGCACATTATTTTAAAAAGGGCCAAAGTGGCCGACTGCCTATAACAACAAACCATGTTCAATCAGATACAATGTTTGGGCTGAAAGTTTAATGGAGAATACTGTGGCTTCACTATTAAAAACTACTTTCTCTGCAGGAGAGAGTTTTACTTCCAGAGTTAGTCATATGTTTTGTTTGCTCCTCTTACTGTGGTCTATAGTGATGTAAATGCTAAATAAATATTACCAGTATGTTATTTGATATTTCGATTTTTTAAAAATCATTTTAGAAAATGGGAGTTGGGAAGTTTTACCAAATTGCTCTAAAAAGGCAAATAAAAAAAGATACTGTCTCAAAAACAAAAAAAAAACTTCTTTTTCTGTTGTCTTCACTGCAACAGGCTGTACAACCATGGAAAGCCATAACCTGGAGCGCCCCCTAGTGATGGCATGTTGATTTTTAATAAGTATTACTTGAGGGAAATCAAACTAGTCCTGTACTGTGTGCGTGTTGTGTGCAAGGTGGTACAGTTCCATTAGTAAGTGTCTCATTAAAAAGCCCTGAGAGTGTTTCACTCACAGACACGGGTTGAAAGCCTGGTGATAAGAAAAATAAATCGCTTGTGGAAGTAACCTTAGTTTTAGAGTCAAAGCTGCTAACTGTAAAGGAAGCTTATTGAAGATTTATATTGATGTCCTGTTCCAGTCTGTCACAAGGTTCATGTGGCTGTTTTCATGTACAATAAAAACCGAAATAAAGACCTCAGCTGATATCTTGCATGGTCTTTTTCATTGTGGCGGTTTTAGGTTGTAGGTCGCTCTCCGCTCTGTGTGAGAGTCACGTCCTGCTCTATTGTTAAACATGATGTCGACAGCTCTGTGTCAGGTGTCTGTAGAACTTCCTGTGGGGATATTTGAGACGGCGTTTTTGGGTAGCGTGTGCACCCACTCGAATGCAGCACAGCTTGCATACCAACAGTCAGTGCAGACGGTGTTGTGGGAGGACCGACTCCAATGACGGTGCTTAAGAGGTGATTGACATAAATCTGGCCCTCTCTCTGTTTCAGACACAGGTCCTCTATGCCCTGCTACATATGACATTGCCACAGTTAAAATGGCACCATACAGAAACAGTACCACCATACATAGTATATGGACATTTTTAAGTGCCACAGACAAATAGAGAACATAGTAATCTCTCTATGTTCATTGTCATATAAGTTGAGCATGTTAAAGAACTTTGTGATATTTTGTTGCATCACAAAATAATTTATGTGTATATATTAATATATGAATATCCAATGGTATATTAACACAATATAAATAATATGTATGTATTATTGAGGTAATAATGTAATGATACAAAAGTTTTCATTCTTATATAGTAGTCAAGTGCTGAAAGGAAGGGAAAAACAGAACTGAATTTTATTGGAATTTTATGTGCCTCTTTTGTCCACTGGGTGGAGCCCTTTCTCTTCTTTTCATGCCCAACATGCCCTCAGGCAATCTCCAGTTCAGCATTACCCTCATATTGAAGCATTTAAGGTCTTGTTCTAGGAAAAAAAAAAACACTTTATTGTAAACATAGTTTAATTGATTAGTTTTTTTAATGGTGGCAGAATTCGGGCAGCCTTGGGCTAGTCACGTGACCGGATGTCAAAGTTCCCACTACGTTTCGGCATGTTAATTCTGTGTGAAGTCTGTTACATTAAGGCCGACCCAAACGCCCACAGAGCTTTTTCAGTGCATAGAACAAATAACAAAAAAAATCTCTCAGAGCATGTTGCATCTTGAAGCTTCCTCTGCTCTGTCCCGTAACTACTTATGATGAGAATCAAGCTTTTGTGTTCAAAATACATGTCAGCTAAGTAACAGTTTTTTTTTTTTTTTTTGAGGCAGGGCAAGATTACTGTTTTAAGTTCAATTTAGTTGATGGGTGTTTTGGTTCTAAGTGATGCAAATTACAGTATTCATCTTTAAGCTAAAAGACACTAACTGCGGTGCAGTGGTGTTTTTCTACCCTGTCTACTGTTTCCTGTAGGTGTTCTGTTGACCAAGAAGGGGGGGGAGACGCCTGCTTGCAACACACAAAGAGAAAGAAGACGCTGTGCTCAGCGTCTGCACACATGTGTTTAGAGAAGCGAGGGAAGGAGAGAGTGGTGGGAAAGGCAAACAACGGTCCGTGATGAGATGAAGGTCCCAGGGTTTCAGGCCCACAGCAACTCTGAGGCGAACCGCCTCCCTGCCCACCCGCCCACCCGCCTGCCTGCCTACGCTCTCACTCAAATAATACGCTAATTGCGTAATTTTGGGAATATGTCACCGGAATGTTTTTCAGCTTGCTGTCAAGTTAGTTTCTCACTCCCACATTTTGAGGCTCCGCAAAGGAGAGCCAACCAGCAACAACTAGTAGGCTGCTGCTGCTGCTCTCTAACAGCCCTCGCGCAAGAATGTTCAGCTGTCTAGCAAAGAAAAAATAATTATATATATATATGTATATATAGAGTCACAGAATGAGTGTTAGCAAATGGTCAGCCTGAAAGTTATTTTCTGGTCCTTTATTTAAATAAAAATAAAGGAGCATACATCACCACCGCCAGTGAGAAACCACTAACACTATTCAACTGAAATGAGTTCCTACTGGTCGCATATTTTTGGTAGGGTAATACTGTTTTTGTGTTTATGTGGGTATAGAAGCTGCACTAAATGAAGAAAAACTGTGGTTACAGAATGGGGCTTGTCTGAAACATTTTTTTTCTGTTTGTAGTGTATTTACCAACATTTTCATTTTTTTATGTTTGTTTCCACTAACATCCTAACATCATTTGTCTATATGGTGCCTTGGAGGTTACTATAACTCATGTATCCATATATTTAAAGCCATAGTGTCTTAAAAACACCATAAACAAAATCTGAATAAAAATTAGAAACAAAAAAAAAACAGCTTGAATAACCACAACCATGAACAATAATAACATTTAGTGAGGCTTGCAGGGTACCTCCAGACGTATACTGACAAAAAAATCAACAACGCAGGTTCAGTTCCATGGTATTGGTTTCAGCCTATCTTTTCAGGAGGCAGGGAGACACCTCAGTTCCTTGGCACATTGAGACGCCTCAGGTTTATCTGGGAGGAAACAGATTGGAGGGTCCGAAAATGCTTCACTCCCAGGCCCCCTCAGATTTGCTGTGCAGACCGTACGGGCCCAGCACTGTTTTCAGAGACAACTAGGAAAAGCCGCCATGGCAGTCACTTGGGACACAGAGGCAGGAAGTGGCAGCTCTCCATAAATACAGGGCAAACTGAGACCCAGCTCACAATCAAGAGTGCTCTTACGGACTCTGCCTAAGTGCTGCCGGTACTCTAAGCTCAGTCTTATGGCAAGCATCTGGTGACACACTGACACAGCACAGTAAAATTCAATTTTAATTGAACTCTGACACAGCACAGTAAAATTCAGTTTTAATTGAACACTGACCCAGCACAGTAAAATTTTGTTTTAATTGAACTCTGAGAGAATATCTTAAACTGGCAGAGTAGATTAGTTTCCTTGTGGTTAGAGTTACAGAAACACAGAAAATATTAGTGTGGATACTGAACTAATTGAAGAATAGAACTGAAGATGATACAATATACCCCTGGTTAAACTGCTGACCAATAACCTTTATTGATCTTCAAATAATCCAGTTCAATCACAGCTATATGAATGATTTGCACTATATCAGAAAGAGAAAAATCTGTCAGCAGGGGATCTGGATAAAATGGGGTGCCTTCAATAAATGAAACTGCATTGTAAAACATGTTAGTCCATTTCTGATGCAGTTCATTTCACTTGGGTAGACTACATTTGGTTTTGTAAACTCTGTTTGAGCCAAATTGATGCTGAATATTTTACAGTGTGGCTGCTCATAGCCTCATTCATCTTGACCCAATGTTTTAGGGGCCTGACCAGATTGACACTCTGATATAGGGTAAGTTCGCTCATCAGCTGTTTAGTTTGTGGTTTGACCAACAAACCACTGGTTAGCAGCTTATTCTGATTAATATTAGCACTGCATACATGCTACTCCATTTGTGGACAGTGACTCAGGCCAGCTCAACCATTCATGTCATGAATCTGACTGTTATTGCATGTTATGAATACAATGTTTACAATGATATGTATATTAATTCCAACTCCACCTCTTTATTTGGCAATGAAATATGTTAATATGCCATTTAAGTACAACAGTAAGGTGGTATTTGGCTAGATTCCACTTTGCAATTACAGTAAAAAGTTGGCCTCTGAGGACTGAAGATGGAGGAGATATGAAGTATGCTACTGCATCTTATCTCCCCTGTCTCAAGCCGTAAATAGCCCTGAATAGACGGGCTCTGTCCCTGTATGCCTCGGGTGATAAGCGGTAAGTGATTCCACATATTTTTTTGCTCTTCCGTTAGGTGTCAGGTACAAAGATGCGTGACCAGAGCGAAGCACTCCGTCACACTTCTTCACAAAACGTCGACCCCTGACAGCCATGACCCTTGACCTCTGGCCTCCACGGGGGTCCTGGATAGCCTCGACGCGGTGCACGTCAACTCGGGCTTCGTGCGTGTGCGAGTTCTATTTCTGGCAATTAATCAGTCCGTGCTTTATCAGAGGGCTTTCCTGCCCCACCACGCTGTCCGATTAGAGGCGAGAGGACGTGGGCCAAGATAAACACCCGCAGACTCTGTCAGGCGCTTATCGCGACGAATAATAGCCTGAAGTGGTGATGCGCATGCTCCTTAGGGACCTGTCGCCGCTGGTTTTGAGATCTTATTAGGTGTATTGCGCATTTTACACGAACACTCAGACCATAATCACTAACCTTGCTGACCTTTCGAGATCTTGAGTCTCGCTCAGAAAATACTTCTGGTCCATTCCCAAATATCGGTAATGTCATTAAATAATGAAACAGTTGACCTGTCAGAAATGAAATTATCGAACACCTTGCTGAGGGAACGATGATGGATGGTGGATGGTGTTTATTTTTTTTCTCTTGATCAACATGTGGGGAAGATGTGACTAATAATTTCATAATTCACATTTTAATTTCACAGTCGTCTGTGTTGTACCAACAGTCTTTCTCAAATTCTGTTTGCAGTGCTCCTTCCTAAGGTTTGTGTTTTGGCCATCGGATCTTTTAGTATCACTCTTTCTCAAACTCCCATGACATTGTTGTCATAATGTGCGTTACGGAGAGTGACCCACGTGACATGTTTAACTATTTATGTGACACGGCACAGATTGCTCCTCTAAAGCTGAACTAAATAGATATGAGTGTCTAAACAGGAAAGGTGCGCCCATCCATCTGTTTGCATTTTAACAGTGCTCACTTACCGCACAGATGGAGGGCCTCTCTATCGGTCCGTATCTAATGTAAGAGATGAAACAGTGCTGTTTCCACAGGTACTAAGTAAGCATCAGCAAAACCATGCAGATGTTTTTAATCAATAGATCTCCAAACGGCTGTACTTCATATAAGTCGGTAAACTGCGGAGGCACCAAAAATCCTCTCTCCCGTGAACTTCTTAATTTTTCCTACATACATTTTTAAGATTGTAAAAAAAACATTATCATTAAAATTTCAATGATAGTTTGAAATGTGAACTTTATATGCAATTACTGTGTTAATTGTAATTTTTACAAGGGAAACCATGAAGTTAATTTTGTGAAACCAATTTTACTATGAGCTCCATTACTTCTTTCATTTTAAAGTATGTTGGGAGTAAGAGTTAGTAATTTAATATGATTTATACGACAATAAAAATGTTGCAGAGGAAAACACAATTAAACGCGAGCACTTATTTTTTAACGGCGTTGATCTGAAAAGGGCTGAAAAAAGATCTAAAATATCTAAAAGATCTAAAAATAATAGGGCTCGTGCTGTATTGGTAAGGGCACAACCGCAAACTCTGGAGAGGGAAGCATTCGCCGAGAGTGGTGCTGCGCTACGAAAAGGAAGCACGACTCTTAATCACGTCATTCTGAGTTAAGGCGTTCGGCAGGAAACAGGGTTTCCTCTTGGATTGTTGTAGTGCGAACAACACCATATTTTTCATTGCTCAATGCAACCCTCCGCACAGAACACGCTGAAACTAGCAAGAAGGAAAAATGCCTCCTTCGGAAAAAGTAGTTTTGTTTTTCGGCGTCTTGTTTTTCGGCACGCGATGGACTGTCCATCGGCGCTCTGCTAGTGCGCTGCAAATCCAACAGGCGTTCACCTCTCCAAACCTGACCAACAATTTTGTTGTGGATGAAATTTCCAAAAAAGTGTACCTGGCATCGGTTAACACAATTTACCAGCTCAATGGAACTTTACATTTGGAGGTGGAGAAGAGAACCGGTCCGGTGGAGGACAACTTGCTGTGCCACGCGCCGCAGCTGCCCCAGGCGCCCTGCGAGCATCCAAAGGCGCTCACCGACAACTACAACAAGCTTCTCCAGCTGGATAGGGCGCAAGGTGTGCTCGTGGTATGCGGCTCCGTTTACCAGGGTTTCTGCGAGCTGAGGAAGATGGAGAACGTTTCTGAAATAGCCGTTGAATTTCCTCCCCAGGGTGCCAAAACAGTTTTTCCCAGCATGTTGAATATCGCTGCCAATCACCCGAACGCCTCAACCGTAGGGCTCATTTTCAGGAGTCACGGGGGGAATACCAGACTTTTAGTAGGAGCTACCTATACAGGTATGGGAACCCCGTTTTTCCCCAAAAACCACAGTAAAGAAGATTTGCGATTTGAAAACACTCCCGAGATTGCTATTCGCTCCTTAAACATTAAAGATCTGTCAAAACTTTTCACTTATGACATCAACCCATCAGAGGATAACGTATTTAAGATTAAGCAAGAAGTGAAGCCAAAAAACAAGCTTAATTTCGTCCATGCTTTTATTCAGAAGACATATTCTTACATCGCCATTAACAATGACGCCAATATGGGTCATAAGGAGAGCCAGCCAAATAGTATACTTGCGAGGATTTGTCTGGACACCGAAAATACCCGAAAATCCATCACGGAGAGCAGAAAACTGACAGAGTCGTACATCCAAATGGGTCTGCAGTGTGGCTCTAGTGGGAATATTTTCAACAGACTTGTTTCGGTATTCCCAGCGGATATATTTATTGCGGACGGGCAAGGACCGGAGCCCTATTTATTCGGAGTCTTTGCCAAATCTAGCAGAAACTCTGCTTTGTGTGCCTATAAGTTTTCCGATATTGAGGAAGTCATCAGGCAAGGGAGAAAGAACTGCTCGAACGCGCCCAGCTCCGGGGATGTGCAGGTGCTGGACAGTGTTATCCAAGGTTCGGGTGCTGTGTGCATTCAGAAAGGAAATTTAGTGGTAAGTTCATATCTGAGTTACATCTGTGTTGCCTAACCCGTATTTATTATTAGGTCTTTAAATATGAATACATATAATATACAAATTGGATTTTAAAATACAAGTCAAAAGGAAAAAAGGTAAGGTCTTGAGCATGTCGCCAGGGCGCTATGAAATAAAAGCACGCGTCCCTTTTTTCAAATCATTAAGGATGGGTTTAACATTTTGGAACACAAATTATGAGCAATCCTATAAAAGAGGGAATCTCGAAGTCTACGTGTTGGGTATTATGAGGTGTTTTTAATGGACTGACGTCGCCAGAAAACGGCTTTTCTGTTTCTGCGTTAAACTGCTTAAATTTAAAGATAATGAATCACTCTGCAGCAGTCCGGGAAGTCTCACATCACGAGTGCGCTCGGCTCTGTTATTGCAAGAGGGATCTGCCAAAGCATGTGAA
Source organism: Albula goreensis (assembly GCA_022829145.1). NCBI lineage: Eukaryota > Metazoa > Chordata > Actinopteri > Albuliformes > Albulidae > Albula > Albula goreensis. The sequence continues at coordinate 32,925,129 of CM040752.1, forward strand.
GGTTATGGGAACTGCGTTGGGGCCTGTGAAAATCAGCCGAGCGCCAGTTCCTGTTCTTTCGGATAACAGGCAAAGTTCGACTGCTTTGCCCTCACAGAAATCTAGTTATAAGCATTAAACCGTTTTGCACACTGGCATTTTCATTGTTAACTAACTTCCGAGAGTGGAAGTCCTGGCACTTAACTATTCGCTGCAAAACCACTCATTTATCTTTTACAAGGCTGCCATGGTGGTTTGTGTTAAAACACGCTCAGTAAACTGGGTAGTGTAAACTATGATAAACACCTTTAACTCCAACATACTTTACACCCATATCGGACACATATAAACAAGACTGTCTTTATCTTTGTTAAGTTTATTTAACACTGAGCACTTTGTTTTATAACAACCCATAAATCATTTGTTTATCCTTATTTTAATAGTTCTAAATTGTTCAAAAACAACTTATCATGTTTTATGTGTGTTCGCTAATCTAGAATCTAGCATACAGAAAGTGTAGCCAGCATTAAAACAATTGGCCTAATTAAATCTCACATCATTAATCATAAAAACAAATTATGTGCGCTTTGGCATGCGTTGGAAGTCAAACTTCCAACATGTGTGGGCCGGAATTAAATCTCCCACATGGTAATGATTGTGCATTTGTCTTTAGGCTACGTTTTTAATTCACAAAGATACAAACCGGCACATCCAATTTCTTTGAGAAGGAACACCCATTTCTCGATCCATATGCCAACGTATTTTGGAAACGGGTCAATACAGTTTTGAGTGATGAACATTTTAGATACGTATGGTGTGGTTTTGGAGTTGGGAATTAAACAGAAATGTACCGACTAATTGCTGTTGATAAGAAAAGGTATTCAGTTTATCTTGTCATGTAGCTCGTCAGGGGACAGTGTGATACGTTACATGTCAAAGACACATGATTTTGTCTTAAATATGTCAACAGCCCATTGACTTGAACTTGGTATCGAAGGAAGTTTTTCAAGATTAATCCTTGTCTCCATTTGTGGTTATGAACACCCAACGAATTCTGACTTCATGAGAATTCGAATCAGACTTAAGCGTTTTTTATCCGCAATGTGCGGTAATTGTTTCCAGTTGGAAAAACTATAATTGTGCGTTAGCGTCACTGGATCCGTAGGTAGGCTGTGGTAAGGTATGAACAGATAGTGTTGGGAGAATTAGCCTACACCTCACCTGAACTGTCAGAGTCTGATGACTTTTTATTATAGGCATACATATTCAAATTACATTTGGTATACGATTAATACAAAACTGGAAAACAGCATACCCCGAGGCAACTAAGTCAAATTTAAACTTGCTTAGATTCCAAGTTAGACGTGCTCTCAAAATTGTAGCGGTGTCAACAATAATCACGAGCACCCATTGAGAGGAGGCTGTTCTGATAGAAGAACGTGTTCGAGAATGTAAATCACTGTCATCGCTGTTTAATAATGATCTTTCACCCCTGGTTGAAGATGATGAATACACACACGTGCAGTGACAGTATGGTAATTTTATGTTACAGTTGATAAACGGTTCAGAATAGAGATATCAGTCACTGTTTTCGCGATGTGCTTCTATGCTAAGTGCCTGGGAGGTCTAACATTTGCTTTCAGCTGATGTGTAACGTTAAAAGAGTACGTCACGTAACATGTACAATTTGTATAGCCTTTTCTGTGCATAAAAGCGGGCTTTTCATTAAAGTCTCATTTATCACGTGCTAGTACAACTTTGTTTGATAGTATGTCATGCCTGCATTTAATACAATGTGTCACATTGTGTTACTTGTGTCTCTCGTAGTATCTCTACATTAAATGAGGCGCTGCGTAGCTTGGCTTTAGCCTTACAGTACGTGAGGAGAATGCTTTAATTATTTCAAAGATCATTCATTAAACTTACCACCGGTCAACCAAATAATCCTGAGACTTCATTAACAATGTTTCCTACACTGTATACACCTAAGAAAGAGCAGCTATCCTTATTGACTCAAAAAGTAACTTGGTATCTGTTTGAATACATTTTAAGTGCAGTCCCGTTTCAATAACAGAACTGAGAAAAGAATCTCTGAAATGCTATTTAGAAAATCTCAGTCTTTAGCAGGGGAGGACTATGGGAGGTTTTGAATAAGCACTTTGTGTATTTGTGTGTGGTTGGGCTGGGGGTGTAGGGGAGTATTTCACCTCAGAATGGCCACTTCAACAGTTAAGATGTAGTGTTTTGTCACTGCACATAGTATGCATGTATATAAATACATATTATGTACACTCAGCGATCCAGCAGTAATGGTGCAGTGTTTGGCCCCACAAAATAAATAAATAAAAAAACCACATGCTTGTAAGGAATGGGGTTTCAACCTAAAAAAAAATCTACAAGTTGTTTTAAATGACGTGGTGTTTGGACTCTCAAGAATGCTGTGAAGGAGTCGGACACCCCTCTTCATCACGGGGGAGATCGATGTGAGGTATTCGTGATTAACAGCTATGGTCAGGGTGGTGGGGGTCTGAAGACCACCATTGTGCCATTAGAGTGGGAGGGTTGGGGGCTTCCCAGGAGGACTGCCGGGCATTCGGGACCACATAGACGATATGGCTTTTACAGTATTTCCGTGGAAGTGAAAATTTGAAACATACGCAACTCACCTCACACGTAACAGACGTGGGATTTGCCCCGATGCAGATAGCTGCACTTACTCGGAGCGTTTTGTGATTGTCCTCGGGGAGAACAGGCACCGACCGAGAGCAAGAGAAGGAATCCAGCTTCCAGCTCTAGTCCTTCTGTGACTCCTTCAGAAATCTGATATTTTCTATGCGGCTGAAGGCCCTTCACTGAAGGGAAGCCAAATAGAGGGTTTATGATAAGTGTGGAGGTCAAAAGCAAGAGGAAATCTCGTGGGAATCCCCCCCTTCTCGTCCTCCTCCTCAAAACCTAGACATAGCAGTTCCTCCTGACTCGACCCAGCTCAAACACATGTGTTTTAGTCAGGCCTCAAGTCCCCCAATCCCTGCTTTATGAGTTTCAGCCTATCACTCTTGCTTCCTCCTTCTTCTCATTACAATCGTGTACCATACAGGACCATTAAAATGTCACAGAATAAAGCGGTCTAATCGTGTAGTTAACAAGGCCTGTCCTGTAATATAATATTAGCTAGCAGCCTTTAAAAAAAGCCCACTGCAGCAGTTAAGACCCCAAAATTCAGTATTTAATTAAGATACGATTCTATAGTGTTTCTATAAGAAAAATGATACATGGTTCTCATATGGCAAATGTAACTGCAGGTTTCTCAGTTAGAGATAGTATACCTGGGAAATAAAAAACATCATAGTGTGTGGAAAGAGATAGGTTCCAGTCCTTTGTTATTTCAAATGTATAATTATTTGTTGACATGTTTTGTGTTTATGTCAGGGGACATTTGATTCTGAGTTTCATAAGCAAGAAAGATACTGCCATACCCCTATCTGCTTAGTCATCACTACAGCCTCTCATAATCTGATTATTTTGAAATTATTCAAAAGTGTCATTACTAGTCAGAAGATACTCACCCATTTGAACAGTCATAACTTACTTTTTCCAAATGAAGTGGTTTATGAATACAGTGGGCACTTTTGAACCCAGTTAGTTTGGCTGTTTGCTTTGAGTCCAATTGTGGTTTAGTTCATTAGAAACTATGTGTAAAACCTCTGATGGCGGTTCCACATGGTTTCACACTGAAGGTGAAGACTAGAAATATGAATCTGAACAGGAACAGAGACCACGATATAGATTTTGTTTTGTGATATGATGTTCAATGATGTTGAACTAAAGACTGTAGTATGAGAGCGACAAAGGTGTGTGGCTGTAGAGGTGATGTCTTATTTAGAGAGCTATACTTGCCCTTTTTCAGCCATCTTGTTCTATCAGATTAACTCATCACTTTCTTTGTGTTGCATTTGTACTGGAGTTAATTACCGAAAGCACCAAACTGCGCAAAAGAAAAGCTTGAGAACAGCAAACATAGAGCCCTTGGTGTCGTTTGCCTTGTCACTCCTGCGTTTTCTGGAACTTCTCTGCTGCTGGTGTGCAGCACAGAAACTGAAAACAATGTGAAACCAGTAGAAATCTGGTAAGCCCGTACAGTTTGAAAACAAAAACCAAACACGCATGCTTTTAATACAATGATTTAATACATTTTAAAAGCTTACAGCTACTTTGCTAATGGAGATAAAGTTTTGCTGAAACAGATTGTCTTTCTCTCTCTGAACTGTGGCCAGTAAAATGATAGCAATGAGATTAAAATTCCAAGTTTTACTCAAGTATATACATTTGTTGTATTAGCAGTAATTCACATTATTCATATAATTCATTAAATTTAGTTTCCTGGTTGTATTTTTATATGTTTAGGTAACAACACAGCCAGGAAAAATACTATGAACCTAAGAGTGCAACTACAGTAGGAGAGATAGTCTGTCCTCCCTGTTTTCCAAATATTTCCAAGAAACTCTCAAGCACCATATATCAATGGTTAAATTTATGGCCGACAAATTATAGCTGCTAACAGAGGTGCTGTAATTTTTACTTTAGAGAGAATAAACCCTAAGGGTTTGCACAATATGGCTGCATGTTTTCTCCCTGATAGGTAAAACGAATGTTCAACTTTCAGTATAGTAATTATCAGTATATGTGCATGTATGTGTCCATGAATGAATGAAAGAATGAATGAATTTATGTATCTGTTTATGTTAGTATGCGTGAATGTATGATATTTATGTGGGTAAGTGTGTATGTATGTATGTATGTATATATGTATGTATGTATGTATGTATGTATGTATGTGGGTTTCTTTTGTGTTTTTCAGGGACATGGTAGATTCAGTTTGAAAATTATAGGATTGTATGACTCAGAGTACTGTTAGCTGTACTAAAGTACTCTTGTTTCTGGGCAAGAATTGAGATGACATCCTCTGAATTATTGTTGGCAAAAACAGCTTATATCACATGAATTACATGTTGGAAAAGGCAATAATCATAAATTACACAAAGGAAAGAAAACACTGGCATGTTCAAACGCATGCGATTATCAGGTATAAGTGTGAGGTATGGCCTCCCTGAGTGATTATCAGTGCTGAATGTGTGAGACATGATGATGTGCAGGCCCTGAAACACACCGCCAAATATATTTCCTGTGAAGAGTAAAATTGAATATTTTACACTTCATTGACCCTTGGCTCTTTCGCTTATTTTTTTTTCTCATGTACTGAACAACACAGTAAATAAATATAAAACATGAATAACCGAGTGCTACCCTTTTTACCTGACAAAAATGTAAATTCCAATTTGATGGTTTCTCACTTACCTCATTTCCTGTTGACCACCGGTGACCGTGGTAATTATTGGTAGCTAATGCGTGAAAAATGCCACCTTTTACGGTCATCATAATTAAGTCTGTCTCCTGCTTTGATTGCAAACAGGTGTGTTGGTTGCTAAAGTGCATGAACCATAAACCACAGTCATATTGAAGGAGATCATTCTTGCCGAAATTCTGCTCAGATTTAACGTATGATGAGAGATATATATTCTGTATGTCGGCGGCTCTGGTCCTGGAATGCCAGTTTTTTTTATTGTTCTTTCCTGGCTTTTTGTAGTTCGAGCCGTTATTAAGTGCTTGAGCCTGAATATTCAGAGTTTGAGTCTTGAAAATCTTCTCCAAACTCCAGCACATGATCACCTGTGTTCATTATGCCCAATCAGTTATAATATTATGTTGATAGGGGTTTGGATGGAGCAAAAACCAGAGCTGTCTGTGGCTCTCCGGGACCAGGGTAACCTACCCATGGTGTATGATTTAGCTGATGTGTATATGATGCACTGTGTTTTCTATTAGCTTCTATTAGCCATTCAGCTATCACTCACTCAGCATCGAACCACAAAACATTATGTTTTGTGTGCAGAGTTAAGAAGAGCCGGTGGTTTAAAAGTTGTAATTAACAAAGCATCAACCTCCTGTTACTGGAACAGAAATTTGAAATATAACTGACTCTTTAATTGACACAGAGTGATTTGAGAACTTTGAGGAGCATTCCTATCCGATTCCCTATGTGAGGGAGGCCTTAGAGTAGCAATCTCAAGGTCCGATACAGTAGACAAATTGGGTTTTCCGTACATCTAGTATGTATGGTCATCTGTTAACTCATGATTTATAATGTTCAGCACTTATGACTCAGTACATTTAGTCTGAAATCGCCCTGTCCCCCACCCCCCGAGTTGTTTTGTGGAGATTAACCTCACGTTTCATCCGGCCTGACAGCCAGCTCTGCACCAGCTCGTGAATCCCGCAGGCTTATCATGGGATGTTACATGTCAGTACAGTGTTGGCAATAGCGAAAGACACATGCTGGCATGTCAGTGTTCAAATCCGTTGCTGGAGAAACCCAGCCCTGACTACTTCCAGATTGGACTGGCGTAAATATGTTTCATATGCAGTCTTTTTAAGTCAGACCACAATCACTTAGTGTGACAGATAATAGGAACCTGTCAGGAAGTTGAATATATGCTTCATAAAAAGACAGTGTAAATGAGACCAGAGAGTGTTATGATGAGAAGTTTTAGAAAGTATTTATAAGTAATTTTAAGTTCTCTTAAGGTCACAGAATGGGGTTCAAAAGTCTAAAAGTCCACTAGTGGAGGTGCTTCTAGTCTGCATTCTTTTACAGTTGAATACAAAATTATAATTACAAATGACATTACCAATCTGAGAGAAAAGCTGAATCTTTGAAAAATGTACATGAATTTCAGAATGTATTTCTGGTATGTCCCCATTTTGTTTTAATGACAGCATGCACTGGAGATTACATGGACTACACAAGTGCAAAACCTGATGATCCATGTTATCCCATGGTCTTCAAGTGCCCAAAACTTTACTGGCCTTTAAGTGCCCCAATAAATGTTTGATGGGGTCTGACCTCTTATATCAAGGAGTTCATTATGGTCAGTGCCATAAATTTTCTTACATTTGACCCAAAATAGTGCAGAATTCTAAATATTTCTTCTTCATTTTAAATGTCATAACTTTTCTTTGTTTTTCCAGTTTCCTAAAACATTCTGTTCAGTTCCAGGTATAAATGAAAGATGTTTAAAAAAAAAAAGGTTCAATGTGGTCACCTGACTGTATGTTTCAGATACGTCCTGTGCTAACTTCCGGGCAATATCCCCTGATGTAATCACTCCATCTTGAAAAACACATCATGAAATATTTTAAAAACATTTTCAGAACTAAAATGCCAGGTTCATTGGTACATTGTTAGTCAGACTTCCCTGTACAATTTGCATTACATAATCCAAATTCTTTTGTAACCGAGATAACTTTCATACATAATCTGAATTCTTTTTAAACTGAAACAACATTCTGAAGTGTTCTAGCGCTGTTACTTGTTAAAAAGAATACTCAAGGGACATGTTGGAACGGGACAAATGTATGTGTTGTGCATTTCTTGTGAATTTCCTGGGAACCAAAGATGTTTAGCTGGGTTTACATCTCTCTGTTTGAAGCATTTCTATTACCCTTATAAATCCTATTTCTGTGCTGTGCAATGTCACCATTTGTAATGATGAGATAAAAACATTTTTCCCTAAAAATGTTGAAGCGTTTTTTTTTTTTTTTTTTTTTAAATTTTATCATTTCCCCTCCTATTCTGCAGCTGCAGCCGGAGCAGCTGGACTGCGGAGCCGCGCACTTGCAGCACCCTCTCGCCCTGCGCAGACCCCTGCAGGCGGTCCCGCTTTTTGAGTCTGTGGGGCTGAGCTCAGTGGCGGTGGACAGTGTACACGGTCACACTGTGGTCTTCCTGGGCACCAGCAACGCCCGACTCTACAAGGTAAGCAAGTGTGTGCGGGCTGTGGACTCACCCTATACACAGGGTGAGTTTGCATTTACATAAACCAGCATATAACCGCTTATGGATGCGCAGTTAGTCCATCATGTGTGGTGTATTGCTAACTGAGGAGATGAGTATACTGTCTGAGGAGGTATCCATACTGTAACTCCAAAGCCCATGTGTATTAATGGTAATAAGGCTAATAGGTGGGTATACTGTCTGAGGAGGTATCCATACTGTAACTCCAAAGCCCATGTGTATTAATGGTAATAAGGCTAATAGGTGGGTATACTGTCTGAGGAGGTGGGCATACTGTAACTCCAAAGCCCGTATGTATTAATGGTAATAAGGCTAATAGGTGAGTATACTGTCTGAGGAGGTGGGAATACTGTAACTCCAAAGCCCATATGTATTAATGGTAATAAGGCTAATAGGTGGGTATACTGTCTGAGGAGGTGGGCATACTGTAACTCCAAAGCCCATATGTATTAATGGTAATAAGGCTAATAGGTGAGTATACTGTCTGAGGAGGTGGGCATACTGTAACTCCAAAGCCCATATGTATTAATGGTAATAAGGCTAATAGGTGGGTATACTGTCTGAGG